>SJYF01000930.1:1597921-1611454 GCA_006410515.1 Procapra przewalskii
CCTTCCAAAGAAACCCCAGGGCTGATCTCCTTCAGAATGGACTGGATGGTAGTGCTTTCTGCATCTCAAAGGAATTTTCCTATACTTTCCATCTATTAAAAGATGCGGGGCACAGTGGGGTAAAGTCACAGAGACCTGGACCTAAATTATTGCTTTACCACTTATTCATACTGCAACCTTGGGCAAGTTAACTAATCTCCCGGAACTGAAATTTCTTTTTTTGTGACATGATTAGGATAATGCCTACCTCACAGGGTTATTAGCAGAGCTAAGACCAGAGCGAGGTAAGCAAAACACTTGCATCGGGCACAGAATGCAAGGGAGCACCAAAAAAACTCAGCAATCAGATAAATATAATTTTCATGCATTATTTTTAAAAAATTAAAGTTAATGTAAACAGATGCATGATGAAAAAGTAGGGTCGGTATCACGGGTTTTTCCTTTTGCTTTATATTACAATACAGCTCAGCACGGCTCTGGGTGTAAGTGAGTTAATAATAAACTAAATGATACAATAAATGTTGACATCTAGAGTGAAGCATGTCACATAGGAAGGACTCCATGAATTTCTGATGAAGGAAGGAGCTGATGGACTGATGATTATTTCCTGTCTGAGTCTCAGAGCTGCATGCAAGAACAAGAGATGATGAGTATAAAACTTGCATTATAGAGCGAGTGATATTCAGTTATAGAGAGTTTTCTTTTATCTACAAAATACTTTCACCTGTCCCCATCTTTCCATGCTCATAATGAGGTAGCTGGACTGGGATGTGTACCTTTCACACATGAGGAATGAGTAGGTGAAGTGAAAACCAGCAATAAGCCAGAACACACACCGTCTTACTCTTAAGGACATGCTCTTTCCAACACGCTCCACTTCGCCCGTTCACATCTCACAGGCACTGTGAAATCGTGGCTGTGATGGTCAAGACTGAGGATGCTGACATTCACCTCTAGCCATGCCCTCGGGCCTCCCGTCGCCCACTGCTCAGTCTCCGGATGGACGATCCCACAGTGGTGGGCGCTCGTGGCTGATGCTCCGGAAGGAAAGGCCTTCCCGTATCCCCACTTGATCCCCACCAGCGCATCCTGCCGGAGCTGAAAATAAGATCCAGAGCATGGGGAGAGTGCTCCCAAGGAGAGGGGCTGTCACCCCGTGAGACGATGCTGTGATCATGGACGCTGGAGGGAGGCTGACAAGAAAATAACACCGGCTGCTTCACGTGGGATTGCCAAGCTCAGGTTTCCTGTGAACCGCCTGTGACGAAACAGAATGGGGACTCCTATCAAAACATGCGCACACGGGCAACGAGATCAATAGCGTGAGAAAGCTCATGAAGCGAATTCACCTGGGCTCTTTCCACCCCGTACTACCTATTAGGCTCTTCCTGGGACAATCATTTAAAAAATATATACATGTGTTCATTTTATTTTTTGGCGGTGGTGGGTCTTCGTTGCTGCGCGTGGGCTTGCTCCGGGTGCGGCGGGCGGGGCCTTCTCTTAAGCACGTCTCACTGTGGGCGGCTTCTCTTCCTGCGGAGCACAGCCTCTCTTGCATGAGGCTCAGCAGTCGCGGTTCCCCAGGCTCTAGAGCGCAGGCTCAGTAGCTGCGGGGTTAGACGCTCCGTGGCGTATGGGATCTTCCTGGATCAGGGCTCAGTCAAACTGGTGTTCCTTGCATTGCAAGGCAGATTCTTCCCCTCTGGACCACCAGGAAACCCTGAGACAATCACTTTTAAAGTCTCTGGCTTCTCTTTTTTCTTATGAAACTAAAGCGAATGCTTCACTAAGACCACGATGTCTCACTGCATATAAAGTAGTAACTATTGAAGACCTATTGGAACCATGTGAACGCGGAGGCTTTAACGCACGTGCTTTCATCTTCTCCAGGTCATCTCCTCCGAATGTTGGATATTTACACTATGAATTTTATTCTTATTGGTTTCCTTTCCATCTTTGAATATTATAAACATTTGTTTCTTGCTCCATCAACTCTCACAGCACCCCCTACCTTGATGCTTGTGCAGTGAAGGTGTGGGTACCCATCTTCTCCAGGCTCATCCACATCTCACCTTTGGTCAGGTAGCTAGCTAGCTAAGTTGCTTCAGTCGTGTCCAACTCTGTGCGACCCCATAGATGGCAGCCCACCAGGCTCCGCCATCCCTGGGATTCTCCAGGCAAGAGCACTGGAGTGGGTTGCCATTTCCTTCTCCAATGCATGAAAGTGAAAAGTGAAAGTGAAGACACTGAGTCGTGTCCAACTCTCAGCCACCCCATGGACTGCAGCCTACCAGGCTCCTCCGTCCCATGGGATTTTCCAGATAAGAGTACTGGAGTGGGGTGCCATTGCCTTCTCCTTTGGTCAGATAACTCTATTCAAATTGACAGACAGGGCTGCCCCGTCCACCCAGCAGCCACACCTGAATCTATCACGCTTCAGTAACTCTAAAATCTGAAAACCAGCAGCATTTATTACATCAAGATCACTGGCAACATAGTGTTCAATTGAAGTGTTAGTCGCCCAGTTATGTCTGTTTCTTTGTGACCTCATCAGGGGCTTCTCTGTCCATGCGAATCTTCAGGCAGGAATACTGGAGTGGGTGGCCATTCCCTTCTCCAGGGATCTTCCTGACCTAGGAATGGAACTCAGGTTTCCTGCATTGCAGGCAGAGTCTTTACTATCTGAACTACCAGGGAAGCCCAGTGTTCATTACGGACCAACAAGTATGCTCCTGCCGAATCGTATAAAGAATGAAAAAGCCAAGGGCCCTTGTGATCAAGATGATCACAGTCTGATGATGAGGACAGAGCCGTTCTGCTACACCAGCAGCAGAAATCCCCAGCTGAGCTTGTTACCCTCCCTAGATGCGTGTCAGAATTTGGAGTCATTCACTCACAGAACAAGTATTTATTGACTCTGTATCATGGGCAAGGCACTCGATGAGGTGCTGGGTCTGCGAGCCTACAGAAAGGAGGGGGAAACATGGCCCTGATCTTATTTCATGCAGGAGACATGTATAAGCAAATAATCACACAACCAACCTCTAAATAGTATCACATATGGTATGTGGTACAGAATGGCATAGTGTAGTACATAGAGATTTTAAATAAAGTTACAAATTGTGAAAAAGGTCATGAAGGAAAGGAAAAGAACTTATAAGAAAGAAAAGCTTCCTAAATAAAAGTTTCATGAAACAAGTGGACAAATTTTCCTAAGCTCCAAGGACTACATATCCTGGGGATTTTCTGTTCCTTGAAAGTGTGAATGAACTCACTCTTCCAAAGCACGAACCAATTTACACTTCCACCAGCCCTGCTTAATGCACTGTCCCAGTGCTAAATACTGTAATTTTTAATCATTACCAACTGGGGAGGCAAAAATAATGGTAATCACGATTTTATTTTTATTTTATTAGACAACATTCATTCAACAAATAGAGAATGCTGCTGCTGCTAAGTCTCTTCAGTCGTGTCCAACTCTGTGTGACGCCGTAGACGGCAGCTCACCAGGCTCCCCTGTCCCTGGGATTCTCCAGGCAAGAACACTGGAGTGGGTTGCCATTTCCTTCTCCAATGCATGAAAGTGAAAAATGAAAGTGAAGTCGCTCAGTTGTGTCCGACTCTTCGCGGCCCCATGGACTGCAGCCCACCAGGCTCCTCTGTCCATGGGATTTTCCAGGCAAGAGAACTGGAGTGGGGTGCCATCGCCTTCTCTGATAGAGAATGCAACAAAGTCATTATGCTACATGTTGCGGATAAAATGATCCATAAAACTGGTCTGATACTTATTTTATGGATCATATAGTCTGGCAGCCTTTGTTTTTTGTTGGTTTTTAAAAGTTACAACATCTTCTTCGAAAGTTCTTAGGCTATTCATTGCAATTTGTTTCTTGAAGGAGGTTTTCTATTTTTTTCACATACATGCACACGTGAAACACACATCACAGCTGTGTTCTCACTTTGATGTGTTGCCGTGGAATCTTTGATAATTTTAAGTAATTAGGAGAATGATATCCATGCCAGTTTTCCATGACACCTTTCCCTGGCCCCTTCCCTGCCTTCTCAGCATCTCATGTCCCATTCTCTATATGCTCCAGATAATGAAGTGAAAATCACTCAGTCATGTCTGACTCTCTGAGACTTCATGGACTGTACAGTCCATGGAATTCTCCAGGCCAGAATACTGGAGTGGGTAGCCTTTCCCTTCTCCAGGGGATCTTCCCAACCCAGGGATCGAACCCAGGTCTCTCGCATTGCAGGGGAATTCTTCACCAGCTGAGCGACAAGGGAAGCCCATGCTCTAGATAAGCCAAGTTGAAAAACTCATGGGTGTGCTTCCATATTTTTCTCTATAACCAGATAATATTGTGCACGCACACACACACACACACACACACACACACACACACACAGGCATGCCCACAAGCACATACATACACGCAGGACATTTATCTGATATCATTTGTTTATATGCATTTTTCTCCATCTTGCATTACTCAGAAATTCCCTCAGGGAAATCGCTCCAAGTCATGTGGTGTGGCGCTCTCTCTCTTTTTAATGGTTGCACAATATTTCATAGTGTGGGTGTATCATTATTAATTCAACCATTTTCCGATTGACAAAGGACTCACTTTCTTCCTCCAGATCTTGGCCACTACAAGCAACGCGGCAAGAAACATATATGTGCTCGTGAAGTGTGTGTGTTGGCTTTTATGCAGTAAATTTCTGGAAGCATAGCTTGTTCTCAAAGGGTGTATAATATTTTAAATTTTAATAGATGTTCCCACTTGTTTTCCAGAAAAGATGTAACCCTTTGCATGTTGTAAACACGAGTGTCTTTCAGCCAAAGCCCTGAGGATAGGAAGTTTGAGTTGTTTTAATTTTGCGAGTCTAACAGGCATCCGCTGATTCTTCGTTGTTGCCTTTCTTTGCATCTCCCTGTTTGCTAAGGAGTCAAAACATCTTTTCATACAGTCTTTTACTATTTGTTTTGTAAATCGTCTGTTCACACACTGCCTGCTTTGCTCTGGCTTGGTGTGTCTTTCGTCAGTTTGTTAAAGCTCTTCAGGTTACGGGGCTTCCCAGGTGGTGCCAGTGGTCAAGTTGGCGCCTGCCAACGCAGGAGACGTAAGAGATGTGGGTACAGAAACTCTTTGCCACCTACATTACAAATATTATTCACCTATTGATTTTGTATATGGAAGTGTGTTCCATACAAAAAACTTTAAATGATTGTGTAGACAAATCAGCTTCACTTTTGTTACTTCTGGGTTTCGAGTCTTGGAATTTCCCTAACTCATGCTGTCTATGTCTTTTTTATACAAAATTTGACTTTGTTCTTTTACATTTGTCTGACATTTGTTTTTAATGCATCTGGAATTATTTCTGTGTTTGATACAAGAATGGGGTCCATTTTTTTTCTTCCAAATGGATGTCCAGTTATGCCTGCACATCTATTAAAGAGCCCATTATTTTCCCTCTGAATTGAACCAGCACCACACTTGTCTTATGTTAAACTGTCAGCTATTCTGACATCTAATTCTGAATTGTTCAGCCTGTTCCAATGACCCACTTGTCTTTCCCTACGTATACACCATATTGATTTATTACAGAGATTTTCTTGTGTATGTTGCATATGAAGCAAGTTCATATCACTCTCCTTTCTCATAATATTCTTAGTTATTCTTGAACATTCTACCATGTAAAATTTAAGATAATTTCATCTAGTTCTAAAACAAGCCCATCAAAAATTTAAACTGAAATTGCAATAATTGACATGTCAGTTTGGCAAGATTATTATTTTTATCTTAGTATTCTCATATCCAAGAATACAATATGACATTCAGACCTGCTAGTAATAAATGCCTGCTAGTAATAAATTTTTACATAGATTCTGGGTCTTTACTGTTAAATAAAATTGTCACTATTTTAAATTCCACAATCTTTCTACTTTCATTGCTATGTGTTTGTTTTTAGGTAATGGAAAAAAAAACTAGCTTTTCATAAATTATTTTTCACTCAAATTCATTTATTAAATTCAGTAGGTTTTTACCCAATATTCCTTGGATTTTCATGGTGTAAGATCTTATTAGTAGCAATAAGATCTGTTCTTGTCTAATACTTGTGCCTGTTTTTTTTTAATTTTCTTGCCTTATTACCTTTACTAAAATCTCTGAAATAATGTTAAATAATAAGAGTAATTGTAGGCATCCTTCTTTCTAGTTTTTTAATTGTTACTGAAATTGTGTAATGTCTTCATTCTAATATTTGCTATTGGATTTTGGTAGTCTTAAAATTTAAGGGTTTCCTCTTAAATAGGAATACTCTTTTTATTAATAATTACTGATAGATGTAATTCAAGGCTTTCTTGGCATTCACTGTTATATTCAATTCTTTTAATTTGATGAGTTAATTCGTTGTATGGCTTTTTTTTGTTGTTAGCTTTCTATTTCAGTAATTCTCCTTTTCTTTGTTTCTTGATGGTAATTTCCTTTTAAATTTTCTCTTTGGTCCTGGTGTCTCTTGTTTCAAACACTTAACATTGCTGTTAGTTAGTCCCCTTTAAATTGCTTATTTCTAATGTTATTGGTTCATCACTTCTGTCCTATTGGGGAGCGCTTTTGTCCTCGCTAGACGGGATGCTACCCTACCACGAATTGTTCAGTTCAGTTCAGTTCAGTCACTCAGTCGTGTCCGACTCTTTGTGACCGTATGAATTGTAGCACTCCAGGCCTCCCTGTCCATCACCAACTCCCGGAGTTCACTCAGACTCAGGTCCATCGAGTCTGTGATGCCATCCAGCCATCTCATCCTCTGTTGTCCCCTTCTCCTCCTGCCCCCAAACCCTCCCAGCATCAGAGTCTTTCCCAATGAGTCATCTCTTCACATGAGGTGGCCAAAGTACTGGAGTTTCAGCTTCAGCATCATTCCTTCCAAAGAAATCCCAGGGCTGATCTCCTTCAGAATGGACTGGTTGGATCTCCTTGCAGTCGAAGGGACTCATAAGAGTCTTCTCCAACACCACAGTTCAAAAGCATCAATTCTTTGGCGCTCAGCTTTCTTCACAGTCCAACTCTCACATCCATACATGACCACTGGAAAAACTATCGCCTTGACTATGAGTTGTTAAGTAAAGCCAATTAGATCTTCACAAAGAAGTGTCCTATGAAATTTCTACTGTTTTTATTTTGGTCATTTTTTTAAGGAAGGTTTTATGAACATATAAAAAGTAATGTGGGGGGGAATAACCTAAGTGTCCACTGATGGATGAATGGATAAAAAATATATATGCATATAACAGAATATTATTCAGCCATAAAAATGGAAATTCAGCCATGTGCCATAATATGAATGGATCATGAGGGCATTATGGTAAGTGAAATAAGACAGATGGATAAAGATAATACTACATGATCTCACTTATATATGGAATCTAAAAAGGAAAAATCAAGATCACAGATACAAGGATAAATTGGTGGGTGCCAGATGTGGGTGGTGGGGAGTAGGCAAAATGGGTGAAGAAGGTCAAAAAATTCCAATATCCAATTATAAAATAAATAAGCTCTAGGGACATAATGTACTGCATGATGACTATAGTTAATGCTGTACTGTATATTTGTATATTGTATATTTGAAACTTACTAAGAGAGTAAATCTTAAAGTTTTCATCACAGAAAAAAGTTACAACTATGTGTGCTGATGGATGCTAACTAAACGTAGAGATCATTTAACAGCATGTGGCGATGGTAGTTTAGCAGCTAAGTCACGTCCAACTCTTACAACCCTGTGGACTGTAGCCCACCAGGCTCCTCTGTCCATGGGATTCTCCAGGCAAGAATACTTGAGTGGGTTGACATTTTCTTCTCCAGGGGATCTTCCGGATCCAGGAATCGAACCCGGGTCTCCTGCATTGCAGGCAAATTATTTACCAACTGAGCTACAAGGGAAGCCATTAACAGCATATACATGTATTAAATCATTATACATGCATCAAATACCTGAAACTGTTATATGTCACATCTTAGTGAAAAGATGTGACAGCCGCAGCCTGGATGGACATAGAGATTATAATATTAAGTGAAGTAAGTCACACAGAGAAAGATAAACATCATATGGCATTACTTATACGTGGGAGCTAAACAATGATACAAATGAACCCATTTACAAAATAGAAACAGACTCACAGACACAGAAAACAAACTTATTGTTATCAAAGGGAAAAGAGGAGGGAGGGATAAATAAGGAATTAAGAATTAACAGATACACACTGCTATACATAAAATAAACAGTAAGGGCCTACAGTAGAGCGCAGGGCCTATAGTCAGTATCTTGTAATAACCTATAATGGAAAAGAATCTGGAAAAGAATATATATGAGTTACTTTTTTGTACAGCTGAAACTAACACAACATTGTAATTAAGCAATACTTCAATTTAAAAGTGGAGAAGACAATGGCAACCCACTCCAGTACTCTTGCCTGGAGAATCCCACGGATGGAGGAGCCCAATGGGCTGCTTGCTATGGGGTCGCACAAAGTCGGACACGACTGAAGTGACTTAGCAGCAGCAGCAGCAATTTTTAAATGTATATATATAGAATGTATGTTCTTCATTTTAAAAATTCAATGCGCTGATTGTGTCAAGGTTATTGATGGCATTATTCATTTCCTCCACGTTCTTTTAAAATCTGACGCTCAGATTCAAATGCGCGAGAGGCAAATACGGAAGCCCTGGAGGCTCGTTTTCTTCTCCCTTTTGAGAGCTGCCTCGACTGGGCTGGGCCAATCTGCCAAGAGACAGGTGGTTGTCATTCTTGTTGTGTGAGGCTGTGCCCAGAGCCCTCGCTGTGCACACCCCGAGCATTGATCTTGGACCCAGGAGATCCCTAGATGCAGCTCTAGTTACCTGAAGAAGCTAACCCGTAAATACCTAGGGTGGCGCAAGGGTGTGCGTGTTCTGTCCTGGAGCACTCTGGGATGGCCCACTGAGTGTGCGGCAGCAGATATCAGGACCCATCAGTTCAGTTCAGTTCAGTCACTCAGTCGTGTCCGACTCTTCGCGACCCCATGAATTGCAGCACACCAGGCCTCCCTGTCCATCACCAACTACCAGAGTTCACTCAGATTCATGTCCATCGAGTCTGTGATGCCATCCAGCCATCTCATCTTCTGTCATCCCCTTCTCCTCCTGCCCCCAGTCCCTCCCAGCATCTTTTCCAATGAGAGTCATCTCTTCTCATGAGGTGGCCAAAGTACTGGAGTTTCAGCTTTCGCATCATTCCTTCCAAAGAAATGCCAGGGCTGATCTCCTTCAGAATGGACTGGTTGGATCTCCTTGCAGTCCAAGGGACTCGTAAGAGTCTTCTCCAACACCACAGTTCAAAAGCATCACTTCTTCGGCGCTCAGCCTTCTTCATAGTCCAGCTCTCACACCCATACATGACCCCAGGAAAAACCATAGCCTTGACTAGATGGACCTTTGTTGGCAAAGTAATGTCTCTGCTTTTGAATATAGCTCAGTCGGTAAAGAATCCGCCTGCAGTGCAGGAGACCCGGGGTTCGATTCCTGGGTCAAGAAGATCCCCTGGAGAAGGAAATGGCAACCCACTCCAAGATTCTTGCCTGGAGAGTCCTATGGACAGAGGAGCCTGGGAGGCTACAGACAGTCCATGGGGTCATAAGAGTCGGACACGCCTTAGTGACTAACCCACCACCGTGCTGTGGAATCGTAAGAATTCAGCGCAGCTGCCTCTCTGCTACTCTCCAGCTTGTAAGTTTTTTTTCCAATTAACCCTATGTTATCTGCAACATGTGACCCCATGTGATACGCACTCCTGACCCTTGCACAACTCAAACCCAAAGATGAGTAGCTGAATGTTGCACTAAATTTCTTGGCAGGCTCTTTCACTTTGCTTTGGATTTATGACTGGACTGTTATGCAGTTTGGCACATGTAAGTTGATTTTTCGCTTTCGTTTGCTGTGTCTTTTATTATCGCGGAGGGCCTCTCTTCATTCTATTTAGTGTTTTCATCCTAAATCCCGTGTCGTTTGATATTGATAAATGCTAACATTGGCCTCTCTGGTTTCCTTGGGTTTGCATTTGCTGAATTCATTCATTCCTTTTATTATTTCTGTTGCTTTAAGTGTGTTTCTTCTACATAGCACATTTTCATACCTAATTTTATTTATTTAAAATATCCGTGGCTGTTCCGGGTCTTTGTTGCCCTGCAGGCTTCTCTCTAGTTGCAGTGAGCAGGGGGCTACTCTGGTTGTGGTGCAGGGGCTTCTCTTGTTGCAGAGCACACGCTCTAGGGTGCATGGGCCTCAGCAGTTGCAGCTCCCGGGCCGCAGAGCACAGGCCCAGTAGCTGTGACTCACAGGCTCAGCTGCTCCGCAGCACATGGGATTCTCCAGGATCAGGGATCAGACACCAGGGATTCAAAATACCGTCACGGGTCACGGCCTCCCATTCAGAAAAGGAGCTGCTGATGGCTGGAGGATCAATGGAAACCCTAACCCGGTTCATCTCACAGGGACTCATGGTTAGCTCCTTGGCCACACAGGGCATAAATGGGGAAGTTTATTTCAGGCTGGCAAGGCCCTCATGTTCCTTCAGTGTGCAGGGGTGTAAGAGCCATTTTCGTAAGAAAGGCCAAAGAGAAGCTTCTGAAACTGTTCCCACTCCCACCAGGAAGTAAGTCAGAGGCAGGAGTTCAAGTCAGGAGGAAGGGCAGATATTGGTGTCCCCATCAAAGACTTAAAGGATGCAGGCAGGTGGTTGCCATCCTATCTTTGTTTAATTTATTCATAAGGCCCCTGAAGAAATCAGATGGATTAAGGCAGGAGACAAGGCTCTGCTGTAAACTTAATCAAGTAATAGACTCAGCTAAACCTTCTGGTGCGATATCTTTGCTGGAATAGATTAACAGAGCCTCTGGCACTAGACTTAGCAAACGCAATCTTTTAAACCCTGGCCGTAAAACAGCTCAAGAGCAATTTGCTTTTACATCAATATGCCAGTAGTATACACACGCTATCAACCCCCGGAGCGCTATTAGCCCTCTGACTTTCTGCCATTGTACGGTTGCAAAGCAAGCAGGAATGAGCCTCAGTAGGAAGCAACACTTTGTCTCCAAGCATCCCTCAGAAAGTAAGAGGTTGCCTTACATTCAGCTCCTTACAAATTCCCAAACATTATCTGGTGTCTCTCAGTGACGTCATTTGTAAATAATAAAGTACTGCTTAGGGAGGACACACAAGCAGAAGAGACCCTTTAATGCTAGACTTGGATGTCCAGAGGTCAACCAATAGGATCTGTTCAAAGAGAAGGGAAAAAAAAGTAGCACCCTTCAATTAATTATAATTAGAACACATAATGATTATATATGTGTGTATGTGTTTGTTCCGTTACTCTTCACTAGAATGTAAGCTCCAAGAAGACAGGACATGTGCTTGCCTGCATATTCCTGCACCTGGAACAGTGCCTGGCACATAGAAAATAAAAAATATTTGTGGAATGAATAAATAAACTCCTGGGGACATGAACTCACAATTGCAAATGTTGGGATTTGATGAGCTTCTAAACATCATTTTGAAAACAAGAGAAACAGAAACTTTTTTAGGCAAAAAACATGGATGTTCATAGCAGACTTATTGATAAATCTAAAATTCAGAAACAGTCCAATGTCCTTCAGTGGGTAATGGCTAAATAACTGTGATTAACTCACTCTACAGGCTTCCCTGGTGGCTCAGTGGTAAAGAATCTGCCTTCAGTGCAGAAGACTTAGGAAGATCCCCTGAAGGAGGAAATGGCCACCTACGCCAATATTTATGCCGGGAGAATCCCATGAACGAACAGAGGGGCCTGGCAGGCTACAGTCCACAGAGTCACAAAGAGTCAGACATCACTGGTCAAGTGAGCAGGCATGCGTGCAACCCATACTACAGAATGCAGCTCAACAGTAAAAAGGAATGAAGTATTGACACAGACAACAATTTGGATGAATCCCGAAGGAATTATGCTGCTAAGTCGCTTCAGTCGTGTCCGACTCTGTGCGACCCCGTAGACGGTGGCCCACCAGGCTCCCCGGTCCCTGGGATTCTCCAGGCAAGAACACTGGAGTGGGCTGCCATTTCCTTCTCCAATGCATGAGAGTGAAAAGGGAAAGTGAAGCTGCTCAGTCGTGTCCGACTCTTAGCGACCCCATGGACTGCAGCCCACCAGGCTCCTCCATCCATAGGATTTTCCAGGCAAGAGTGCTGGAGTGGGGTGCCATTGCCTTCTCCTCAAAGGAATTATATAGGTGGGAAAAAAGCCAGTCCCCAAACATTACATACTGTATGATTCCACTCATATAACATTCTTGAAATGACCAAAGTGCGGAAACAGAGCAAATGAATGCCAGAGGTCAGGGCCAGGCAGTGAGATGGTGGGAGGCAGACATGGTTATAAACGAGTCCCAGGAGGGCCCCGGTGTGATCCAGCAGTTCTATAGCTTGACTGTAATGGTGGACACACAAGTTTATATTTGTAATAAAATCACACAAATCTAAACACACACATACACATAACAGTACGCACAAACTGGAGGGATCAGAAGATCAACAGATCATGTTGGTGTCAGTTTCTGAGCACTGTATTGCAGTATAGTTTTGCAAAAATTGGAGGAAAGTGGGTAAAGTCACTTCTTAAAGCTTCATATGACTACAATTATCTCAAGTTTAAAAATGTTTTACTACAAAACAGTATAATAAGTAGACAGTGGAGAACACACCTATATGTGTTCTCCATACTATTATGTGAATGGGAAATTATAGCCTGAATAAAATTTCCAAGAACAGCATCATATCCTGATTCAAAAGGTACTGTATTTCAAACAACACGATGAAAGTCGGATGACATGCTCCTAAAAACCGTGCTTAAAAAAAAACTCAGAAAATCACTTTAGCTAATGACAATGCCACTAAATTGAAGATACTTATAAAATTCTAAAGAATGCATCTGAGTCACTTCTGATGAGATGGATGAAACTGGAGCCTATTATACAGAGTGAAGTAAGTCAGAAAGAGAAACACCAATGCAGTATATTAAAGCATATGTATGGAATTTAGAAAGATGGTAACAACGATACTATATGTAAGGCAGCAAAAGAGACACAGATGTAAAGAGCAGACTTTTGGACTCTGTGGGAGAAGGTGAAGGTGGGATGACCTGAGAGAAGAGCACTGAAACATGTATATCACCATATGTAAAGCAGATGACCAGTGCAAGGTCAATGCCTGAAGCAGGGCACTCAAAGCCCATGCTCTGGGAAAAGCCAGAGAGGTGAGGTGGGGAGGGATGAGGGAGGGGGTTCAGGTTGGGGGGACACGTGTACACCCGTGGCTGATTCATGTCAATGTATGGCAAAAGCCACCACAATATTGTAAAGAAATTATCCTCCAATTAAAATAAATAATTTTTAAAAATAATAAATAAAAAGATATTTGCAAAAGTCTTTTTAAAAATATTTCTTAAAACATGAGAATTTTTTTA
>SJYF01000930.1:1633017-1660542 GCA_006410515.1 Procapra przewalskii
ACTACTGGAAAAACCATAGCCTTGACTAGACGGACCTTAGTCGGCAAAGTAATGTCTCTGCTTTTGAATATGCTATCTAGGTTGGTCATAACTTTCCTTCCAAGGAGTAAGCGTTTTTTAATTTCATAGCTGCAATCACCATCTGCATTGATTTTGGAGCCCCAAAAAATAAAGTCTGACACTGTTTCCCCATCTATTTCCCATGAAGTGATGGGACCAGATGCTATGATCTTTGTTTTCTGAATGTTGAGCTTTAAGCCAACTTTTTCACTCTCCTCTTTCACTTTCATCATTGACTTAGCAAGTAAATTCCTAGCAATTTATATTAAGAAAGAAAATAAGAATGTGCATAAATATTTATGTACAAACTATCAAAGCATGATTCACAGTAGTGAAATATGGGCAAAAATGTCCAAAAATGGAGATTAGCTTTACAAATCATGGGACAACATTATTCTATATTTTATATGAAAACAAAAGCACCTAGAGTAGTCAAGACAATTTTTTAAAAAAGAGCAGTTGTAGTACCAGTATTTAGAACTCTTTCTCTTTTTTGAAGAGATTTCTTGAACAAATATAACTGAATATTAATATTTGGTAATACACATAGTAGAACATGGGTATCACATTATTTTCTGGATTTTTTTATGTTTGAAATATTACACAGTTTTTAATCTCTGAGAAAAACAGACTTGCTCTCAGTGTAACCACTTGAAGGACCATCAGGTGATGGACACCCAACCATTCAACCATCACTAGGTGGTTACTGCAGATGGAATAATGGGCCTGATGACCACCAAGGTCCCTTGCAACACTAAAAGTCCTTAAATCCTAAGACTATAAAACTGGAATTCCTGATACTGGAAAAACATTTCAGGTAACAAATCTAACGGCCTCCCATCCAAGTCCTAACCAAGCCCAACCCTGCTTAGCTCCCAAGGTCAGACAACATCAGGCGTGTTCAGGGTGGTGTGACTAGACAACACTGAACCTGAGTTCTTGCGTCTTACAAAGACTTCAAGTGATACCCAAGCTCCATCTCGATGGACAAGAAGGTTTGAGGAGGGGGATGGCAAGGGGGAAAGCAGACTCAGAGAAACATGAGCAAAGCTATGCTGGATCCTCAGGACTTAAACCAGTTGGGGAAGAGATGAGCGCTAACCAAGGAGAAGGAGTGGGTCCCGCTGTGCAGAGCAGCAGATCGTGAAGTATGCTGTTTCTCTCGTTGCTTTGCTTTGCTCGAAATATTCTCAGCAATCAAAGTGCTACAGATCAATCGGTCTTGCTCAGCTGAAGAGTCGTCCCCAGGACGACCTCACACTCTGCTGATGGGAAGTTACATCCGTTCAGTCTGTCCGGAAGGAGATACGTGTAGGAAATCTTTAAATTGTACACAGCCTTTGATCCACTAATCCCATCTATAAATTTTTTCCCAAAGAAGTGATCAAAAATATCTTCAAAGGTTGTTTACTGCTGAGAGCAACGACTATCGGAGAACAATCCGTGAAAACAAACACCCAGTAATATAGGATTGACTGATCAGATTAGGATACATTCAAATAACAGACTACTAGGCGGTTGCTTTTTTAAAAAAATAGCTTCTTGAAGAATATTTGAGAATGTGAATAAAACAATGAGAGATTGTGTCACTTGAATATGACAGAATGTAAAATATTAGCACATCTACTCGTATTTCATTTTATAAAAAGAAAGAAAAGAAAAAGGAAGTAAAAAAAGAAAGAAAGGAGGGAGCGGGGGTGGGGGGAAGAGCCCCACTCACCCCATAACTCTGGGCAAGTGGATTCGCTTCTCTGAATCTAAACTACCTCTTCTGTAAACAATGATTTAAGCTTAAACCTTATAAAAATTAAATGAAGACTATGTAGGTGAGGGTCCTTGTAAACTTCAGTGATGGGGTCAAGGCGGTGGACAATGGTGAAGAAAGAAAAAGGTTAGAAACAGTTAGGAGGCACAAGCCATCTGCCTGGAGGAGTTTTCTTGGGAAAGGGTGAGCGTGAACACTTTATTTTGGGGGGCTCCAAAATCACCACAGATGGTGATTGCAGCCATGAAATTCAAGCTTACTCCTTGGAAGGAAAGTTATGACCAACATAGACAGCATATTAAAAAGCAGGGACATTACTTTGCCAACAAAGGTCCGTCTAGTCAAGGCTATGGTTTTTCCAGTGGTCATGTATGGATGTGAGAGTTGGTATAAAGAAAGCTGAGCACCGAAAAATTGATGCTTTTGAACTGTGGTGTTGGAGAAGACTCTTGAGCGTCCCTTGGACAGCAAGAAGATGCAACCAGTCCATCCTAAAGGAGATCAATTCTGGGTGTTCATTGGAAGGACTCATGTTGAAGCTGAAACTTGAATACTTTGGCCACCTGATGCGAAGAGCTGACTCATTGGAAAAGACCCTGGTGCTGGGAAAGATTGAGGGCAGGAGAAGGGGATGACAGAGGATGAGATGGTTGGATGGTTGGATGTTCCACTCAATGGATATGGGTTTGGACGGACTCCAGGAGTTGGTGATGGACAGGAAGGCCGGGCATGCTGCGGTTCATGTGGTCACAAAGAGTCGGACACAACTGAGGGACTGAACTGAACTGAACTGAACTGAACTGAACTGAAACAGTTTGAAAGACACGGAGGTGATTACGGAAGGGGACGCTGAGTACCCAACGTGGCCCCACCCCTTCCGGCTCCAGCAGCCTGCCTTCCACCGCCTGCATCGCATCCTCCCCACCTCCCCCTGTTCCTCGAGTCCACGTGCCCCTCCCTTTTCCAGGCTCTGGCACAGGTTTCTTCCTCCACCTGGAACGTTCTCCCTTAACAATTGTCTCCTCTGGGCAATTTCGATTTCCAGAACTCTGTTCAGATGTCACTCCTTCAAGGATGCCCTCTTAGAGTGTGTTGTTCTCCATAAGAAGTAGCATCCTCACAGAGATGCTGTGAGGTCATGGAAGGCAGGCAGGGTCAGCATCACCTGGGAACTCCTTAGAAATGCAGAGTCTCAGGCCCCGCCCCGACCCCACAAAATGTGCATTTCACAGACTCTTCCCTTCACATCCCCAAACTCCTCCCTGCCCCCATCCGTGATCCACATGCAAATTTAAAGCTGAGGCCACCAGTCTCAAACTCACTGTGAACTGGAATCACTGAAGGGTTTGTGTGTCTGTTTGTTAAAGAAGGTACAGATGATTTCCAATATTATGTTAGTTTCAGGTGTACAGCATAGCAGCACCAAATTTTTATAGATTATGCTGCATGTTAAATTATCATGAAATACTGGCTATATTCCCTGTGCCTGTGTTTTTTTTAATATGAATGAGTAAGCCCCACCCCAAGAGATTATGGTTTCACGGATATGAGATCTGGCCTGGGCAATGAGACTTTTAAGTTCTAATGTGAATGAAAATGTGAGAATCTACGTCACGCATCTCCATTTCTGCTGGACGAAATGAAGAGTTAAATAACTCACCCAAGGCCTCATAGTCAAGACTCAGATTGGGTGCGAGTTCACGGCAGCAAGAGATCTTAGGTCCATGGTGGAGACACGGGCATTAAACTGTACAGTTTATATTTAGTGCCCAGAGTGGTTAAATAGTGACCCCCCGAAAAGATATGTCCAAGTCCTAACTACTGGTATGTGCAAGTGTGACTTTATTTGGAAATAAGGTCCTTGCAGATCCCAAAATGAAATCACCCTGGGTTGAACGGGGCCCCTAAATCCACTGACAAATGTCCTTATAAGACAAGAATGCAGAGGCAGGGAACAAACCTATGGACGCTAAGGGGGAAGGGGGAGGGATGAAATGAGAAATTGGGATTAACATATATACATCACTATAGCTCAGTTGGTAAAGAATCTGCCGGCAATGCAGGAGACCCCAGTTTGATTCCTGGGTTGGGAAGATCCCCTGGAGAACTATATAGTCCATGAGATCGCAAAGAGTCAGACCCGACTGAGCAACTTTCACATTCATATATAATATAGATAACTAATAGGGCTTCCCTGGTGGCTGAGCAGCAAAGAATCTGTATGCAGTGAAGGAGATCCAGGTTCTATTCAAGGGTCGGGAAGATCCCCTGGAGAAGGGCAAGGCAAATTCTCCAGTATTCTTGCCTGGAGAATCCCATGGATAGAGGAGCCTAGCGGGCTGCAGTCCATAGGGTTGCACAGAGTCTGACACAACTGAAGCAACTTAGCACAGCACAATGAGAATCTACTATATAGCACAGGGAACTCTACTCAGTGCTCTATGGTGACCTAAATGGGAGGAAATCCAAAACAGAGGGGATATGTATAGCTGATTCCCTTTGCTGTAAAGCAGAAACTGACTCAGCGTTGTAAAGCAACTGCTGCTGCTGGGTTTAGTTGCTCAGTTTTACCCAACTCTTTGCGACCTTAGGAACTGTAGCTTGCCAGACTCCTCTGTCCATGGGATTTTCCAGGCAAGAATGCTGGAGTGGGTTGCCATTTCCTTCTCCGGAGGATCTTCCTGACCCAGGGATGCAACCCAGGTCTCCTGCTTGGCAGGAGGATTCTTTACCACTGAGCCACCTGAGAAGTCCTGTAAAGTGACTATACTTGAATAAAAATTAATTTGAAAAAAAAAATTTTTTTAAGCAGAAGAGGAGACAGAGAAGTAGGCCACGTGGGGATGGAGTCCACATGGGGATGGAGTCAGAGACTGAAGTAACAAGCCGAGGAGCGCCCAGGATCACTGGTCCCCACCCGCAGCTGGGAGAGAGGCGTGGAGGGCTTCTCCCTCAGCACCTAGCAGCCCTGGTCCTGAGACACCTCAGTTTCAGGCCCAGCCTCCTGAACCATGAAAACAAAGTTCCATCATTTTAAAGCCACTCCATTTGTGCTGAACTTATTCCAAGGGCCCCACTTAAGCATCCCAACTCATCTGAGTCCAGTCCGGGCACTCCAAAAATTGTGTCTGCATCCAGCCCTAATCCAGACAGTTCTAGATAAGCCTGGCAGCCTGAAAAACCACCTCCCCCACCCCACCTCTGAAACATCCAAGGTACCCCTGGGCACAGCAAGGCTAATGAGGGCTCATCTTCCCCACCTCTCACTGGCATTGGCCCCGGCAAGGAGCCCAGCAAGTTCGTTTTCATAATTTTAGATTTTTTTTCGTCAATTGAGACCCCCCCCCCAAAAAAAATTTCATGTACTTCAAAACACACAAAACTTGACTCTGTCTGTGACTTTAGGGTAAAATGGAAAGCTCTTAGCTGGGTGGTCAAAGCACTCTGTCCACCCAACCCCATCCCCCCCAACCTCAACCCCTCTCCCAAACTCATCTCCCACATGCCACCCACCACGCTCTCTGCTCAGCTCAGCCTGACCTCTGTGACGCTGGCCTTCCTCTGTCAGCCAGCAGCTTGGGCTGGCCCTCTCCTTGTCTGCTTACCTAAATGTGTTCTTTCCACTAGGCCTAGTGCAGCCCAGTTATGCTTGCCTAGCATTTCCTGGGTCTCTAGCTGATAGAAATTGGCCTTGTCCTGCAAAACTCTCTGCTACGTATCTCCCCTGACTTTTTCTGTATTCTTCTCTCTCCAAATTGGCCAGTTTGTTTCTCCAAATGTCCATGCCTTTGGGAAAAGGAAGGGCCAGAGAAACAGACCTCCTAGGCACGTCCCTCCCTGCACTTCCCTCACTTCCCTTTTCTGTCTCTCCCTGCTGCTACTGCTAAGTCGCTTCAGTCGTGTCTGACTCTGTGTGACCCCATACACAGAAGCCCACCAGGCTCCCCCCATCCCTAGGATTCTCCAGGCAAGAACACTGGAGTGGGTTGCCATTTCCTTCTCCAGTGTTTCACTTTCTGTCTCTCCCAGATCTGTGCAATTCCAAAGTCTCATGTAAACGCCATCCTCAGGGCCCCTCCGAAGTCAGGATGGTCACTCTCTTCTTGCCATCACTGCCCTTGGAGAACTTTGCCTTCCGGATGGCAGGGACACTTGTGCATCCACCTGCATATCTCAGGGTTACCTAGAACCTCCTCCCAACACGGGCTCTGGGCCTGCCGATGGGAGTTCATCCAGAGTCTGCATGCACCCCGCCTACGAGGCTAGACATGGGGCTCCACTGGGGCCAGCTCTGTGACTCCAAATGGAGGGTGAAGGATGGGAGGATGGAGGTCCAGCTGGAGGCTGTCTGCACCGTCAGATGGACACACCAGCTCTGCATACCTTCAAAAGGAAAGTTAGCCTGGAGAGCTTCCTAAAAGACACTTCCTTAAGCAGTACATTTGTTCTGTAGGAATGTAAGAAATTCTTATTGACCTCATCACTTTATTCGGATAGTAAAGAAAAGATGACCCAAGGATGACCTAGGCAGAGACTCATCTGTGGTCACTTGGGAGCTAGACCAGAAAAGCAGAGAAGATAGGATGGAGGTGACTAGCTTACATCTTGCGTTTCTTGTGGCTCTTCGCTTAATGATTTGGATTAGAATGCCTTCTTTAGCCTGCATTTATCAAGATGGCAGCTTGCTCTTTCTCCCCATGTCCAGCTCTTCGCAGATATCCATACAGGGTTTTTGTTCGTTCTCATCATCTCTTGAAATGTTTCAGCTCTCCCTGGAGGGTGCGTGTGAAGCCCCAGGAGGAATGAGTATAAGGGATGGTCCTCACTCATCTGTGCCCCAGACTGTGACAGTGGAGGCAGTCCAGAGGGGAAACCTCGCACTTTCTTGCCACAAGCTTGTGTCCACACGTTTGAGTGCTGTGTGAGACATGCACATCATGAGTACCAAACGCTACGGAAGCACGAGAGACAGCAGCTCACTTGTTCTCTGCGGATGAGTCAGTCACATCCTTTCCTAAACCAAACGTTCCTAGAGGGAAGGGAAGCGGCAGAGATACAAGAATTTCATGATTTATAGATTAGAACAGTAAACTTAGAAATTGACAGATGGAGTTACAGTTTATTTCAGAGTAGGGCTTCAGTGGTTCTAAGTTTGGTCTCGGTTAGGATAATGAATATTCTCGATATCCGTGAATGAGTGATTATATACTCTCTATCAATATTTAAACAGAGGGATTTTAATTACCTAGAGGTCAGGGAGTAAGCACAGTATGTGATTGAATGTTTGAGCAGTGACCCTGGGCTATACGGAGTTACCTGACTTAGTAAAAATTCATACTCCATTCAGCAGAACTGTGCTCACATGAAGTCTAACCACTATGAGTCAAATTTTTTTAAAAAAATTAAATTCCCTGTCTAAGATGTGATCTGGATTCTGAAACACAGCAATAGCAGACTCAAGCACTGGGAAAGAACACAGGCCAAAAAAGAGGATAATTCCTGTGTAATTCCTATGTGTAGTCCAACCCCAAAGACAAGGCTAATCATAAGTACACACTGCAAGGTCTACAAGTGATTGTGCCGGAGAGTGTGAGTTGTTATGCAGAGTTAAAGATTAAAATTCTTTGTTCAGTTTTGATGTTCACTAATAATTATCCAAATATTTCATACTACATTTTGCTTTAATTTGGACAAAGTGTTTGAAGAGGAAACACACAGATACTAGACAAAGAGTGGCAAAAGGCTTGAAGGAGTTGGGGCTTTTAGAAATCTACCCTGAAAATCTAGCTCAACAAACACACACGACGTGCACACACTCAGTCATTAAACTACCTGCAATGGTCAAAGACTCAAAAACTACAAATTGCCACCAAGCAGAGACTGCTTAAATAAACTATGCTGCATCTACTCAATATAGTTCTGTGCAACCTTAAAGAAATGAAGGTCTCTAGTGAATGGATATGGAATTATTTCCAAGATCTTTATTAAGGAAAAGTCAAGAAAAACACAAATGGTATACTTAGTACCTAAAGTATACTTCGGAAGTAAAATATAATTTCTGTTTTGAAAGAAAGAGGAAAAATATGCATTTTTGTTGTTATTGTTGCTTCAAAAAGAAACACAGGAAATATAAACCATACACAAATGAAAATGGCAGATTCTGGGATCAACAGGTGGGTGCAGAATGGGAGGCAGATGAACCAAGGATTTTCCAAGTAGTATAATTTTTATATGACTCTGACCTTTAAACGTTGTCAATATTTGTTGTTGTTCAGTTGCTCAGCCATGTCCAACTCTTTGTGACCCCATAGACTGCAGCACACCAGGCTTCCCAGTCCTTCACCATCTCCCAGAGTTTGCTCAAACACATGTCCATTGAGTCAGTGATGCCACTGAAAGGTTGTTGCTGAACCATGAAAGGCGCCAGGATTCTCGGCCTCTGGAAGAGAATTCAGTCCGGGGCCAGAGACGAGGCTTGATCACTCAGAGCTTTTGTGTAATAAAGTTTTATTATTAAAGTATGAAAGAGATAGAGAAAGCTTCTGACATAGACATCAGAAGGGGGCAGAAAGAGTACCCCGTGCTAGTGTTAGGAATGGAGTTATATACTTTTTAATTAGTTATTGCAATGAATCAAAAGAATGTCTCAAGTTTGTGAAAATTTTACCAGACCCACTCCCACAATTTATGTTTTAGGATAACAAGATTAGAATTTAACAATAGAAAGATCCTCCAGACCCACTCCCATAATATACATTCTAAGATATCAGGATTAGTCAGAAGGTTTTTTTCAGGAAGGAGAAACTGTCCTCAAGCAGGATACATTGTTGTTGTATATTTCCTAGTACAGAGTTTAAACTGAGTTGAATAATTGACTAAGACTAAGGAATGTAGTGAAAGTGAGCGACTTCACTTTCGCTTTTCACTTTCATGCATCGGAGAAGGAAATGGCAACCCACTCCAGTGTTCTTGCCTGGAGAATCCCAGGGACGGGGGAGCCTGGTGGGCTGTCGTTTATGGGGTCGCACAGAGTCAGACACGACTGAAGCGACTTAGCAGCAGCAGCAGCAGCAGCAGCAGCAGCAGCAGCAGCAGCAAGGAATGTGGAGGAAAAAAATAAAATGTTTGTCCTTTTCTTCTCCTTGAGAATTCCAGACCCCTCTCTCCTTGGGGACCCCTGGACTTCTTATCAACCTACCTAGGAATTGACTCTCTCACTATCCAACCATCTCATCTTCTCTTCCCCTTCTCCTCTTGCCTTCAATCTTTCCCAGCATCAGGGTCTTTTCCAGTGAGTCAACTCTTTGCATCAGGTGGCCAAAGTATTGGAGCTTTAGCTTCAGCATGTCCTTCCAATGCATATTCAGGGTTGATTTCCTTTAGGATTGATTGGTTTGATCTCCTTGCTGTCCAAGAGACTCTCAAGAGTCTTCTCCAGCACTATAGTTCAAAAGCATCAATTCTTCGTTTTAGGATAACAAGATTAGAATTTAACAATAGAAAGATCCTCCAGACTCACTCCCATAATATACATTCTTCTTTATGGTCCAACTCTCACCATAAACTTTATAAATATTTAAAACCTGAAATTCAATCAAAAAGAAAAAAAAATGGATAGGAAACAGAAACAAATCAGCCTAACTGGACATCAAAATAACAACATATTATTTCAAGAAACTTTTGAATGTCACACTCCGCATCACCATTGGTCCAGTTCTCTCTGTACGACTATATTCTAAGGACAAAAAAAGTACTGCAAAAAGCAAAAACTAAACTTCATTTGGTAAACTGTTAGCAGCGATATTGTGATAATAGACATGAAATTATATATATAACAAGATAAAGAAAATAAGTTAAATAAGTTATTCTGTAAGTGAAGATTTTCAGAATGAGAGTAGATATTCCTGTATAAAAGAAGCGAGGGAAGAAGCCCACACTATTCAATTACATTTGAAAATATTAACATAAACTCATGAAGTATTCTTTCCTTGCTCTGTCCACTGAAATGACATGGAAACTGACAGTAACAATGAACATGTCTTCCCAGCACCTGGATCTTGGCTGTTGCTTTTTTCTTTTAATTGTTGTAAAAGACACATAACATCCTAACCTTTTCAAGTGTACGGTCAGTACTGTTAAGTCAGACCTCAGTTTTTCATGCCCCTCCTGTAAAAGGAGATCAGGGCTTTCTGAGAAATGATTGATTTCAAGTCTCGGGACAGAGAACAAGGGGCAAGGATACATCAAGGGTGAGAAAGCAAGGACTGCACACGAGGAGCATTGGGTCAAACCAGAAGGACACGGGGGGCACTCAAAGGCATGAAAGCTGTCTAATTTGGGGAAATTCAGCATCACAAGTACTGTACCCCTGGAGAAGGAAATGGCAACTCACTCCAGTATTCTTGCCTTGGGAAATCCCATGGACAGAGGAGCCTGGAGGGCTATAGTCCATGGGGTCACAAAGAGTAGGATGCACCTGAGCATACACACACACACACAAGTGACTGTAACTTATTGTAATACATTAAATATATAAAATGCATGCGTCCACAGTGATTCTCAAAGAAGGAAAGAGAAGGGGTTGTAGAGGCACAGAGGGAAATTCATCTTTACAGAAGTTCTGGTAATAAGAAAAAAAAATGATACACTGAGAAAAACAGCTCTTTGCAACCCACAGAGTAGTCAGTGAGTCAGGTAAGGATCATCCAAAGATGATAAAACCATTCGGTGAGATGTTATTGGGAGCAGGAGAGTCCATGGTCACCTCTCTGACAGCCAGGGTGTAAGTGTGACTTAGAGCTGACAGATCCATTGGTCACGACTATAACAAAGTGATCACGCACAGCATCAGTGTCTCCTGATGAGGTGCAAGACAAGGGCACAGCATCACCTGTGATTTACTCTGGCCAAAATGTTTGACCTAAATCTAATCAAGCCTTGGTCCTGATTTTTATTTTCCAGGAAAGCGGGGCAGAGAGGAATAGGTCCAAAACACCATGAAAAGACTAACAAATCCAGAATGTAGGATATTCTGTGAAACACCTGACGTGGACTCTGAAAATGTCAGTGTTGTAGAAAAAGATTAAAGGATGGGACTGTTCTAGATGAACAGAGATTGCTGCTGCTGCTGCTGCTGCTACTACAAAGTCACTTAGTCGTGTCTGACTCTGTGCAATCCCATAGACGGCAGCCCACCAGGCTCCTCTGTCCCTGGGATTCTCCAGGCAAGAATACTGGAGTGGGTTGCCACTTCCTTTTCCAATGCATAAAAGTGAAAAGTGAAAGTGAAGTCACTCAGTCGTGCCAACTCTTAGTGACCCCATGGACTGCAGCCTACGAGGCTCCTCTGTCCATAGGATTTTCCAGGCAAGAGTACTGGAGTGGGGTGCCATTGCCTTCTCCAGAACAGTGATTAAAGAGACATTCAAAACCAAAAGCAATGTGTCAGTCTCAACTCCTGGTTCAAAATCAATCAACAAAAGACTGTTGGGGAAAATAGGTGTTCGTTTAAAATTTGTATTTATGTATGTGTCTGCATATCTACACACACATACACAGACACGAAAAAAGGATAAACCAGAAAAGCCATCTACTTCAATCCATCTCTCCAACTAATCTCAAGCCATTAAAGAGGTGACTACGAGGTGACTAAGGGGCGACTAAGGGACTTTCTGATATACCAGGGAGTGAAGAGTTTGTGTAGTCTGAGCTGAAATAATCAATTTTCTTGAATCTGGCCTCCCTACTAACAGGAGTTTGGAGGAAGTCCCATCATTTCTCAGTTGCTCTTTTCATAAAACTGAAATTAGAATTGCCAGTCTCACATAGGGACTCTCTCGGGATTTACTAGTTAACATCTGTAAATACTCTGACGCTGAAAATCAGATGTGCAAATATCAACACATATGTAGAGAAACCAGATGGGTCTTCCACAAATCAGGGTGTGGGTAGTAAAGAGACTTGATAAAAGACGGCCACAGTGACTCTTGTGAGATTCTCTTTGGAACTTGCCCTTTCAGGGTAGACTGGGGAGTGAGACCCTCGCCAGGGCAATGACATTAGGAGCATCCCATCAGAACATCAGCAGACCCGGATGTACATGTATTCTGAATCTGCCTCATGTTTGGCCTGGAACCTTGGAACCAGTGAGTATCTGGCATTATAACTCCTAGTCTTGGCTCAGCATTAACCAAAGCTGCACGTCTCGATTAGACATATATCAAAAAACGTTCCAGCTATTCGGCTTTCCAGCTTTCCAAAGACCTCTGCTTGAACCCTGCCACCCCTATCAGCATATCCTGATGATAGGAGCAGAGACTTGTGAAAGGGATTCCTATTTTTCAAGGTAGTTTGATAACCATCATCTTAGTGGATCATCCCATGAGACAGGGAGAGCAGAAAATAAATGAATTTTGCAAGTAAGTAACTGAAGTTCCGACTAAGCTGTCCAACACCATGTAACTAGAACATTACAAAACTGGGAATGGAATTCTGTGCATCAATCTATGCACCACCACGGCCCTGGGCCACCCGGAGTCTTCCTTCCAGCCTCATGCTTAGTCTCCAGTCCCTTTAGCTAAACCCCAAACCAGCTCCAGGCTGTGCTCCATCAACAGCCTGCCACCAGGGAGCAGCCCACATCCCATCAGCTTACCCAGGGTGTCTTGTGATGCCTCAGAACATCCGGAGAGAGGCAGGGAAATGTGCAGGCATTAAAACAGGGCCCTAATCAGTGTGTGATGGAGACAATCCCACTGCCAATTTGCTTCCAGCTTCCAGCCCCTTTGGTGGAGGTTAGGAATCAAAGCCTTTTGCACAGAAGCACAGAACGCTGGCTCAGGCAGAAAGCTTACAGATGACCCAATCCAGCTGCTCCCAACCCTGCATTCCCACTGGAATCTGCTGGGAAGTTTGTGAAAAATAGAGATTCCTGTGCACCCCTCGTGGGGGCGTGGGGGGAGGGAATGGGTCAGATCTGCAGATGAGCCTGGGAATCTGTAGTTTTACTGAGCTCCCTGGGGGCCCAGCAGGAGGCGGCGGGCAATGAGCAGCAAAGTGTAGCTACATCAGTGTCACAGGACCCCCAGGGCAGGAGGCTGATGAGCAGAATCGAAGGAGACTTAGCCCAGGTTGCACCACCACTGGGATTCCCACCGTCATCACCCCGAGGGCAAGTGAGGCACCACCTTCCTGCTGTTTCTGGAAGAGACACAACGGCCTTTTGTGCCCTCCAAGAGCCCTCTCCCTGCTAGTTTGCTAGGGCTGCCATACCACAGACTGGGAGGCTTAAACAAAGATGTCTATCATCTCACCATCCTGGAGGCTCGAGGTCTGAGACCGAGGTGTTGGCCCAGCTGTTTTCTCCGGAGGCCTCTCTCCTGGCCTTGTACGTGGTCATCTTCTCCCTGTATCCTTACATGTGTGACTGTGTCCTATTCACTTCTTGTAAGAACACCAGTCACGTTGGCTAGGGCCCACTCGTACGACCACTTTTAACTCAATTACTTTTACAGCTATCTCCAAACACAGTCACATCTAAGATACTGAGGGTTGGGACTTCCAACATTGGAATTTGGGATGGGACACAGTTCTACCCATATTGTAATCAGGAAGAACAAGTTTGACTCTGTATTCAACCTGTTTCTTTTATTTTGACCTCTGGGCCCTGTGGCCTGTGCTGAGTCATGCTGGCTCTGCACCTTTTGTAAAAGCTTGTTGCCTGTGGCCTGAAGCCTACAGGAAGCCCATTCTCAGGGCTCTGACTTTTAAAGGTATAACACTTTTCCATTCATATCAAGATACAAAGTTGTAGAACAAGGAATAATATTTGTCTTGTTGGAAGTTTACAGGAGCATGGTGACCAGGCCCGTATGGACAGCTGCAAGAACCAAAGGTTCCAACACCTTGAAGTTTGCAACAACCAGCTACACCCCTCTTCCCTTTCAGAAGCTTAAACTCTGGCTTGGTAAGATGGTTCTTTGAGATAGTAGTCCACCATCGCCTCTGTCTGCTGATTTTTCTCTGACTAAGTTGGCTATTCTTTGCCTTGACAGCTCATCTCCCAATTTATAGGCCTGCTGCAAAGTGAACAGAACAAGCTTGGACTTGGTAACAATAACACCCTCTCTGCTTCAAACTACTGAAATTGCCACTTGATTGAGACCAAAATCAAGATTATTGGGAAATAAAAATTAAGCTTTGAAGTTTAGCACTAATTAAACATTTTTAATGCTTTTTTAAAGTCCAAAATATCTTTTGGGTTTTTAATGTAGACAAGTTTCTAACAAATGCTATTTTAAGCCTATGGGCTAAAAATCTGTGTTCAAATTTATTATCAAGGAATGCTAAAATTCACAAACAATATTGCCTCTATAAAAGTCTGACGGGTTTTGATTTTAAAAAGGAAACCTCTGAAAATAGATATAAGAAGAGGAATAAAACATCACATTTGGGAGCAGCTGAGTTGTTGGAATAACACCCATTCTAATGTTTCATTGCACAAAATAATCTTTGATCTTGTTTGTGTCTTGCGAAGGCAGGATTCTGGAGGTCAAAGGTTAATTGGTATGGAAATGGTAATGTGTTTATCAGCAAAATAAACTGAGGAAAAATGTGTGAGTAAAGGTCAATCTGTTCTCACTCTCTCAAATTCCTAGGAAAACACAATGAAATTGATAATCCTGTGGTTCTTTGCACCAAAAAGAAAAAGGACATTCTTCCTTTCTTGTGGACTGATAGAGACTGCGCCAGTACAAACGTCTGCTTTCCATCTTCTGAGCAGTTCAGAGCCACAGTGGCATCTCTGACCCAGGGACATTTTTTAGAAGCATTGGAATCTCTTCACATGAAATTATTAGTGGTGCCTTTTCAAATGCTTCCTAATGGACCCCCTGGGTGATACAGTACCACCAGCTGCAGATCGGGGTGGACTAAGAGGCCGAGGAGGGCACTTTCCACTGGAAGTCTGCAGAGTGGACTTCTGATCTCAGATGTACGTTTTCTCTGTATTGGAGCAAATGATTTCAAATTAATTCAGCTCTCTGGGCTTCGGGTTTCTCATCTGAAAAATGACAGGGCTAGCTTCAATGACCTCTGAAGTTTTTGCAGTGATCTTTTTTTTTTAAATGTACAGTTGATTTACAATGTCGTGTTAGCTTCAGGTATACAGCAAAGTGATTTAGTTACATATTCTTTTATATTTTAGGTTATTACAAGATATTGAATACAGTTCCCTGTGCTACACAGTAGGTCCTTATTCATCTGTTTTGTATATAATAGTGTATATCTATTAATCCCAAATTCCTAATTTCGCCCTCTCCCCATCCTTTCCCCTTTGGTGACCATAGTTTTGTATTCTATGTCTGTGAGTCTGTTTCTGTTTTGTAAGAAAGTTCATTTGTACCATGAATGATCTTTTCTGTTTTGTTTTGTTTTTGTTTTTTTAAGGAAAAGGTGTTCTTGCATGTATGCTAAGTCACTTGAGTCATGTCCAACGCTGTGCAACCCTATGCAGCCCACTATGCTCCTCTGTCCATGGGATTCTCCAGGCAAGAATACTGGAGTGGGTTGCTGTACCCTCTTCCAGGGGCCTTCCCAACTCAGGGATTTAACCTTCATCTCCTATGTCTCCTGCTTTGGCAGGTAGGTTCTTTACCACTGGTGGCAACTGGGAAGCCCCAGGAAAGATGTGAGATCATGAAAAAAAATTTATTTTTGTTTTATCTGTCTGACAGAAGAAGGAAAAGGTGAAGGAGGAGGAGGACAAGAGGAGAAAGTCAGCAGAAATGAATGAACTTTCCTCCACACAGTGGCTGGAGCACTCTGCAAGGGGAACAATTGACCACCGGCGCACCGGAAAGCACACATTATTGGCAGGATCTAAGCTGATGGAGGAGAAGGCAACGGCAACCCACTCCAGTACGCTTGCCTGGAAAATCCCATGGATGGAGGAGCCTGATGGGCTGCAGTCCATGGGGTCACTAAGAGTAGGACACGACTGAGTGACTTCACTTTCACTTTTCACTTTCATGCATTGGAGAATGAAATGGCAACCCACTCCAGTGTTCTTGCCTGGAGAATCTCAGGGAAGGGGGAGCCTGGCGGGCTGCCGTCTATGGGGTCGCACAGAGTCTGACACGACTGAAGCGACTTAGCAGCAGCAGCAGCAGCAGCAAGCTGATGGAAACCTCACTGAACTAGAATTTGGGTCTTCCAACGCTCCAAGCGCAGTGTTGTCACTCCCTAGCTGTGTGACCTTTGCAAAATCATATCTCTGGCCTTCACTTTCTTCATCTACAAAAGGAAGGAGTTACATGGTTTCTCTCTTCTCCAGGGTTGCACTAGTGACAGCTGGTAATGTTAATTGATAAGGAAGTGGTTCAAAGAGGATCCATCTGTTTTTAATTAAATTCCTTTTGCAACATCTTTATAAATGCTCTGGGTCTAAGAGATAAGGCATTAGGAGATCCAGAAAGCATACATATTGAAGCCACATGGCGATATATAAAGGACAGACTCAATTAAATAGAATTAAACCAGTGACTGGTGAGAATGGGGAAGCCTGTGCTTTGAAAGATTTGGGAAACGAGTTAAAGTTTATTGGGCATCAGAAAAGAGTTTTTTCAATGGAAATTGGATGTTAGTGGAAACATTAGCATAGGACATTGACATTCCATGAACTCTGACACAGTAAAAGGAAGAATGGAAAATAAAAAAAACGAGAGCCGGAGGTGACATAGGAGAAATGGTTGGGAATGTCATCCACGAGGAGGTGGAGTGGGAGAAGGAGGTACAAAAGCTGGAATGATGATTTCTACCCGCAAGTCAAATTTACCCGTGAGTTCTGAGGTTCGGTTTTTTAAACGCAATAAACTATTTTTTAGAGCAGTTTAGGGTCACAGCAGCACTGAGTGGAAAATAGAGTTCAATCTGCTTCTGTCCCCACACACGCCCCCTCCCCACTACCAACATCCTGCACCACAGTCGCGCGGTTGTGGCAGTGGCTGGACCTACACTGACACATCGCTCAGAGTCCATAGTTCACGTTGCAGCTCACTCGGTGCTGTACATTCTATGCGCTTTTCACAAATGTACAGTGGCACGGATCCACCATTGCTGTGTCATACAGGATAGTCTCACTGCCCTAAAAATTCTCTCTGCCCTGCCCCCCTGGCCACCACTAGTCTTTTTATCGTCACTTTATTTTTGTCTTTTCCAGAATGTCATGTAGTCGGAATTATACAGTATATAGCATTTGCAGATTGGCTTCTTTCACTTAGCAGCATGCATTCCTTCCAAGTCTTCTCGTGGCTCCATAGCGCACTTCTTTTTAGCGCTAATATTCCATTGTCTGGTTGCAGCAGTTTATCATCCATTCACCTACTGAAGGACATCTTCATTGCTTCCAGATATTCACAAATCTGAATGAAGCGGCTATAAATACCTATCAGCAGGCTTTTGTATGGACACAAGTTCTGAATTCACATGAGTAAATATCAGGAAGTTGCTGGATCTTATGAGAAGAGTTATTCGGTTTTGTAAGAAACTTCCAAACCTGTGTTCCCAAGTGGCTGGCCCAGTTTGCATCCCCACCAGCAACAAATGAGGGTTTGTTGCTCCACAACCTCGTATCAGCATTCAGTGTTGGCAGTGTTCTGGGTTTTGTTCACTCTAAATCTTGTTGTTTTAATTTGCATGCCGCTGGTGACACATCAAAAGAAATACGTCAACGCTGTATATTGTCACCCTGCTTATTGAACTTCTATGCAGAGTGCATCATGAGGACTGGAAGAAGCACAAGCTGGAATCGAGATTGCCAGAAGAAATATCAATAACCTCAGATATGCAGATGACACCACCCTTAAGGCAGAAAGTGAAGAGGAACTAAAAAGCCTCTTGATGAAAGTGAAAGAGGAAAGTGAAAGAGGAAAGTGAAAAAGTTGGCTTAAAGCTCAACATTCAGAAAACGAAGATCATGGCATCTGGTCCCATCACTTCATGGCAAATAGATGGAGAAACAGTGGAAACAATGTCAGACTTTATTTCTGGGGGCTCCAAAATCACTGAAGATGGTGACTGCAGCCATGAAATTAAAAGACGCTTACTCCTTGGAAGGAAAGTTATGACCAACCTAGATAGCATATTCAAAAGCAGAGACATTANNNNAGTCAAGGCTATGGTTTTTCCTGGGGTCATGTATGGATGTGAGAGTTGGACTGTGAAGAAAGCTGAGCACCGAAGAATTGATGCTTTTGAACTGTGGTGTTGGAGAAGACTCTTTTGGGTCCCTTGGACTGCAAGGAGATCCACCCAGTCCATCCTAAAGGAGACCAGTCCTGGGTGTTCATTGGAAGGACTGATGCTGAGGCTGAAACTCCAATACTTTGGCCACCTCATGCAAAGAGTTGATTTATTGGAAAAGACTCTGAGGCTGGGAGGGATTGGGGGCAGGAGGAGAAGGGGACGACAGAGATTGAGATGGCTGGATGGCATCACCAACTCAATGGACAAGAGTCTGAGTGAACTCTGGGAGTTGGTGATGGACAGGGAGGCCTGGCATGCTGTGATTCATGGGGTCACAAAGAGTCGGACACGACCGAGTGACTGAACTGAATTGAACAGAACTGAAACTATTTCCACACTTCTCCATGGAAAGAAAACTTCTTCACATCCTTCAAGGCCCTTTAAGGCCTTTTAAGGCCCTAGGAAAAAGAGAAATCAAGTCTAGGCTAATATACTGATGAATATCAACATGCCTCCAGTAGGAAACTGTCATTTTGGATAAAGAAGATATGGTATGTATATATGAAGGAATATTGCTCAGCCATAAAAAAGAACAAAATAATTTCATTTGCAACATCAAGGATGCAACTAGAGATTAGCATACTAAGTAAAGGCAGGCAGAAAGAGAAATACCAATACCGTATGATATCACTTACATGTGGAATCTAAAATATGACACAAATAAACATGCCTACAAAACAGAATCAGAATCACAGAGAAAGAGACTGGTGATTGCCAAGGGAGACAGGTTTGAGGGAAAGATGGAATGAGAGGTTGGGGTTAGCAGATGTAAGCTATTGTACACAGGATGGAGAAACAACAAGGTCCTGCTGTATAGCACAGGGGACTATATTCAACATCCTGTGATAAATCATGATAGAAAAGAGTATTTTAAAACAGAATGCATATATATATATATATATATATGTATGTATGTATGTATAACTGAATCACTTTGCTGTGCAGCAGATATTAACATAACATTGTAAATCAAATATACTTCAATTTAAAAATACATCGAAAATTTGGCAAAAAAAAAAAAAAAGGAGAAATAGCTTTTTTGTCAGTTGTGGTTTCCTGACCAAGAGGATGAGATCAAAGCAGCAAATCTAACAATAGAGATGGATTCTGGGTAGAAGGGCCTTGGGCCATTTCTTTAATTACATAGTGATTTCTTTTTACCTCTTTTGCTCAAAGGATCCTGCCTGTCAGCAACTAAAATGACAAAGTAGAAACTCTGCTGGTTAAATGCAGGAGATTCACTTCGCTAGGCAAGGCAGGAGTGAGATTGATTTTTCAAGGGCAAGATGGAGTTTAGTAAGGACATCATGCAAGTCTTATGTGAAAGAACTGAAAACATAGCCAAACGGTACGGAAACCCAGCCGGACGGCTGTGACTGGTTCTCGGGTGCATGAATGTGCCATGCTTTATGCCGGACAGGGTTCAATAACATATGTGGGCAAGTGGTTTAGAAAGTGGAGAGGATCCTAGAGCATGCTCAGTCAATGGTCGGTAACATAGCTGTCCCAGACAGCGTCCTCCTCAAGGCCAAGACATCATCTTCTCTTTCTCCTTCTTTTTCTCCTGCTTCTTCTCCTTCTCCTTCTCTTTCTCTTTCTCTTTCTCTTTGTGGGGTAGGGGTGGATTCTTCCTCCATTCATCCCTCTTGATTCATTTCTAGCCCTGAATGCTCCCACCCCTCCCCTCTATAAAGGAGTCTCCATGGCCAAATGGGACATTGCAAACAGTCAGACACGACGGAGCGATTGAACAAAAATGGCCAAATGTCAAGAACAGAGTAATTTTACTCCCTGACCAAAGCAAAGATCTAAGTATGCATTCTTCTTCAGCAATACTTGTTCTCGGGGGAAAAAAATTCTTAAATTTTCTGACAGCCTCAATTCTCATTTTGCCAGTGCCTTGGAATGTGTATTACTATGAGGTAATTACTATGTGCATTACTATGAATGTGTATTACTATGAAAATACTATAGGTATTAATCCTTCATGTCTGGCAAATATTTTTCCTTTATAAGAAAAGCGAGCCGGGGACTTTCCTGGTGATCCAGTGGTTAAGACTCCACGCTCACAATGCAAGGAGCCCAGGTTCGACCCCTGGTTGGGGAACTAGATCCCACACGCCACAACTGAGACTCAACACAGTCAAATAAATTTTAAAAAATCAATTAAAAATTAAAAAGAAAACTGGGCACAGCCTGCAGTGGATATGAAAAAACCTCTTGGGAACATGTGAAGTCTTCATCCCCAAAAGTCACAAAGATGGTTTCATGGTGTCCCACTCTGAGATTGATGCCTGGAGGAGAATTTGCTGGGCCCTTCCAACTCCTGGAAGATACAATTTTAAGAGAGATTCTTTTTTTTTTTCTTTTAACTTTTGTCAAAATTCACACTGAATCAGGTTCCATGGAGAGATGATAGCTTAAGCATGTGTGTATGATGTCCACAGATGTCTCCTGCCCTTCCATTAAACAATGCCATCAAGTCACCATAGCCACACCTGATGGCGTGCCCTGAGGGGAATGCAGTGTGGGGAAAAGCGGGATGCTGGCCCCAGACAGTTATGATGTATCTAAGGATGGTTTCCATGAGCCAGATTCTTGCATCTTCCCATACACATAAGGGACTTCCCTGGTGGCTCAGAGGTTAAAGCGCCTGCCTCCAATGAGGGAGACCCGGGTTCAATCCCTGGGTTGGGTAGATGCCCTGGAGAAGGAAATGGTAACCCACTCCAGTATTCTTGCCTGGAAAATCCCATGGACGGAGAAGCCTGGTAGGCTACAGTCCATGGGGTCGCAAAGAGTTGGACACGACTGAGTGACTTCACTTTCATACATATAAAAGCACTAAAATCATTAACTTCAGATGTCTGTTTTCGTGATTAGCAGTAATCTTTTGATTATTTTGACTCTGTCTACAATGCAGGAGACCTGGGTTCATTCCCTGGGTCAGGAAGTTCCCCTGGAAAAGGGAAGGGCAACCTCTGCTCCAGTATCCTTGCCTGGAGAATCCCACAGACAGAGGAACCTGGAGGGCTACAGTCCAGGGAGTCTCAACGAGTCAGACACAACTGAGGGACTTTCATTTTGATGTTGCATTACAGGGGTTTTGTTTTTGTTTTTGTTTTAACAAAAACTTCTTTGTATCCTGGCTCCTCCCTTTCCTCATGAGAATAATTGCTCAGTGCTGAGACGCTGTCCCCAGGCTATAGTCCTTGTAAGTTCCTTGAATAAAAGATAACTCACAACTTGTAGGTTATGCATTTTTCTTCAGTTGAGACATCTCCCCAAGAAAGTGATGGTGGGTGCCTCATGCCCTCTTATTCTTCTTGTCTTGAAAGTCGTTCAGTCGTGTCCAACTCTTTGCAACCCCGTGGACTATACAGTCCATGGAATTCTTTAGGCCAGAATACTGGAGTGGGTAGCCTTTCCTTTCTACAAGGGATTTCCCAACCCAGGGATCGAAGCCAGGTCTCCCGCATTGCAGGTGGATTCTTTACCAGCTGAGCCATGTGCAACCACACAGGCTACACGTCCACGAAACTAGTCTTGCTTCCAGCTCTACAATTCTGTGCTGTGCTGGTGAAGAGCGTCTGAAATCTCCGGACCTGCCACCACCTCTCAGACATGAGAGGTCTGCTTGAAAAACCCAAACTATAAAGGCAAAGCACTCTTGCTGAAACCACTCTTTTCCTTCACAATGAAAGACACAAAAGTGTAGGCGAGAACAGCTCTTTCATGATGCCTGTTAGGCATCTGTTCAGCCAGCTTTCTGAAGGCACATGTGGCTTTGGATGGTGGGATTTAAATGGGAAGGAACAGACGCTGTCAACTCAGGGAAGTTAATAACACTGTTTCAAAATCCAGTAAAGACAGGCAAGCTTCTGAAACAGGAGCTAGTTTGTGTTCAAATGAGTCAACACAGAGACAATGCTCCTTGGAATTCTGTCCATCGTATGAGTGAGCCCTGGAAACAAGAAACAAAAACTAAGAAAATTGGTCTAACCTTCCCATCCAGCTTGCCTTGGTGCTACAGGAGGAAACAACCCAAAGTAGTGTTAGAGAAACCAGGGGCTTGGTCAGCAGCATGAGGTTGGCCGCGGAGGACAGTTTCAAAAGTCTTTAGGATAAACACACCTTTCGGTTCAAATCTTGATGAAAGACCTTGGAGAAAGCGGTCTTGCATGAACAGAACAAAGCCCAGGAGGGATGGTGGCTGAAGAGGGAAATAAACTGTGGCCAGAAAGCTGTCTGTAAGCAGGGCTGAAAATGATCCCTGGGTCAAAAGTTGAACATGAGTCAGTGATACTGAATAGGATCCCATATTGAAAAGCTTGCTTTGTTCTGATTAGGAAAAAAAAAAAGAAAAGAAAAAATAGAGTTTACAAGAAAAGGACTAAAGACCATTTTCTGATTATTTTCAGCACAGCCAAATGCTCTTCCTGGAGTCCTATCTCTAGTTCCAAACACCAGGAGGTTCCAAAAGTCATACAGAAAGGCTGAAGCTTTGGAAAAGAGATCCTACCATACAAGACAAAGGAAACTGGTTCACTTATTTTGAAGAAGAGCAGGCAATACCGGAGGATGTAGAAGGATGTACGGTTTTCACCACTCTCTCTCCACGCTGTTCAAGATCTTTTATCCCCATTCCCACCTTGCCTTCACCAGGGAGACAGCAAGCTCTGGTCACTCCAGGTATATCAGTTATCAGAATGCTCCCAAAAAATAATATATACATATTTACAGACACACATACACTGGATTGGCCACAGCTTTCTTTCCAGTTTTTCCATAAGATGGTGCAGAAAAACTCAAACAAACTTTTTGGCCAACCTAAAACATATACATATATAGAGACAGAAAGACAAACAGAGAGACAGAGACAACCAGAGAGACAGAGACAAACAGAGAGACAGAGACAAACAGAGAGAAACAGAAAAACAGATAGAGAGACAAACAGAAAGACAGACAGGCAGATTTATATATAAAGAGACTCTTACACATGCAGTGACGCTTCTGGAGGCTGAGTTCCACAGTCTGCTCTCTGTAAGCCTGAGACCCAGGAAAGCTGGTGATGCAGTTTGAAGACCCAAGAGCTGGGGAGTCGATGGTATAGACTCCAGTCTGGGTCTAAAGTCCTGAGAACAGCCATGTTGAGAGCAGAACAAGGTCAATGTTGAAGCCCAATCCGTCAGGCAGTGAGTCTATTCAACCTTCCTCTGCCTTGTTCTCTGCAGACCCTCTGTGGACTGAGTGATGCCCACCCACTGTGAGAAGGATCTCCTGCTGTGTTCTGCTCACCAGTTCATGCACTGGTCTTTTCTGGAAACACCTTCGTGCACACACCCAGCTATCTGGACATCCCTTGGCCCAGCCAAGTTGGCATAAAATTAACCATCACACCATGCAAACTCATCATTCCCCAGCACAGAGCTAGAATATCTTATTAGCGCTCCATCTGTTGAACCTCGTCTCCTCCTTCAAGCCTATCTACCTGCTATGATCTCCCTTCTCCCACCCTCCAGTGCCCGCAAGCACTGAGTTTTAATAGATCTTGCTGCATGCTTTGTTTACCACTTCATCTTCAGCTCTTGCGAGTAAGTGCTCAGTGTATATTTGTTGGATGAATTCATTGTCAAATCATTTCTTGGGAATTTAGTATGGACAGAGTAATAAGATAAACATGTAGGAGTCAAAGAAGCTAGACATAGATAATGTACTCAAGTTTCAAAAAGGAGAAACAAATGAAGCTTCAAGACTAGAGACCAGTAGCTCGACTTTGGTCCCTTAAAATACTGAAGGTCTTTTGAAAAGATTCAAAAGAATAATCATTTAGAGCTAGCATAGGATCACAGATGGTATCTAATTCAGATGACAGTGGTCCCCTCTTATCTGTTGGGGAATACCTTCCAAGACCCCCAGTGGATGCCTAAAACCTCAGCTAATACCAAACCCTATACATACTATATTTTTTCCTGTATATACAAACCTATGATAAAGCTTAATATATAAATTAGGTACAGTAAGAGATTAATTACAATAACTAAAAATAAAATTGCACAATTTTTGGTAAAGGAAGTCCTATGAATGTGGTCTCTTTCTCTCTCATCTCAAAATACGTTACTGGACAAATTTAACACCTATCCCGTCTTAACAGCATTATAGTTTGAAGTGCAGCAGCAAAGCCAGCATGACTTTCTGTTTCCTTCTTCACAATATCACAGGTAGGAGATTTGCTTTCCCCATAGGCCTCGGCAACCTCAGCATATGATTATTTTTCTTTCCTTATTAAGTATAGAGAACTTTTACCTTTTCGCTTAAAAGAAGCGTTTTACGGCTTCTCTTTGGCAGATCCAAATTGGCAGCGTCACTGCTGCTGGCCCCTTAACACTGGAGCCAATGTCAGCTACAATCAGGGTCATTCCAACACAAGCACTTCGAGACCAGGACAGTTGACTTGATAACTAAGAAGATTATTAAGGGACTAATGGACAGCATGTACCAAACAAAGGTTGATTTATTTTAATTTATTTTATTTTAAAATAAATCAACAAAATATTGTAAACAACAACAACATTATTGTCTGTCATTTGCAGTATCACCAAACTCGTACTTCTACAGAAGCCTTTGGGTGGTTCCAAGCCAAGCTTTGTGGCTCCTGGTAGGATGGTGCTGTAGACGTTCATCTTACTCCAGCCCGGCCCTCAGGAAGCGCACAGATCTACTGCAAAGCTTTACCTTTAGAGACTCCAGGGCCCAGGCAATAACCACAGCTGTGTCTTAAATTGCTTTACAGAATGAATTTTGAGTCGCTGTAAATTACCTGTGGCAGAAAACTGATGTCAGAAAAATAGAGGAATAGGCGTTTTCTACCTTCTTTCTTACAAAGAACACTAATTTTGATCATTTCTCTTGGAGAAGAGCATTTTGGTGAAAGTTCAGCAGAGAAGTTCCAGCACGCTGTTGGAGTAAAAAAAAAATCCAGAACTGGGACTTTGCTGGTAGCACAGTGGATAGGAGTCTACCTGCCAGTGCAGGGGACGCAGGATGGATCCCTGCTCTGGGGAGTTCCCACAGGGCTCTGAGCAACTAGGCCCAGGCGTCAGAACTACCCAGCCAAGTGCCCTAGGGCCTGTGCTCCACAGTAAGAGCAGCCACCGCAGAGAGAAGCCTGTGCTGCGCCTTGCTCGCCACGACTAGAGAGAGCCCGTGCAGGCAGCGACAACCCAGCACAGCCAAAAATAAACAAATAAACAAAATTTAAAAGTCCAGTATTGTAATTGCATTTGTATATATTTTTGTCCAGCTATTGATTGGGACAACTGATAAACATCTTTTGCCACTGCCACTGCTGCTAAGTCGCTTCAGTCGTGTCCGACTCTGTGCGACCCCAGAGACGGCAGCCCACCAGGCTCCCCCGTCCCTGGGATCCTCCAGGCAAGAGCACTGAAGTGGGTTGCCAATTTCTTCTCCAATGCATGAACATGAAAAATCTTTTACTATTGTGATTATATAACTATTACTCACTTAATACAATTGTATCATGATTGGCCAACAGAAAAATAATAGAACTCTATACCGCCAAAACTACGATTTAATAGAAAAATTTGTAATCTTTTATAAAATCCAGATGCATATCAGAATTACTTTGGAATTTTTTGAAAAACACAAATGCCAGAATTGTTTTTTTTAATCTCCAGAGCTCCAGATATGTTTCTAATGAGCAGCCACGTTCAAGAACAAGTGGACTTTATCTGTTTCATATTCAGTGTCCCCATTTCATTTAGTTTATGCTTTCCAATTTCTCCATCTCTTTTGTTCGTTCTTTCTCTAACCTTTATCAAGCATAATAAAGCTTTTGTATGCATATATATATAGACAATATGTATATATATTTTAGAAAATTTATTAATTTTTGCCTTAATTAATTAATTAATTAATTTCCTTAAAAAATTTTAAGCATCTGAATGCAGAGTTCCAAAGAATAGCAAGAAGAGATAAGAAAGCCTTCTTCAGCTATCAGTGCAAAGAAATAGAGGAAAAGAACAGAATTGGAAAGACTAGAGGTCTCTTCAAGAAAATTAGAGATACCAGGGGAACATTTCATGCAAAGATGGGCACAATAAAGGACAGAAATGGTATGGACCTAACAGAAGCAGAAGAGGTGGCAAGAATGCATGGAAGAACTGTACAAAAAAGATCTTCACGACCCAGATAATCATGATGATGTGATCACTAATCTAGAGCCAGACATCTTGGAATGTGAAGTCAAGTGGGCCTTAGAAAGCATCACTACGAACAAAGCTAGTGGAGGAGATGGAATTCCAGTGGCGCTCTTTCAAATCCTGAAAGATGATGCTGTGAAAGTGCTGCACTCAATATGCCAGGAAATTTGGAAAACTCAGCAGTGGCCACAGGACTGGAAAAGGTCCATTTTCATTCCATTCCCAAAGAAAGGCAATACCAAAGAATACTCAAACTACCGCACAATTGTACTCATCTCACACGCTAGTAAAGTAATGCTCAATGCTCAAAATTCTCCAAGCCAGGCTTCAGCAATATGTGAACCGTGAACTTCCAGGTGTTCAAGCTGTTTTTAGAAAAGGCAGAGGAACCAGAGGTCAAATTGCCAACATCCACTGGATCATGGGAAAAGCAAGAGAGTTCCAGAAAAACATCTATTTCTGCTTTCTTGACTATGCCAAAGCCTTTGACTGTGTGGATCACAAGAAACTGTGGAAAATTCTGCAAGAGATGGGAATACCAGACCACCTGACCTGCCTCTTGAGAAGTCTTTATGCAGGTCAGGAAGCAACAGTTAGAACTGAACATGGAACAACAGACTGCTTCCAAATAGAAAAAGGAGTCCGTCAAGGCTGTATATTGTCACCCTGCTTATTTAACTTATATGCAGAGTACATCATGAGAAACGCTGGACTAGAAGAAACACAAGCTGGAATCAAGATTGCCTGGAGAAATACCAATAACCTCAGATATGCAGATGACATCACCCTTAAGGCAGAAAGTGAAGAGGAACTAAAAAGCCTCTTGATGAAAGTGAAAGAGGAAAGGGAAAAATTAGACTTAAAACTTAGCATTCAGAAAATGAAGATCATGGCATCCGGTCCCATCACTTCATGGGAAATAGATGGGGAAACAGTGGAAACAGTGTCAGACTTTATTTTTGGGGGCTCCAAAATCACTGCAATGGTGACTGCAGCCATGAAATTAAAAGACACTTACTCCTTGGAAGAAAAGTTATGACCAACCTAGACAATATATTCAAGAGCAGAGACATTACTTTGCCGACTAAGGTCCATCTAGTCAAGGCTATGGTTTTTCCTGTGGTCATGTATGGATGTGAGAGTTGGACTGTGAAGAAGGCTGAGCGCCAAAGAATT
>SJYF01000930.1:1667359-1696408 GCA_006410515.1 Procapra przewalskii
CGGAGTCCGCCCGGGCCCCGCCCACAGCGCGTCCCCGCACGGTAGCGCGCAGGCTCGACAGGATCGCTTTACGGCCGGAGGAGAGGGTGGGCCCTAGACTTGAGGTAGGTGTTCGAGCAGAGGGGCGGGGAGGTGGAGCGCAGGGAAGAGGCCTTTTGCGGCAGGACGTAAGTGGAGGCGTAGGCGTTGCGACAGCAGCTGGAGGGCAGAGGAGGCGGGTTCGTGTTTCCCGGGCCGAACCGGGCTGTGGTGGGGCGCGGGGCCTGGGCCGGGGAGGGAGCTGAAGGGCCGTGGTGCAAGCATGGGTGAAGGGGAGTGGGGCCGGGAGGCCTTGGGCCGCTCTGGGCGCTGGGCGGGTCTGCGGGGCTGGCGGGCCGGAGTCCTGGGTCCAGGCCGGGGGTATGACCGTGGTTGGTGTCCCCCGAACCCGCAGCGCGGCCCGTCCTGTCCTCGCCATGAGGCCGCAGCAGGCGCCGGTGTCCGGGAAAGTCTTCATTCAGCGAGACTACAGCAGTGGCACCCGCTGCCAGTTCCAGACCAAGTTCCCCGCGGAGCTGGAGAACCGGGTACGCAGCCGGGCTCCCCGCACCTGCGCTCGGCCGGGGCGGCGGCGGGGTGCGCGTCTGGGAGGGGCCGGGCGCCGCAGGGGCCTGGGCCAGGGCTGTGCCAGGAGGGGTCTGGTAAGCAAGACCCGGGGTCGGAGGCAGGAGGAATGAGGCCAAGCCGCCGGGCCGGATGAGCTGACGATGGCCAGGGCCGGAATCGGTACGCTGCCGTCCTCCCCACCCCACCCCGGGTTTAGTGACCGCAGTGCTGAGGCGCTTGATTCCTGACCCTCCAGGCCACCCACCTCGGCGTGTTGTGTAAGCTGCATTCTTCAACCTCACCGCGCAAAGATCACCATCATTCGAGTGACGGGCGTCCGGCCGCTTGTGCTGGTTTATTATTCGGTGCTGTGCTGGGTAGCGCAGACAGGCCGTCTCCGAACCTTGAGAAACACAGAGTAGTGCAAGGGTCTGGGCAGGAAAATAATCTCAGAGCGAGGCCCTCAACTGATTCCTTATGCTGTTATCATCCCTGGGAGCCGACTTTTGTGGGCCTGTGGGCCAGAACTGTCGTCAGAATGTGGGTCCTTTGGGCGGTTTTGTGCGCAGAAAGGGGTGTTTCTCCCTTCTTCAGACTTAATAAAAAGAATAATAATGGTCATTGGATCTTACTGTTAAGGGGCAGCGAAGTGAGACTGTGTGTATTTTCTTGTGCCTGAGTGTGTTCACACACCTAAAGACAGACTGTTTGGTCTTGAGGTTTGTAAGGTGAACCTGTTTCCTGCTCAGAGGTCAGCTTCTGGTTAGATGGGAGCAGGTTTTGCAGTTCTTTTCTCTTTGACAGGAGGGTGAGGGAGTCAGGGGTGATTGGGCATGGGTGTGGAGCTGTGAGGTGCTGGCCGTGGAGCGGGTAGGTGTCGATGAGTATGTACTGGAGCGATGTGCAGCAGTGATTGAAAATTAGCTTGCGGGGTAGCAGGTCGTTCTATCTGATTGCCAAGGTGGGAAAGTCAACAGAGATCGATGACAGTGTGCTTTGGCCTGATTTAGAACCCTTAGCAGGTTAGTGGCCCAGGTATGTTTCTTTAAATGCAAATTAAGGACCCAGCACACCTTATGAAGATGATTTGTAGGTTAGTTTGTTTGTGGAATGCCCTGTAATTGTTGCAGTTTGTTGTCGCCACGTTAAGAGATAACTCAGCCTGACACTAGCTGGACACCCCCATGGTGGTTTGAGAAGAGAGAAATTGAGCAAGTTGCCTGTTGGCTAGAGCTACTGAATGTGGTCTTTAAAATAATTTAGCATTACAGTTAACAGGGTTTTTTAGTACTTATATGAAATAGATCAAATGTTTCACTTTTAAGTCTCTTAGGGAAACTCTGACAATACTGTTTATGTGCTTTCGGATCAGAATGTAAACAGCTCTTTTGCCCCACACTTATTTGGATGTCACTGGATGCTTTGTTTAAAGTATTTAAAAGTCAAACTTCCAGCTCATAATGGAGCCAAGTCTATTTATGCAGAATCAGACATGAGCCTTCAGCTCTGCGTGTGGTGGAACCTTTATTTTATAGTCTGAATACAGAAACGGTGCCGTTACAGTACTCCACGGATGGCTATAGGAAGTTGCTCTTGGCAGATTCTGGAGTCCTTTTGTTCCTCTGACTTCGTGCAGCCCAGCACCACTTGTGATTCTGAGTACTGTGTGTGTGTGTGTGCTTAGTCGTTCAGTCAGACTCTCTGCGACCCCATGGACTATAGCCCGCCAGGCTCCTCTGTCCGTGGGGATTCTGCAGGCAAGAATACTGGTGTGGGTTACCATTTCCTTCTCCAGACACTCTTCCCAACCCAGGCATCAAACCCAGGTCTCCCACATTGCAGGCAGATTTATCTGAGCCACTAGGGAATCCCAAGAATACTGGCGTGGGTAGCCTATCCCTTCTCCAGGGGAATCTTCCTGATCCAGGAATTGAACCGAGATCTCCTGCATTACAGACAGATTCTTTATCAGCTGAGCTACCCTTGAATTTTTTTTTTTTTTCTTTTTAAGTGTTTGGGTTAAAACACTAGCTTATACTTGAAACTGTTTGGGAAAGCTTTGATTTTTTTATAAGTGTGTTGAGATTAAATTTAAATTACAGGTTTAAATTTTCCTTGCTTTGTTTGATGGAAAATTGAAAGGTTTCTTTCTTTGTTTCTCTACTGCTTAACCTAGAAATTGTACTGATTGCGCTACCACTGAGGCTGAGTTTCCCTTTGTGAGAACGGCATAGTTGGCAATGTAGTAGAGGGAGAAATAAACATCCAGCTGTTTTGTATGACTTTAAAGCATTAAACATACACACATTTGTACCCTTTAATTTGGGAGTAAGAACAAGTTCTGTGTGTTAACAAGTTTACTTTCTCACTGCCTCTGAGAACATAATACTTTGATGTGTAAGCGCTTTGTCGCCAGGACATTTCTTTAAAGCTTGATTCTTAACTTTAGCCAGCGTACGGACATCTTAGGAACCCTTGGTGTGGGCAGAAAGAGAACTGAGTGAGCTATAATTGAGGCGTTTGTTCCCTGCATCCCTTTAAAACTATGTCTCTACAGCCGGTCAGTAGAAATTACTTTTGACTCATTACCTTTGGTAAGCTTCCGCCCGATGCTTTCGGCAGGTAGTCAACATGAAACAAAGATTCTGGGAGATGAGCCTGACTCCTATTTCCATTCAGACCTCCACTGTTTATTGGTCCAAATAGCTCTAACTTGACAAACCTCCAGATGTCAGGATAGCTGCTGTGTCGGGGTCCAGGCGCCCAGAGGGGCTCGCTGACAGCCGTGCTTCATAGAGCCTGCAGGGTGTGAGAGCAGGGCCCGCGGTTGCCCTGCAGAGCCCTTAGTTTTGTGCGTCCTTGCCTTTACTGCTGCCTGTTACGCTTTTTTTAAGCCTTTCCAAGAAACTATTTTTGTAAACATTTCTCTCTTTTTTTGGCTATGCTGCACGGCATGCCGGATCTTAGTTCCCTGACCAGGGATTGAACTGGGGCCCTAGGCAGTGAAAGTGCCAAAACCTAACCACTGGACTGCCAAGGAACACCCATCTTTTTTGTTTTTTAATTAAACTGGTTTTTTTTTAATCTTCACTTTGAATTAAAAAAAAATTTTTTAATGGTTTATGATTTGCTTCTATCTTGTAAAGCATTGCGGTTGTGGAATAATTTTTAAGAATTAGTGTTTCTGGTAGGATCTGTAATTCCAAATCGGAAAGAAATCAAATATTTCTGGGTTGGGGACTTCCTTGCAGTCTGGTGGTTAAGACTCAGCACTTCCAAGGCAGGGGACGCAGGTTCAGTCCCTGGTCGGGAAACTGAGATCACACAGACCCCCTGGTGTGGCTAAAGACACCCAAAAGTTTCTGGGTTGGGCCACCTAGTTTTTAAACATTCTATCCAAAGAAACATAAATAATTCAGAAAAGTTTCTTTTTCAGATCATAACATTGTAGATAAATCAAGTGCCAGAGTTTGTAATTATTTGGACTTGCATGGTTTTACTGATGAATCAACAGAAGAACTGAACTTTGACAGAACCAAGTGGAGATAACAGTTTACCATCAACACTTGTTCATGGAGCAGGTCTCCTCTAAGTCTGTGTTCTGGGAATGGTGACAGGTTGCCCAGGTGACCGTTACAGACACAGTACATCCTCAAGTGGCGGCCCTGGCTCCCAGCGCTGTCCCCACTTTCCCAGCCCCCATCAGGAACACTCCTGTTCTGGGAAATTTAAAGTAGCTCCTTTTAAAAGGCAGGTTGAGTCACCACCGCTTGAAGGTTTTCATGCCTTTGGCTCGTTGAATCCTCACCATTTTCCACGTGAAGGACAAGGCAGCTGCCTCTTACCTAAAGGCTTTTTTAATAGCGTAAGGTTGATAATCTATTAACAAAGAATTATGTTCTTGGAGCATAATTTTGGAAATTTGGAAATGTTCTGTCTCAAAGTGTATATTAAGGTTCTTGGAGTTTCTTTCTTAGTCTACTGCTGTGTAAAGCCTTCATAAAGGAAAGAATTAATATGTAAGTGGGTATTGGTTTTAGGAATAAGGGGGGTACAGTGTGAGAGCGGGCTGAGGATAAGGACAGATAAGTTGGCCTTTGTTACCTCCTGAGAATTGGGTGAGATGCTCTGCCTTGGGCCTGGAAATTCCCATGGAGATTTGCAATTGACAAAGTACTGTTAAGGAAGGAAAGAAAGAAAGGGACACTGGAGGAAGAAAGTGAAAGCAGGTGATTAGAGAAAAGGAGAGACGACAGTCATGGTAGCGCGCGTGTTAGGTGATGGCATCACTGACTAGAAAAAGGTCATAGGCATCCTTGGTGAGAAGAGCCCCGCGGTAGTGGGAGATTTTGCCTCGTCCAGTGTGAGCTCTTAGTAACCAAACAGCTACTGTAAAAGAGATTGGAAAGCATACAGAGTATGCCCCTTTTGATCTGCTGACAGAGTCCTTACTCCCCTTTATGGCCTCAGTCGCTGCCAGCATTTAGGGACCACGGTTTAAGATCTCCTGCCCTTTCCGGGTAAAGGGAGCGTGCCGCCCTCCTCGGGCGCCCCGCGTTCTTCACGCACGCCTCAGTTGCACTGTTCGGTTGGCTTCTTGTGTTTTCACTGTTGCGTGTCTGTTACATTCATGACTGTGAATGCCGTGAGGACAAGTCAGGGTCTTACTCATCTCTCTCCAAGGCCTGCCTGTGGTGAAACCCGGAGGTACGAGCTCTGTAAATGTGAGTGTGGGAGAATGCAGGGCCGGAAGGACTGTGTTCTTTAATTAAGTTACTTGTGATTCAGCACAGAGGATCGGGCGACACCCTTTTCAGCCTGGACATAACACAGTGTCCAAACGAAAGATGAAACAAGCACTAACCAGTTTCAGCAACTTATATCCAGATTGAATCACCTAAAAATTTGTTTGCCTACAGATAAAAATGTTGACAAGACGGGGACCTAATTAGGGATCGCAAGCAGGAGTGACATTGTCATCTTTTTCTTCTCAAACTGATTTTAAAATTCTTTTCTCTTTTCAGATTGATCGGCAGCAATTTGAAGAAACAGTTCGGACCCTAAATAACCTTTATGCCGAGGCCGAGAAGCTTGGGGGCCAGTCGTATCTGGAAGGCTGCCTGGCTTGTCTAACAGCGTACACCATCTTCTTGTGCATGGAAACTCATTATGAGAAGGTAAGCCTGCCCGTGTTTTCCCAATCTCTTACAATCATTTAAAAAAAAAAAAAAAAGGTGGGTTTGTTACAGGTTATGTTTACATGGTGACACTTGCTGTAAAATTTAAAGGGCCTTTTATAATAATAATAATTCAGATTTTATTGTTGCCTCTATGACCAGACATGCAGAATAGTGCTGAGTTTTTATTTCCCCAAATTTGTACCCTCCTCCCACCTGAGTCCTTGTCTCCCCTCTGAACTGTCCACTGGAGCCAGAGCTGCTAGCTCCTCAACTCAGGGGTCCAAAAGTCAAGCCTCCCACTCCCCACTTGGCTCAGCGGCACCCTGTCTTTTTCGCCCAGCATCTTGAGGTGGGGGTCGAGAAGAGTGAAACTGTACCAGTAGTCAGACCGAGCTGTCTTCCAATTCCCCATTCATTAACTTTATGACACCCTCTGCACCCCCCTGATTCATGCCCTGGTGACGTCTCTCCTAGACCAGCACCACAGCCACAGAGCCTCTTTCCTGCCTTTCTCTTCCGTTTCCAAGCAGCTGCTGCATCGTGAAACACAGCCGTGCCTCTCCTGCAGCGTGAGCGGCCGTCGCAAGCCCTCCCCTAGCTCGCCTCCCCCAGCGCTGGCTCCCCCTCCTCACTTTATCTTTCAGCCAGCTGCACCCTCTGAGAAGCCTTTCTCCACCTGAGATGCCCTTCCCATGTCCGAATGGCCTCAGTCCCTCAGTCCCACTCTCAGCTGACTTTTCACCCTCTCTTCTAGTTGGATTTCTTCTCTCCTCTCTGTCCCCACAGTGCTTTACTGGAATCTGTTTTCTGGTACTTAAGCACTCTCTGCTGAGGAATGTGGCGTTTATATTCCTGTCTTACTTGTCCATCAAGTATGTGTTTTTCTTGTGATCAAGGACAGTGTATCCCTCTTGATGCCTAGCACGAGGCCTTGGGCATAGGAGGCACTCGTGTGTAAAATGAATGGATGTACATTAATCACAGCAAACCCCTAGAGGATCATTCCGTGCTGACTGTGTCTAGAAAGGGAAGGCTCTAGGAACCTAGTATCACACCCGCACTGACCAAAGTCTCCCAGTGGCTGTCTTGTACTCCATGTGGTGGAGAGCAGACACAGGTGTGCTCCAGCATTTTGAGCCGTTGGCTGAATGTGCCACCATGTTCTTCCTTCCCATCCTGGTGTGAATCCCCTGGTGAGCATTTAAAGAGCTACACAGGCAGTTTATGCCCTTCTCCACGTCGCACACTTTCTTTCCTGCTTAACGTTCGACATAAGAAGTCACAGAGGATCTGTGTCCACTTTCAGTCTGTTCTGTCTTAGCAGCTCCTCTTTAGTGATACATTTGGTGAGTGAAGGGACACGGGATCCATTCGATTAATATTTATTGAACACCCACTATGTGCTAAGCACTGTGCAGAGGATATAACTGAATGGGCAGATGTGGTTACTGACGTTGTAGAGTTTATAATTCTGGTAAAAACTGATACTAAGGAACAAAACCCACAGAATTGTAAGTTGTGATAAATGCCTTAGAAGAAAACAAACTTCCCTAGGATAGAACATAACCAGAGAGACTAATTTAGATGGGGTGGTCAGAAAGGGCCTCTGGGGTGCTAACGTTCAGCTGCCACGTGAAAGATGGGGAGCCTGGGGCCTTTCAGGAGGATGGAGGAGGATGTGCAGAGCGTGGGTCCCTCGTGCAGAGGATGGGAGGGCAGAGGTGACAGGAGAAGTGAGAGGACCTGCGTTCTGCCCTGTGGAGTGTGTGCTCCATGGAGAGAGGCTTAGATTTTATTTCCATGCAGGGAAGGATCACTGAAGCTTTTCAAGCAGGAGGGTGGTAGGATCCGATTTTCATTTTAAACAGATTTCTTGGCTCTGGGGAAGAAAGGTATAAAAGTGCAAGTAAGACGCTTCGTAGAAGTCCAGGCAGGAGAGAAGGAGAGCCTGGGCGGGGAGGGAGCGGCAGGGACGGCAGGAGGTGATCGGATTCAAGGGTTGAGGTGGTGGATGAGGCATGAGGTGGGAGAGGAGGCATGCTGGGGAGCCACTGACCAGGGGAGAGGGGGTGGGGAGGGCTGGGCTCATGCAGGTAAGATACTCATGCCACGTGGCCATCGAAGACGTGTAAAATAGCCAATTTAAAGCAGAAGTACGTCCTCCAGAGTGTTTTATTCACGCCTCATGGAATATTGCATGCTTGAATTGTTATTTCACTGTAGTTTTAAAATTTGTTGATGAAATTTTAATTAACTTATTTTTTCATGTGCCTTTGCTAAAATAGATACAGATACCTACCTCTGGCATAAAGAGACAAATCACTGGGTGCCAGCCAGGTCATTTCCTAGTTATGAGTCATGGACAAGTTCATCTCTCCAAATCTGAGTTCTCAATTGTAAGCGGGTCTTAGGTTGGTAGTTACCAAGGAGTGGGGGTGAGTGTTCGCAGATGCAGATGAGGAGACACAGGAAAGAAACCATCGTGGAACAGAATATGAAAGAGAACAGAGGCACGTGTGTAACTGGATCACTTTGCTGTATAGCAGTAATTAACACAGCATTGTTTAAAAAACAAAAAAGGTAAATCCAAAAAAGAAATACAAAGGATCTTTGAATTAATAAATTGCCTTACATATGGCAGGTGCTAAATAAAGTTTTCTTAAGATAGACTTAAAAATCAAGTTAGTGTGTGTATATATATATATGTTTTAGTCAGATATGTGTGCACTTACATGTACAGGTTTATTTTTTTGACTTGAATGTATAAGTGTATAAGTAATCTTTTTTTTAGCAGCTACTAGTTTCTTTATCTGCTAAAACATTTAGCAACTCTTAATTAAAATCTTTTATGATTATTGTTTGATTATTTTGATTATTAATTTCAGAAGGCACTTCTCAACATCAGATAATAATGGACTTGGGTTCATAAATAGCATATAAGGTAATATTTTACAAGTCTAATTAAAGTCTCTTTTACAGAGTAAGTATTATAAAGCAAATAAAGACCCAATAAAATTAGTCAAGAAACCCAAATTTATGGCACATTTTATAAATGTGGTTTTATTTAAGAAATTTGGACATGAATTAACTAGATCATGCAAAGTACATAACTGGAATGGTCATAATAAAAATATAATCTCCATGTACTTTTAAAAGAAAACATTGTAAATGTGTATTTGTATTTTTGATAAGATGATAAAAATGTTGGAGCACTCAGCCACTCCCTCTCTCCAGTTTGCCCTTTAGGAATTCCTGTGCTATTATTTTCTACTTTATGAAGGGACAAAATTGTGTCATTTAGTCTTTATTGTTTTAAACACTAAAACTTCCAGTCTACAAATAGTAAGCCAAGTATAATGGCACTTACACTTTGCCACGTGGGTTCAATGTTTTGAGACTGTAAATAGGCCTTTTAAAACCCACTAGAACAGTCATGCTTTTTTTTCTATAATGTGCTATTTATTGATTTACAATGAAGATAAAGGCTTCAGTGTGATTCCTCTCCGTTGCTGCCCGTTATAATCAGGGAACAAATGGGCCTGTGGAGCGCTCTTCTTTCAGGAGCAGTTGCTGTGTTCGTCCACCAGAGACGTCCCTGCTGCCCACGGGCTGTGATGTGAAAAGAGCACAGTCAGAGGAACTCAGATCTTTCTGGAAACACTAAGCCCCTGGGCCTCTCACTCAACCCCACTTCGGTTATCTTTCCTCAAGGGCTTTGAGAGGCTTATTCTCAAAGAGGACAATAGCCTTTCCTGAGGTCTGAGTGTTTAGCTTTGTAAATACTATATAAACTGAGGTTTTTATTGCGGGTTTGAGGATAACAGATAATTTTGTTCGGTATTAAAGTTTGTTTTAACAACGATTTACTAAAAATAGTGAAGTATGAATAAAATGTCAACACAGAGTTCCTTGAGGGTGAGAACGGTGCTCTGTCCTGGCAAGAGTGAGGTACGAGTTGACTCACGTCCGTGAGCTGTCTGTTGCTAACAACACATCTGGGTTAGCACGGTGCCGCCTTCACTGCAGTGCTGTGGGAGGATTTGCAGCTGGCGCCCAAGGAGAACTGACTGTCCTGTCTTCTTTCTGAACTGAAACCCAAGTGTCCAGGAGTGTTACCAAAGTTTAAACAAAAGCCTTGCAGGACAGAGTTCTGCTTGAATCGAATAAAGCTTGGCTGTGTCTTTGCTAATAACCTGCACTCAAGGAGGGGAGGAGAGCTGTGTGAAGGAATCCTTTCTTTGAAACCAGCCACGCAGGCTGGTTTCTCAGTGTCTGCCCGGTGTAAATGGACGGGGCGAGGGGAGCCTGGCTCTCCAGTTTCGAGCTCTGGCAGGTGAGCACAGAAAGAAATTGGAGCAAAGAGGGAGAATCCTGAATTGGGCACCATCGTGGGTGACTTGCTTCTCCTCTTTTTAGCATGATTGACAGCGTTCTTGCCTGGAGAATCCCAGGGGCAGGGGAGCCTGGTGGGCTGCTGTCTATGGGCTCGCACAGAGTCAGACACGACTGAAGCGGCTTAGCAGCAGCATGATTGACAAATGCTGGTGGAAAGAGAGTGACTGAGATTTTTTTCTTTTTTTGCTCATGAAGACCAGGCACTGCTCAAATTCTTTGAGAGCTGAAAACAGGAGAATGACATATGTACTTTAGGTAATTAGGTGAAAAAGTCTTTTCTTTAGAAATAGTATTCTTACATTACTTCGTAACCCTGCAGATGGCTCTTTTAATAATATCATGCTCTTTTTAAAAAAACGTAAAACATGAGATTATATTATTCCCCAGAGATGTAACCTAAATAGACTGTTTATTGTCGTTCAATGAGAAAATCCATTATACAAGCAGCATAGAGTTTTAAATACTAAATCAGTTTATGCCAAAGCAGCTATATCTTACCATTCTAATATGTTGGTTTGTTCTGGTACATTATAGACCCGTACTTAAATCAGATTTCTTCCTTTCCAGCTTTACTTTCATACAGTTCTTTTTTTCCTTTATGTTGTGATCACATTTATCTGTGACTTTATCATATTCTGGTAGTGTGAATTTAAGGAAACATACAGTAATTAAAGAATTGGATCAAAGCGTCTTTGAAGATGAGAGCCAGCAAAGGATTATAATGACCTTGAATCTGAAATAAAACATGTGACTCTTTGATTTTGTGTATCACTATTAAGATTTATTTTCTTCTAGGTTATCTGTCTCAGAATTGCCCTTATTAAAGCTTAAGATTTGGCAATTTCCAGAAGTTCCTTTTTGTCCTGTCTGGTTTTTGTCTATGTTTGCTTTGACTTTTACAACCTTAATACTAAACTTATAAATCGAGGTTCCCATCTAGGACACAAGAGCAGGCTACAGAGCAGCCCCCCATGCAGGCCAGGAGATAAGGGAGAACACTGCTCACCAGACCTCCATGGCAGCCAGCACAGACGTGCCTGATGGAGGAAACAGATTTCTCAGTTTTAAATGTACTGGACTCCCTTTGTTATAGGCCCGCTTTGTATCATGACTTTAAATTGAGAGAATGTACAGCGGAGAAAGCAGTTCGTTCTTTCTTTTTTGGTGGGAGGGCGGGGGGCATGCTGTACAGCTTGTAGGATCTTAGTTCCCCGATCGGGCATGCAAATTGGCTCTCAGAGGTCCTGACCACTGGACTGCAGAGAAGTCCCGAGAAGCATCTCCTAAGTGTCCAGGAGAAAGCCAGAAGCTGTCCCTGATATTAGAGGAGGTCACATGCTGCACATTTCCTGAGTAGGGAAGGGGAGGGCACGTGACATGTGTGTATGGTCACCTCCAAATTTCTCCGTATCCAGGATGGAGGGAAGGGGCGGGAGGAAGGGGCGTGGCTCCCGGGCCGCCATCCGGCTGCATCTCTGTTTGGACTTAGGCTGTATGGACGTGCTCAGAACTGGGGTTTGGGGGGCAGGTGTTGGGGACCCAGGGCATGAGCCATGGAGTCAGAGCTGTCCCTCCACGTGAACACCTATTTCTTGCTTTGAAAACTAATTCCACTGCCTGAATATTTTGAAGTTCAGCTGAATACTCATAAAGAAAATGATGAAGTTGGTAAGAGAGCTGTGTTGTTTCTCTTTGGTCAGGTCCTGAAGAAAGTCTCCAAATACATTCAGGAGCAGAATGAGAAGGTCTACGCCCCACAAGGCCTCCTCCTGACAGATCCCATCGAGAGAGGACTGCGAGTTGTATCTTTTCAGTCCAGATTATAAGGTCTAAATATTTGATGGCCCCGTCAGCCCTGGCCAGAGAGGCTTTCCCTCCGTTCCCGAACCTGCTCTGGGCTCTGCTGTGGGAAGGCGCTCTCTCCCTGCAGCACGACTCCTTCCTGGGCGTCGTGCTGGTCTCTGGAGCATGTAGTGTTGGGGTTGCTGTTGTCTTAGTGGCTGCGCAGCATCTTGTAGTAATAATGGGAGTGGGGTGAGTCACGCCTCTCAGCTGCAGAGGCTACACCAAAGGCCCCTTTGAAATGCATGAACTCAGTATGTGGAGAGCTCATCGTCCAAATAAATCGCAGCTCCGTGGGTTCATCTGACTCGTTGAAATCAGTTACAGCTGCCAGATGTATCATTTCATTACCTTTGACATAACTGCATATTTTAGAGGCAGTTGACTTTGAAAATCACGGTTTATTTTGGTAATTTGGTAAATAAAATTGCAAAAAAAAACTAATTTAGCTTGGTAACAAGTAAATAACTAGGTAAAATAAAAGTTTTTTGAAACCTAGCTCAGATAATCCCAGGCCCTCCGGCTAATAATAATTTCAGCGGCTTTATTATACTTGTATCAGTGTTTCTTGAACTTTTAGAAGTCGTGAGCTCTCTCACAAGAAAAAGTGCATACAATTTCAGGGTGTTTTGTACCCCTGACATCATTACCTCACTATGGATGCTCAGTTAAGAGCCCCCCTTAGTTCTGCAATAAAGTATCCTTTTTCAGACTCTTCTTTTTTTAAAAAGTAACTAGTGTTTGGAGAGGAACTCTGTGGTATACCACAAGTAATAACATTTCTTGAATATTTCAGCAAGGTGTGGCAAACACTGTTTAACTTAAGCAGGAGCAATTTTTAATGTTTTGGAACAAGTACAGCAAATAATAATTATTTTAATTGCTTAAATAATTTAAAATAAGTAAAGGCAAGGGGGACTTTCCTAGTGGTCCGACAGCTAAGACCCCAAGCTTCCAGCCGGTGGGTGCAGGTTCAGTCTCATGTAGGGAACTAAGCTATCCGGCAAGGTGCGGCCAAAAAAAAATTTTTTTAAGTGAGTAAAGACAAGTGCACACAGATCATACCCATCTTCTCTCCATAGTCCCTCTTTCTGTGTTCTGTTCTCCAGTGAGTTTTCTTAACAGGCATGCTGTTTAGATTGAAATTACCATTTATGAAGACAGAGGCATGAGCAGTGGAAGATAAACCATAGAATTGAAGGTAAATATGAAATTGTATGATTCATGTGCCATTTTTGTAATTTTGTAGGATGCATAAATTTTCTCACCTGCATCATAAATGCTGGCGTACTCTTTGTACTGACTTGATATTTAAAATGTGTCGTTAACCCAAATTCTGTTAACCCGAGTGACAGTTTAATCCTGATTTTTTTCTTCCCCCTTTGTTGTTTTCAGCCTGGTTTTGTTATCACTTTGTTTTGGGGAGTTGGGGGGGCTCTTATTTTAATATTTCAAAACTACCCTGGACATTTTAATAGATGGGTCTTACACATAAAAATCAGTTCAGAGATTTCCCTGACATTTTTTCCCCTGACAGATTTCCCTGTCATTAAAGCCATGACAAATGGCTTTAATAACCAAAGAAACATTTCAGAATAGGGAGATTCTAAATATTTCATGTATTTAAGTGGCTTCGTAGCCCTTTAAAAGAAACCTTACCTCTAGTGGTAGAACCATAAACGTTCATTCTCTTTAGAATGTTCATGTTCTCACGTATCCATATAATGACGTTGAACAACTGAGCAACAAATTGATGAATGCTGGTGAGAGTGTGGAGGAAGAATCACCTGGAAGCCACCGTACTTTCTAAGTGACCCCCAAAATGGTCGATTTCTGCCCGTTTCCATCCTGTGCTCCACCTCCCAGTAGTAATTCTACCGCTGAGCTTTCTCGACCGCGTCCGCAGGCAGCTGCCCCTGACCCGCAGGATGCTGCTGAGAAACAGATTGAGCCAGAGCAGACAGCCTCCTCCCCAGGACAACAGCAACCACACTCGCTGCTGTTCTGAGGGCATGGCTGTGTGCTAGGTGTTGCACAGACGGTGTTTCCAGTTCTTACAAGAATCCTGCCCGGTACTCCCCCCACTTTACAGATAAGCAAACCAAGATAGGAAGAGATTAACTGATGATCTCCAGGTCACACAGCTAATAGTCCGGGGTTACGAACCCGAGTCTGGTTGACCATAAAGCCTTGTCTTTTCACCATACTTCCTATAAATACATGCAGCAGCAGAGATGTGGAGAAAGAAGAGTCCGTCACATTATTCTAAGTGCTTTTCCCCTTCATTTCTTTTCCAGTACCTTTTAAAAATAACATCTTGTCTGTACCATTTGTTGAATGCTATTAACACATAGCTGCCTTCTCTGAGCACTAGGGAATGTGTCCCCCAAGACACAGACCTAAATAATGACACCCTCTGCCGTGTTTTATTCTTTACTCAGGCTTTGTTTTGGAGCACTTAGCGTTACCTGTTCACACACTTTCTCACGTGCGCTTTGCAAACTGGTATTTCTCAGACTAGCAGCCCGGAGCCCTATGTGTGGTTTGTGTGATGGGCCGCTGGGATACGTTTGTTTGATCAGTTGCAGCTGCGCTGCCTTGGCACAACCCATTTGTCATGACTTACTTTGCAGCTCTTATTGCTTTCATACACTGTTTTTCTGAGGTGGCGCGGGATCTGGAGCAATTGCACACCAGAGACGAATCTATCAATATTCAACAACAGTGAAATTTTGAAATGAGATTTACATTAGAACCTTGTGGTAATTTCATGAATGCAAATATTTACGTTCCGTGTAATTTAGTTTTCAGAGCTGTGTGTTCCTCAAACCTGGGATCCTGTGTGGGCTGAGGTCTTATTTTTTTTTTTTTAATTTTTTTTTTTTTTTGGTGATTCCATCCAATTTATTTCTTTGACAAGACTTATAAATAAGAAAGCATAATTTCCAAAAGCAATCATGAAATTTACTAGGCAAACCGCACACCGCAGACCCCTCTGCACACTTCTCCTTCTCGTGCACGGGAGCGGCCTCTTATATCCGAGCCTTTTACTGCGCTTTGCATTTCCAAAGCACTCTGCAGAATTAACCAATTCGTTCTCAGAGAGCAGAGGGTGCTGGTACCCAAGCCGCGATGGAGTAAATGGACAGGGCCACTCTACACCTGGAGAAAGTTATCCTGGACTGGCACCCCACAGATACGGGCTGCACCCCAATCCCCCAGACACCTGCCATTTCACACCAGGGGACCCTGCAGGAAAGACTGCCCACTTGCTCTGCAAGGAACAGGGTGTCCCGGCCTCCCTGTGCCGACAGAAACAGCAAAAGCTGCTGCCCTTTCCCAGGGCAGCCCAGAGCACCCCGCGAGGAGCATCGGCCCCCAAAGNNNAACCCAGGTGGCCAGCAGGTAGAGCTGTGCCCACTCCTCCCGGCGCCCCCTGGTCCCTGAGCCGCAATTCAGGCAGAGTTTCACCGTGTCCCCTTTGCTTTTCCAATAAGCCCCCCAGTATGCAGCCCCACGAGGGAGACCTCCTGCACTGGTGCAGACTTACCCAAGGCCCTGAAACCACTCAAGACGTGTGGGGAGTCAGCCCCTCGGGTCTTTTCCTGGGGACTGTGACAAGGAGAAATGCATTTCAAAAAGTGCCTTGCCCATCCGTTCCGTGGAACGTTACTCAGAAATAGCCAGGAGCGGAGCTGTTGACACACACCACAGCCTGGGCAAATCTCGAGGGGTCATGCCTACTGAAGAGAACCCGGACCCCAGGGCTGACGTGCCCCATGCTTCCATTTAGGCCATGTCCTTGAGAGAACAAGATTCTGGAAGCAGGGAGCAGATTCCTGGTTTCCAGAGGTGCAGGAGGCTGGGGTGGGAGAGACGGTGTGGCTGGGAGAGGTCAGAGCATCTCCAGGAGGAGTCCTGGGGGTGATGCGGGGCCTGCACCCCGATTGGGCCGCCCCCACGGGCATCTGCACAAAGATCACGGTGTAGAACAAGACACACACCCAGGCGTGCAGACGGAGTGGGCCATCAGGCAGGACACGCCGCTCTCTGCTGAGATTGTGTCCTGTATTCTTTTTGTGTGTGTGTGTGTAACAAAGTTTTATTAAAGTATAAAGGAGATAGAGAAAGCTTCTGACATAGGCATCAGAAGGGGGTAGAAAGAGTACCCCTGGGCTGAGGTCTTAGAGGAGAGGGGAAAACTCTTGACGAATAATGAATTCAGTTCTGTCATTTTTCTTAAGCATATGTGGTGTCTGCAGCTTGTATGGGAATTAAAATTAATGACTTAAGAGCGCACAAATCATGGAGGTGGCCTTTATTTTTTTTTAAGTGTTAGATCTTGCTCCTTTTTAAAAAGTTTGAATTTTTTGATACCTTTATTATTCAGCAAACTGATGGTTGTTTTCTCCAGATTAAGATCGTCTTCTTTACTTAAAAAACAGTGTATCACTAATCTATCACGATAAATAAGTGATAATAAAGACACCCAGCGCTTGTGGGCACCTCCTGCTTGCCCGCATCATTCACAACACCCTCTGAGGTCTGTGGCAGTGTCCCTGTTTTTCAGACGAGGGGACTGAGGCCTGGAGAATTTCAGTTATTTGTCCAGGGCCTCAAACCAGCAGGTCGGCAGGAGGCAGCCAGGCCTGGATTGGCTGTGCACCCCTGTTCCGTGCTGCCTCTCGAGACATGGTTGGTCAGAGATGCAAACGTACAGGCTTGGATCTCTGGACCCTCGAACCATGGACCCCCTTTGGCAGATGAGACAGATCTGGGCATCTCAGTAGCCGGAGCCTGGGCTGACGGAGTGTAGCCCACGCGTGGGGAGGTCACAGCAGCTGCTCTTGGGAGGTCAGCCGGCGGCGCTTTCTAAACCTTTGCTTCTCCCTCTAACTGCAGACCCCACTCCAGCTGGGACCCTCGCCTGCCCCCGGCCGACGCAGAGCGCCCCTACCTCCTCTCCAGAGCGTCCTTCCTTCGCGTCTGCTGCCAGAGCCACGGTGCCGTTCACTCCAAGGACTGACTTTCTAAAATTCCGCACCTGGAGTGACCTCTAGTCGCTCAGCATCCACTCTGTGTCTCCAAATCATGTAGGACTCTGCAATATTTTGATCAGTTTCTGAGAAAATGCAGTGAAGTGTTTCACTTTGTTCATTCAAAGCCATTAAAAAAATATGCAGTTGGTCAGGCCAGCACAGTTTCTCTCTCACCTGCTGCCAGTGCCAGTGGGCCTCATCATTCCTTGGGCTTCAGCAAGTTGTATCCTAGCCAGTGTTCAGTCTTACTCCCCCCAAATTCATGAAGTGCTTTCCTCCAGGATTTTGGTGAAGGGTGGGCTGTGTCTGGTTTTGCTAACGCATCTCCCAGATTTCAGAGAACTACCAGTTTTGCTGCGACTCAAAAGCTTAAAGATCTCGTTCTTCTGTTTAATTCCCCAAACTGAAGCTCATTGGAAAAATAATGTATTATTTTACTTGTTTTATTATGTCAATCTCCTAATTAAACCAGTATTTAATGCGTTTTCCAGGTTTGGTTTTCTTAGAATTCTGTTACTGCTGCATCACCTCAAGCATCGGGAAGATGTGGGCTGTGTCGCTTGTCCCTTATAAAAATAAGTAAGCACAATAAAGTGGACGCTAAACCATCAGACTCAAATGTCCCTGCTGTGCCCCTGAATGTGTAACGAGCAAGTGTAATGAATATTTTAATTATAGTTTTGTTATAAATGTAACTTAAGAGAAAAAAAATTTGATAGGAATAATACTGTATATTGCTAATTTTTAACTCTCCCTGCTGGCAGTCCTTATGATTCATAGACTTTATCCTATACAGTATTCCATGCACAGAAACATGTATGATCGGTTCAGGTTCAGTAAGTTAAGTGATTTCCAGCTAAAACTGTCAAAGTCCTGAGTCACTGTTTGGAGCTCTTTTTTTGGCTGTGTGTTCTTAGCATTGGGACTTCCCATACCCTTCACCTTTGGGGTTGGAGAGCACTGTTTTGGGGAGAAGGATAAGACATGTACTAGGAGAGAATGAAACAGTTAAAAGTTTTACTTTCAGAGATGTTGTAGGTGCTAATACTGGATTTAACCTTTCAGATTTAATTTCTTTTATGAGTCTGTTAGTTATTCAGTAAATCCCATAGTTCTGTGTAATATTTTAATTGTATAACTTGTTACTTTATAATAGCCTATAATAGTGTGTCTGTCTGCCTTTTCAACCCGTTGCAATAACTTTGCTGAAATATTAACACATTAGTAAAACTTTTCTTAAACAAATTGTCTCTGTGTCATATTTGGTGTGATTTGGTAAAGTGTAAATGATACGGTATTAAATTTGGCATACAGACAATACTACGAGAACCCCTGGTTCAGTGCAGCTTAGTATTTTTAAACAAACACCTGACATTTATACAGTTTGTCACACTCAGCAGTTTTTTACATGCTTTATCTCTTAAATGAAGATATATTAGGGACAGGGCTCCAAACCAAGAAATAGTCCCCAGTAGTCAAAATGTATTCAATTAAGTAAGAGATTGGAATGTTTCATTGGGGGAAAGTATCACAGTATCATGACAATCTTAGATCATCTGATGTCTCTGTTGTGGGTGTTTTTTAATGAAGTGCATTTGCGGAGAGTAACAGCTTATAAAATAGAGTTTATAGTCCAACTGAAACTCCTTCCATATTCCATTTGGCCTTGGTTCCTAGGTAAGTCAACACTTGTGAAGTGGCACAGGCTTTGTTGCTTGTTTCAGTCTCATAAAGGAAGTTGGAGTCTTCATGTCATGTTTGATCTTCCTACTTCCCTCCCCTTCCCCTTGCCACCCCACCCAGCCCCTCAGGTCCCTGAGAGCAGGGCTGGTTTCTCTGCTCCCGCATCCATCCCTGACCCAGCATTCCACAACACCGCTAAATATACTGTACTTAGCACTCGTATCCTTGTACATAAATGCATGCGATGTAAGAGGAAAGGTCATTAACAGTAATTTTACTACATCTTGAATAGTAAGGCATTTGGCTTAATAGTGACTCGTAAACTCCCTGGGGCTTCCCTGGTAGATCAGCTGGTAGAGAGTCCACCTGACATGTGGGAGACTTCCTGGGTCGGGAAGACCCCTGAAGAAGGGATAGGCTACCCACTCGTTTTCTTAGGCTTCCCTAGTGGCTCAGACAGTAAAGGGTCCGCTTGCAATGAGGGAGACCTGGGTTCGATCCCTGGGTTGGGAACATCCCCTGGAGGAGGGCATGGCACCCCACTCTAGTCTTCTTGCCTGGAGAATCCCATGGACAGAGGAGCCTGGTGGGCTACAGCCCATGGGGCCGCAAAGGATAAGACACAACTGAGCGACTAAGCCCAGCACACCGCAGAGCAAACTCCCCTTTACAGAAGTCTTGTTCCGAGAGACAGTTCAGTTCAGTCGCTCAGCATCTGTGCTCAAATTCCACTAGAGGTGGACTTTCGGCTCAGTTCAGTCACTTAGTCGTGTCCGACTCTTTGCGACCCCATGGACTACAGCATGCCAGGCTTGCCTGTCCATCACCAACTCCAGGAGCTTGCTCAAACTCATGTCCCTCGAGTCGGTGATGCCATCCAACCATCTTGTCCTCTGTTGTCCCCTTCTCCTCCCGCCTTCAATCTTTCCCAGCATTAGGATCTTTTCCAGAGTTGGTTCTTCACATCAGGTGGCCAAAGCATTGGAATTTCAGCTTTAGCATCAGTCCTTCCAGTGAATATTCGGACTGATATTCTTTAGGACTGACTGGTTTGATTTTGCAGTCCAAGGGACTCTCAAGAGTCTTCTCCAACACCACAGTTCAAAAGCATCAATTTTTTGGTGCTCAGCTTTCTTTATAGTCCAATACTCACATCCATACATGACTACTGGAAAAACCATAGCTTTGACTAGATAGACCTTTGTTGGCAAAGTAATGTCTCTGCCTTTTAATATGCTGTCTACGTTGGTCATAGCTTTTCTTTCAAGGAGCAAGCGTCTTTTAATTTCATGGCTACAGTCACCATCTGCAGTGATTTTGGAGCCCCAAAAGATAAAGTCTTGCTATTTCCATTGTTTCCCCATTTATTTGCCATGAAGTGATGGGACCAGATACCATGATCTTAGTTTTCTGAATATTGAGCTTTAAGCCACTTTTCTCTCTCCTGTTTCACTTCCATCAAGAGGCTCTTTAGTTCTTCTTTGCTTTCTGCCATAAGGGTGGTGTAATCTGTATATCTAAGGTTATTGATATTTCTCCCAGCAATCTTGATTTCCAGCTTGTGCTTCATCCAACCCAGCATTTCTCATGAAGTACTCTGCATGTAAGTTAAATAAGCAGGGTGACAATATACAGCCTTGACATATTCCTTTCCCGATTTGGAACCAGTCTGTTGTTTCATGTCCAATTCTGTTACTTCTTGACCTGTGTACAGATTTCTCAGGAGGCAGGTCAGGTGGTCTGGTATTCCCATCTCTTTCAGAATTGTCCACAATTTGTTGTGATCCACACAATCAAAGGCTTTGGCATAGTCAGTAAAGCAGTAGACATTTTTCTGGAACTCTCTTGGTTTTTCAATGATCCAATGGATGCTGGCAATTTGACCTCTGGTTCCTCTGCCTTTTCTAAATCCAGCTTGAATATCTGGGAATTCACGGCTCATGTACTGTTGAAGCCTGGCTTGGAGGATTTTGAGCATTACTTTGCTAGCGTGTGAGATGAGTGCAGTTGTGTGGTAGTTTGAACATTCTTTGGCATTGCCTTTCTTTGAGATTGAAATGAAAACTGACCTTTTCCAGCCCTGTGGCCACTGCTGAGTTTTCCAAACTTACTGGCGTATTAAGTGCAGCACTTTCACAGTATCATCTTTTAGGATTTGAAATAGCTAAACTGAATTCCATCACCTCCACTAGCTTTGTTCCTAGTGATGCTTCCAAGGCCCACTTGACTTTACCTTCCAGGATGTTTGGTTCTAGGACTTTTGCCTAGAGACAACTATTCTTGATTCCAATGAGCTTTTCCCTCTGGATCAGGAATTCCCAGGGAAATGAAAGGAATTGCTTTCAAAACTTCTGACAAACATAATGAAAAGAATGGGCCTCATACTTCGTTCTTTTGTTATTCTGTATGTCCTTGGCATTGCTAGTGTGTTATGTTAAATCTGTGTGTGTGTGTTAATTGCTCAGTTGTATCCAACTCTGTGACATCATGGACTGTAGTCTTCCAGGCTCCTCTCCTTGGGATTTCCCAGGCAAGAATACTGGAGTGAGTTTCCATTCCCTTCCCCAGGGGATCTTTCTGACACAGCGATTGAACCCAAGTCTCCTGCATTGCAAGCAGATTTTTTACCATCTGAGTCACCTGAGAATGGTTAAAACTAGAACACTTTCAAGTACTGTAATATTTTTCTCCTGAATTCTTTAAACTTCTTTAATCTGATAAACATTTACTTTTAGAAAGTTTCCACTTTTCAAAGTTTTCTGGAACCTTGTAAAGCGTAAATGATAGTTTGTATTCATTTACGATTTTACTGACTAGACTCCTCTGTACAAAAGTTCCAAGAAACTGGATGAAGAATGTGCTTGCCGTTCATTTAGCAGTTGAAATGAACCCAACAGGCTTGCAAATCACTTCTTAATGGGATAAATGCTAATTGATACAGGTCAAAGTGATCTGCATCATTTGTCCTTGGCTGGAGGATAAGCATCAATAAATAGAACCATTACACAATGACCAATTTTAATCTGCAGATGTGTAAAATGTGAAGACTTTATTCTTCCTCCCACAGAGTTTTGGTTTTATAGTAGTTTTCTGCACACCACAAAACTTGGAAACCTATAGAGAATAGCAAATGTCTGAGCACCATCGTATCTGCCATGAATTGTGAATGCCAAAATATAGCTTAAGACCTCCCAAGTTCAAGGATAGTTAGGAGTACAGTGGTGACTTATATGCTGTTCCAAAATGAGTGAACAGAATTATGTGATCAAATAAAGGATAGGGCTCTTCTGTGCTGTATCCTAAGCTCTTCCCATAAACCTTCAGTTGTGCGGATGTGAAGTTCTGAGAAATTCTGCCTGAAACTAAGAAACCCTATAGGAACTTAATGCCTACTTAAAAAAGAAGAAAACAAACTTAAGCCTCCATTTTGCAAAAAGGAAATAATAAAGTGAACAAAGCCAAAGATCTTTGGCTAGGGGTCACTGTCAAGTTAAAACAAATTTACCCCAGTAGAATTTTCAGCTTTTTTTTTCATGGAATCTAAGTAATAAGTATTTATGGACCTTATCAAGAATTTAACTTTGTACTGTCACTTTTTACCTTGGCAATGAAATCTTTAATCTTCAAATTAATTAAGTCACTTTGTCTTTGAAGAATTTCCTTTTGTTTTTCATACAAAGAGTTGTTTTGTTTTTTTTTTAAGGCAAGTGGGGGCATATGGTGGGGGGATGGCAGCAAAAAATCAGTCCCTTGGCTGCCAGACCTGCTGTTCTTAATGTTTCTGTTCATGTATATATTCTGTCACTTCATATTTTCACAGACCAATTTATTGCCAGGAAATGAACATCATAATTTTTATTCAAAATGTTTTGGCAATTAGTCTTCTGGGAACAATCAAATAAATGCCAAGCAACATAGCTACAGGGGCTCTGATTCTGTGATATGCAAGGACTCAGAAACTTAGATGGTTTATGACCTTTTCTTTCCAACTAAAGGATTAGTGTGCACAATTTTTGCACATCTTTGTGCATCTCATAGAATGTACAAATATTTAGTCTAATTCATATTTTCTCAGATATTTGAAAGATTATGAAAAAGGAACATTATTGTGGATGTTACCGTCTAATTTAAAAACAAGGAGTGCTTCAGTTAGTCAGGAAAGGAAAAGCCTGATAGCATGTTTGGGCATTTTTAATATTGCAGAGAAAAAAATCTTTGCTTAATATCTAATGATTTGGAAGCACTACTTGAGCATAGGAAAAATCATCTGTAAGTAAACAATTCCCAACGACAATCATATGGACAATAGCCACTTTACCAACCCCTGCCAGCAAGGGCTATACATTAAAAATAATCAGATCCCTGCTAGAAACAAAATTCTGAAGAAAAGGAAAAGTTGCTTGTGTACGTTTTCTGTCCCCAAGTTCTACACAGATTTTGAAGTGAACACAATATTTCTGTTTATGAAGGAAACTGTAGTGTCTGGATAAAATGCAGCTACAGATTACCCACGTGTGACAGGCAGAAGATGAAAATGCCTCTGAAACGGGGGCGGGGCGGGGTAGGGGGCGGCATTTCATAGGGTAGAACTAACCTCGTCAGTTCATTTAACAGACCAGCTTATTAGAAACCGAAGAACGCACTGGCCTGATAAAGTCCGTGTAAGCGTTGTTGGTTTTCGTTTGTTTTTAATGGAACTTGACACGCCGATTCTAGGAGAAGTGAAGTCGTGCCTTAGAGCTAGCATGACATGCAGAGCCGTAGAGTTGAGGTGCGTGGATTTGGAGCAAAGTGGGTCTCGTGGGAGACGGGGCAGAATGGAGAGCCGGCCGTCGGTTCATGTGCGGTGAGCCGGACAGGGTCTTCGCCCCTCCGATCCTTTCTCCTTCGGTGTCCTCTCTACATTCTGGAAACCTGGACCCGTGCACGGCATCACCCTGGTTCCCCGGTCCCCGGGCTTCCGGGAGGTTTCGGCCTGAGGGAGGGATGCTCAGAGCCTGATCTGAGCATGCGCACTGATTCGGGGTGTGGCCAGCTGGTCACCCACGCTGTGTGAGTGCCCATCGGAGAGGCTCCCCTGCAGAGCTTCTTACTGAGAAAGTGGAGAGCGCTTTGCTGTCAGCCAGTTCATCCCAGCCCCCTGGTGCTTGCTCTGTGCCACGTGAAATGGTTCTGGGACTGAGGGGAGTGGGGTGGGCAGCATGTGGCTCAACCACGTGGACTTCACAGCCAATCTCTCCACCGCCAGGGCTGAGTGCCTGCTCAGCCGCGGGAGGCCAATTCAAAGCTCCAGTATGGCACCCTTCTCCAGGGGGGTTCTGATGTTAACAAGACATCTTAATGAATAAATTGGGGCTATGCTTTGTGACTTAAGGAGGTCATTTTTTTTTTTCAATCGAACAGTGACAAGAGCAATCATGGACCTTCCTCAGTTTTCATCCAGCGACAGGGAAGATCTGTATCCAACAAATGAAATGTCAAGGCACAAAAATAAAGTTGCTTTATGACTGCATTCTGTGAGTTATCTTGGCACACAGACACACAGAGTTTTTGTTGTTATCATATTTTCTTTGATACAAACATATTTGGTAAAATACGTAAACATGCCTGGAGTGTGGAAGGCCAGGGTGTTACCTTTGGAGGGGAGAAGGGTGGGGTCAGAAAGAGGAACACAGGGCCTAAGATTGAACTCCTGATATTAAATGCCTTGTTTTCCATACTTCATCAAATGCCTAAAAAATGTTTGTGACAGAAACAATTATATGTCGTACGTGAATCAACTATACTTTAAAAAGAAAGGGTAATATTCAATACTCTGTAACAACCTATGTGGGAAAAGAATCTAAAAAAGAATGCATATATATATATGAAGAACTTAATCACTTTGTTGTACACTTGAAACTAACACAACATTGTAAATCAATGATATTCCAATATAAAATGAAAATTAAATAATAAAAAAGTAAAATAAAAAACTACATATATTTGCCAACATAAACTACTGTAACCTAAATATTCTGCACACCAGTTAACATCTTCAGGATCAGAAATGGGCTTTGATAATTTTACACACTACCTCTCCCATGCCCCCCACCCCTGGATTTCACAATCACAGGTTTCTATTTGAGATCTCCTCCATGCATTCCAGCCAGTTGGTCTCTTCAGTTTCATTATCAAGAGACACTAGCCTCTAAATCCTGCTAGTTCTAATTACAATCCACCCCCCCAAAAAAAGTGAAAAATACAGACAAATAGCTTTTTCCCACTTACAGATATGTGAGTGAGCGTCTGAAAAAAAAAAAATGAACTGAACTTCCAACCTAGAAGCAGACTCTAGCTAAGGGTAAAGTTCAGGGTCAACCTGAATTTCTCTCGTAAAGTAAACACGTCTAAGACGAAACAAAGAGGGTGACTGGGAAATGTATGATCTCACTTCACCACCAACAGGGAAAAGTCCAAAGTAATTTCAGCCTTCACAGAGCTCCATGGGTCACATCCAGGTTTTATTGATTCTCGTTGAGTTAGCAGCTCACAGGATGACAACTGCTTACGGCAAGATCACCTCTGACAGACCAACCAATCCAAGGTTTCTGGTTCGTTTCCCAGGATACCAGCAATTAGAACTTCATGACCAAAATTTCAGTATTTTCAGCTGAAACTATTTTTATAACTGACTGAACACAGCGTAAACTGAAAAATCTAATTTTTTGCATCCCTTTTGGATATTGCAATGGTGGAATTATTACATTATCTGTTCTAACTAATTTAATAGTAATATACCCAGTGACATGGGATATAATTAATCATGCTATTCTTTAGCTGTCTGATAGACAGAGGGTGAATATTGAACTCAATAAAAATATTTACTTTCGCCAGTGAGAAACTTGTAAGAAGTGTTAATGAAGAAATTTAGACAAAATGCCAAAAGTTTTTAAGATGTCACAAATTTTTAAATTTCACAGTTTTCTATGAACTCAAGCCTCTTATTCCTTATTATTTCAAGTACTGACACCTCAAGAGATGTATAATTTATAGATGCTCCATGGAGGAATGAAAACAAAATGGTAACAATTACAATACAATTCCATCCCTATAACTCTAGTTAGAAAGTTTGGAACTGGAGAAAATTTTAAAATAAATCTTACTGTATATTATCAGTTCAAGGAAACCATACCTATATATAGATGAACTTGACTGTATTCTAAGAGTTGTCTCTATGCAAATATATATATATATATATTTTAATAAACTTTAGTCTGAAGTGGAATGACCCATTTCATTCATAAGGTGAAGTTTCCAAAATGGTTTTATGCCTACAATCCACTAATCAAAGGAAGGTGACTTTTTACTTTTCTTGGTCACACTGTGGGCTTGTAGTACCTTAGTTCCCCAACCAGGCAGTTCCCTCTAGGCAGTGAAAACACAGCGTCCTAACCACTGGACCACCAGGGAATTCCCTGGAAGATGGCATTAAAATGAAGAACAATGAATGAAATTTTGATACAGGGTACATTCTTTTCTAAATTTATTTCATTGGAATATAGTTGATATACAAGATGCTAATTTCTGCTGTATGGCAAGTGATTCAGTTATACATATACACGTGTATATATTCATATATGCACGCATTCTTTTTCAAATCCTTTTCCATTATGGTTTATCACAGAATATTGAACATAGTTCCCTGTGCTGTACAGGAGGACCTTGTTGTTTATCCATTCTCTATACAATAGTTTACATCTGCTAGGCCCAAACTCCCAATCCATCCCACCATAAGTCTCCTCTATGTCTGTGAGTCTGTTTCTGTTTTGTAAATAAGTTCATTATATCATATTTCAGGTTCCACATGTAAGTGATATTGCATGTTTGTCTTTGTCTGACTTCACTTAGTACGATAATCTCTAGTTGTATCCATGTTGTTGCAAAGGGCATTAGTTCATAATTTTTTATGGCTGAGTAGTATTCTATTGTGTATGTGTGAGTATATATATATATATATATATATATATATATATACTCACACACACACACCACATTTTATCCATTCATCTGTTGACGGACATTTAGGTTGTTGCACGTCTTGGCTCTTGTGAGTAGTGCTGCTATGAACATAGGGGCGCATGCATCTTTTTGAATATAGTTTTTTCTATATCTATGCCCAGGAGTAGAATTGCTGGATCGTATGGCAACTCTGTTTTTAGATGTTGAGGACCTTCCCTACTGTGTTCCACAGTGGCTGTACCAATTTACATTCCCACCAACAGTGGAGGAGGGTTCCCTTTTCTCCACACTCTCTCCAGCGTTTGTTATTTTAGATGTTTTAATGATAGTCATTCTGGCCTGTGTGAGCTGGTGCCTCATTGTACCGTTGATTAGCACTTTTCTAATAATTAGTGATGTTAAGCATATTTTCATGTACCAGTCCAGGGTACATTGTTGAGCAAGGCTTCCCTTTAGCTTTTTCCTATGACTGTGGTCAGAACTTTTCCTATAGCTATATATATATAATTTTTAAAAAGAGCATTGCCCTGAGACATAAGCATGTAGAAATTCTGAGCTTGGCCTGGTTTTCATTTAGACCTAAACACATTTCCCTAGAGTAAGTTATGTGGCCCTAATCAACAAGAGGGCCTGCCCAGCGCTTAGACACAGAAGCTTTTTATCGGGGGTTCATGACTCAAAGGCACACATATTTCTTGATGGAAAGGTCACATTTCTCTTTGCTTGACTCTTATCCAGAAAATCATTAAGAAAATCATCTTACTTGGTCTGATAAATGCTATCCGGGCATGGTTTTTCAGAAGATACGTTTAATGTTTTTTTAAAAGGAAAAGTCATGGTCATTGTGTATTCTGCATAAGCAAGTAACTGCACAGCCTTTGGCTCCGCTCACAGTGCTGCACACCCATCTCCTTGAAGCTGACTCATGCTTCTGCTTCCTGCAAGCACTGCTCACATGTCAGCTCCTCAGGGAGTCTGCTGTAGGCTGAATGTTTGTGTCTCTTCAAAGTTCGCATGTTGAGACCCTAACCCCCACCCAAGGGGATGGTGTTGGGAGATGGGACCTCTGGGAAGCAGTTAAGTCATGAGGGTGCAGCATTCGTGAATGAGATTGGTGCCCTTACAAAAGCAGCCCAGAAAGCTCCCCATTCCTCCTACCATGTAAGGTTACAGTGAAAAAGACAGCCGTTTGGAAGTAAGCCCACATCAGACACTGATTCTCTCAGCACCGTGACTATGGACACCCCAACCTCCAGACCATGAGAAATAAATGTCAGTGCTTTATAAAACACTTAATTTATAGTATTTAATGGAAGAGGGCAGGGCAACCCACTCCAGTATTCTTACCTGGAGAATCCCATGGACAGAGGAGCCTGGAGGGCTACAGTCCATTGGGCCGCAAAGAGTCGGACACGACTGAAGCGACTTAGCACAACACGTGGTTGCAGCAGCCTTAATGGAGGAAGGTGTCTACCCCAACGAGATACACTGTCCTTACTCTTAATGTTCTCTGTGTGGTGCCAGCTTTATTTTATCACCGCCTGACAATCAGCTGATACTGGATACTTGGCTGTGTCCAGCACTTTGGGACCCCATGGACTGTGGCCCGCCAGGCTCCTCTGTCCATGCGGATTCTCCAGGCAAGAATACTGGAGTGGTTTGCCATGCCTTGCTCCAGGGAGTCTTCCCAACCCAGGGATCGAACCCAGGTCTCCCACCTTGCACATGGATTCTTTGGCAAGTGAGCCACCAGGGAAGTCCCTGCACTGCCATATAGTGTGATAAATGTTATATCAGTGTCAGACATATGTGTGCGTGTCAGTCACTCAGTCGTGTCCAACTCTTGCAACCCCATGAAATGTAGCCCACCAGGCGCCTCTGTCCATGGGAGTCTCCAGGCAAGAATACTGGAGTGGGTTGCCACGCCCTTCTCCAGAGGATCTTCCCGACCCAGGGATCGCACCCAGGTCTCCTGCACTGCAGGCAGGTTCTTTACCATCTGTGCCACCAGGGAAGCCGTCAGGTGTGCCAGTGACCTAAATGGCAAGGATGATCTCTCAGATGTAGGGGTCCTTTGGCTGAGTTCTGAAGCTCTCTTTTCAGGTGGTTAAAGGGAAAGAGAGAAGCCTAGAAAGAGAGCACAGCAGGGGCAAGGGAAAGAGACAAAAATCCCGCAGGTCCCTGAGTAGTTCCACGTGAATGGAGCAAAGGGGGTGTAAGGGAAGAGACCTGGATGACAGGAAAATCAACAGAGCTGATTTCAGAGCGAGACTCAAATCACAGAGCACCCGATCACCTCCCTCCCCGCCCCCCCTACCCCGGGG
>SJYF01000930.1:1710968-1731714 GCA_006410515.1 Procapra przewalskii
TGGGGGCCACGCTGTGAGCCCTGCTCCAGGGGGCTGGGGACTTAGCTCTGGCTGCCATACTCAGTACTGCCGGTCAGGGTGCTTGAACAGCAGGCGTGTTTTCTCACGCAGATCCAGAGGCCAGAGTCAATGGTCAAGGCGTGCTGACAGTGTGGGGCCCCCCCAGGCCTCTCCCCTCAGCCTGCAGGTGGCTGCCTGCCCCCCCACCACACACACACTCTGGTGTCCGTCCCTCTTCTTATCAGGACACCAGTCAGGTTGGATTAGGGCCCCACCTTAACAGCTTCATTTTTAGCCCTTTAAAGGCCAGGTCTCCAAATCTGTTCTGTCCTGAAGTTCTGGGGCTCAGGGCTTCAACATGTAAATTTGGGGGACACAATCCCAGGAGCAAGCCCAGCCCAGGCAGGGTTTGTGGAACTCTGAACTGGTTGTTTTGGAGAACCTGCTTGAGGGACACAGAAAGCCCAGTCCCGGTCCAGTTCGCCTCTTTGTCTGCATGTTTGAGTGGAGTGGGGGCCACGAACCTCATCCCTGCCCAGCACTATCTGTCGTGTCCATTGGGTTCAAGCAGCTGGGAACCACCGCTGGGCCTGCATTGATTGCTGAGCTGGCCCAGGTTGTTGCCCAGGAGCTCCTTTACTTGATACTGGTCAGCACCTTCTGACGCTCAAGCATTGCTTGTCTTGGGTCCCTTCCAAAGACCAGGGCCAGGCTCCTAGGACTGGAGCTGTGCAGGGGGCAGCCTGCCCTGGGGAGATCAGAACCTGGCTCACTTAGCCCAGATGCCCCGAGTTCCCCTCAGGCCCCTGGAGCATGAAAACCCTGCCGGCAGGGTCAGGGAAGGTTGTCGTAACCTAACATCATTTGAGGGTTTCCTCGAATCAGCAGCTACCCAGTGGGCCCAGCTGACTCTGCTGAAGTTGGAGTCTCTTGAGGTCTAGAACCCAGGAGCAGCCCAGGGGTCCCGCGCCTGACTTTTGCAGCCAGTTCCACGGGCAGCCCCACACCTGAGCTGGGCCCTGAACACTGAGTGGTCCAGCAGGTTCTCTGGACCCCGCTGGGTGGTGGGGCTCTCCGCTGGCAGTGCAGGGCTGGAGGAGCAGCCGGCTCTCGGCTCTTCCTGATGAGGTGTGGCTGGTAGAGGAGGAGGGGCAGCCTAACCTGTGATCAACGGAGGGACATGGAGGGGAGCTTCCAGCGGTGGCCTGGGTTCCTCAGCCTGCCGTCCAAGGCCATCACCATGTGACCCCATCTTCCTGACATCCTGACCTCCCGCCCTCTCCACAGATCTACTTTCTGGCTCCATTCACACGCTCTGTGCTCCTGAGACTCTTGGGCGTGTTTCTCTCTAGTGGTCCTTGCTCCTTCCTCTTAAGACCTCTCCACTTGTCCAGCGAGCGAGTGCTGAGTGAGACCTTGCGGGAAGTAGCCTGGTTCTAGAAGGAGCCCAGATCTCTCCTCAAATCCTTGCAACAACCGGCCCCCCACCATGCTTTCTATCAAGGGTCCCTTCGTGATTGAGGCAGTTAATCTCAGCAGCTCTTCCCTCTTGCTCTTATTAGCTGAGCATTTGCTGATGACATTACCGTTCTTCTGGCAGTTCCCAAACCAGACCTAGATGCATACGTGTTTCTAAGAGTGAAAGAGCGACAAGAAAACATCCTGGTGGAACCAGAAGCAGACGAGCAGAGGTGAGTGACTCTGGCGCTGTGGACGGTGGGAAACAGTCCCACCAGGGCTGCCGCCGAGCTGGGCAGGTACAGAGTTCCCTTCCTTTTCCAGGGACTACGTGATCGACCTGGAGGAGGGCTCACAGCACTTGATCCGATACAGAGCCGTCGCACCCCTGGTCGCTTCTGGGGCCATACAGCTAATTTAAAACTGGAAATAACTGAGAAAGGAGGCCATGGGGCCTTAGGAGACACATTTTTGGAAACCCTCCATGCCACCCCGTGCCAAGGACAGCAGTGACCTCGGTGGTGCCGTGGGCCCCTGCACCGTGGAGATCTGCTCAGAGCAGCCCCCTTACTTGTCCTCAGTTCTGCCGCTCCAGCCAGAATCAGCAGATGATAACTGCCGCTGTGCTGATCTTGCTGCCGGAGTCACCGAAACCCCCTTGGTGGTGATGTTTGAACTGAGGAAAGTGAGGCCGGGGCAGTTCACAGAAAGCCATCACTGTCTGTGATGAGGGGACCCGTGGGCCTGACCCAGCAACGGCAAGAGCATGAGCTCAACCCTCCTGGCAGGAAGAGCGTAAATAGCTTCAACCGCCTGGCCGCCCTTTGTGGAAGTCACTGACTCGTGTAAACTCACCTTCTGGAACCTCTCCTCTTGGACTTAGAGCTAACCTGTGTCATGCTTAGCTGAGCCTCACAACCCAACCAATAAACTATCATTAGATCTGGGTTGTGTGGCAGAAGGAGCCATAGGCAGTTCCCAGCGTGTGGCCTGATGAGGTGCGTCCGAACCGCAGCCTCGGCAGGCCAGCCTGCAGGCCATCTGCCGGCCTGGAACAGACAGAAAGAAACAGCGAAGGGGCAGTGTCACCCAAGGAGGGGTGCGCAGACAGCAGGTGAATTGTCTTCCCTTGAGATGTGATGCAGAGGACCTGGCTTCCAGCCCTTCTTGCTCCCCAAGAAGGGAGGTTTCCATCTACATGGTGTAGCCTCGTAGAGTAACCAGTGCGACGTTGCTGCCGTTTCCAAGAGAAGACATTCAGTGAAAGCAGAGGAGAGTGTTTTTTATTCGTTAGTAAAAGCATTTTATATCTCATGCAGTACTTTATTTTCTCCAGAGCATTCTCACCCTTCTCAGCCATTCATTGAACAAACGTTCAGTGAGCAGAGTGTGCTGGGTACAGTCCAGTGCACTGGGGTTCCAACCAGAACAAGAGGGTCACTGACTCTGCTCCGGTGGGAACAGCGCCTCGTGGAGAATCAGAATAGGGGCTCACCAGCACGCTTAGATGGGGTGCTTTGAGGGGCTCTCACTAATTTCAGCTAATCTCACTCAGTTAGGCTGAGGTTTGAATAACAAGAGGCCAGAGACACAGAGCTCAGAGGGAAGGACTTTCCAGGCAAAGAAAAGGCAGCTTGTGCAAAGGCCCTGTGGCAGAAATGAATTCTGCTGCAGTCAGTGAGGCTGAAGGCGGTGGCACACTGGAAAGGCTGCACGTGAGGTCTGAGAGGCGGTCTGGGCCCAGATCACTTCCCACTTTGTGAGCAGGGACCCCCTGTCCTCCAGCAGCCTAAGAAGCAGGCAGGGCTGCTGGTACAGCCCTGTGCTGGGCTTAGGCGCTCAGTCATGTCTGACTCTCTGCAACCCCATGGACTGTAGCCCGCCAGGCTCCTCTGTCCGTGGGGATTCTCCAGGCAAGAATACTGGAGTGGGTTGCCATGCCCTGCTCCAGGGGCTTTTCCCAATCCAAGGCTCAAACCACGCCTCCTGCATTGCAGGCAGATTCTTTACTGTCTGAGCCTCCAGGAATAGATGGAAAAGAGGGTGAGCATCATCTGGCAGTGAGTCTGCACCCAAGTCTCCTTCCTCGGGGTCGCCTGCATGCTCCTGTCTCACCGCCTCCGCTGCTCTGGAGAGGGGAAGACAGAGCGGTGTCATGTTGCCCACTCCTACCCACGGTGTCAGGCACACGAGAGGGGAACAGCGCGTGTTGCTTCACTTCCTAGGTCACCTCTTCAAAGGCAAACTGGTTTAGATAAGAAGTCATTTCAAAATAAAGGGGAAGCTGAATTTCAAAACCAAGTATAGGGAATCGGTGTGATTTAGTGTGACACTGACATTGTCTCTAAGGTTTTGAACGTGTGGGGAGCATTTTTGCTTTACAGATAAAAGCGCGTCACTGGAAGCGTGACGGGACACCGATTCAGGTAATGGCATCACACTCTACTACAAGCTTGTCGCCAGCGAGTTCCCTGAGAAGTGCTTGCAGGTCCCTGTCTGAGTTTTCCAGCTGCAGCAAAAGCATGTATCAGCTGTGACCTTGCAGCAAAAGCATGTATCAGCTGTGACCTTGCAGCAAAAGCATGTATCAGCTGTGACCTTGCAGCAAGACCCCGGCTGTGTTCACTCTGCCCAACCACCGGCTTCCACGCCACCCTGCACACCCCGGCTGCCTCTGCGAGGGACACGAGTTGACTGTGAAGCTCTCGGGGAACTGTTGAACAAGCGCGTTATTCACCAGTACTTCAGAAAGATCTCCTATGGTATCATTTACATGTGAAATCTACAAAAAAAAAAAAAAACTTATTTCCAAAACAGAAATAGACCCACAGGCATAGAAAACACAGGCTACCAAAGGGGGAAGGGGGTAGGGAGAGTGATAAATTAGGAGTCTAGTATTAACATATGCTTATTACTGTATATAAAATAGATAACCAACAAGGGCTGACTATACAGCACAGGGAACTATACTCAATATTTTGTAATAGCCTATTAGGGAAGAGAATCTGAAGAATGTATACATATCTAATACATAAATACACACACACACACACACACACACACACACATATATATATATATATGCAGTGCTTGTACACCTGAAACTAACACAGTATTGTAAATCAACTATTTCAATTAAAAAATACTTCATGTAATATTAAGTGATTTATAATGAGAGGCTAAACATTCCAAACATTTGGAATTGTTGAAAATTGCTTTTTTATTTTTTTGTATTACGATAAAATACATATAACACAGTTACCATCTTAACCATTTTTAAGTGCACAGTTCAGGGATATTAAATATATTCACCTTGCTGGTATCTATCACCACTCTCCATGCCTGTGGCTTTTCATCTTGTAAAACTGAGACTCTATACCCGTTAAATAGTAACTCTTGGCCCCCAGTCCTTAGAAACCACCCTGCTGCCTTGTGTTTTTGGCTTTGACTACTGTAATGACCATGTGATGACAGAGGATGAGATGGCTGGATGGCATCACCAACTTGATGGACATGAGTTTGGGTGAACTCCAGGAGTTGGTGATGGACAGGGAGGCCTGGCGTGCTGCGTGCGATTCATGGGATCGCAAAGAGTCGGACACGACTGAGCGACTGAACTGAACTGAACTGAACTACCATGTTAAGTGGAAGCAAGTAGTTTGTCTTTTTGCCACAAGTTTGTCTTTTTGTCTTGGCTTATTTCCCTTAGTATAATTTCCCCAAGGTTCATCCAGTTTGTGGCACGCGTTGGAAATGCTTTCCTTTCTAAGGCTGAATAATATTCCCTTGTATGGGTAGACCATACGTCTGTCAGTGGACCTTGGGTTGCTTCCACGTTTCAGCTGCTGTGAGTAATGCTGCTGAGAGCATGGATGTGCAGATAGCACTATCAGAAGTAGAATTCCTGGGTCGTAATGTAACCCTATTTTCAATGTTTTGAGGAGCCACCGCACTCTTCCACGTTTTGCCAGTCTGGCTTCTCTGCATCCTTGCCTACGCTTGTTTTCTATTTTTTTAAATAGTGACCATCCTAATGAATATGAAGTTATATCACTGTAACTTTGATTTGCATTTCTCTACTGATTCAACATCTTCTACGTGCTTATTGGCTCTTCCTATATCTTCTTTGGAGAAATGTCAAGTGCTTTGCGGCTATTTTAATTGGGTTGTTTTCACTGATATTGAGTTTTAGGAGTTCAGTATGTGTTCTGGATGTTAATCCCTTATCAGATACATGATTTACTAATGCTTTCTCTCATTCTGTGGGTTGCCTTTTTACTCTGTGGATAGTATCGTTTATGGACAATCCTTTAAATTTTGTTCCTCTTTTTCAAGATTCTTTGGTTATGTGGGCTCTTTGAGATTCCATATGAATCTTAAAAGGAGAGGTTTTAGGATGGGTTTGTTTCTCTTTCTACAAAAACAAAAAAAAAACATTTTTATAGAGATTGCTTGGAATCTGTAGATCTCTTGGGTAGTATTAACATTTTAGCAATCTTATCTCGTCTGGCCCATGAACATGCAATGTATTCTCATTGATTTATGTCTTTTCTCTCCTTCAGCAGTGTCTTGCCATTTTCATTGTTTACAAGTCTTTTACCATCTCAGTTAATTCCTACATATTTTAGTCTTTTTGATGCTATTGTAAATGGAACTGTTTTTGTAATTTCCTTTTCAGATTGTTCATGTATAGAAATGCAATTGGATTTTGTGTGTTGGCTTTCTGTCTTGCCACTTTGCTGAATTTATGTTTTAGTTCTAACAATTTTTTTGTGTGGAGTCTCTATAGAGTTTTCTATATATGAGGTTATATCATCTGCAAACATAACTTTATTTGGTGGTAGCAGTGGTGCTTTAGTTGCTAAGTCATGTCCAACTCTGACAACTGCATGGACTGTAGCCCACCAGGCTCCTCCGTCCATGGGAGTCTCCAGGCAAGAGTACTGGGCTGGGTGGCCATTCCCTTCTCCAGGGGAGCTTCCCAACCCAGGGATTGAACCTGGGTCTGCTGCATTGCAGGCAGATTCTTTACTGACTGAGCCACCAGGGAAGCCTAATTTTACTTCGTCCTTTCCAATTTGGATACCCTTTATTTTCCTTGCCTAAAGGCTCTGGCTGGAACTTCCAGTTCTATGTTGGAGAAGTAAAGCCAGGCATTCTGATCTTAGATGAAAAGCTTTCAGTCTTTCACTGTTGAATGTGGTGTTTGGTGTGGGTTTTTACATATGGCTTTTATTAAATGGGGCTAGTTTCCTTCTCTTCTCATTTTGTTGAGTGGTTTTACTATGAAAGAGTGTTGATTTTTGCCAAATGCTTTTTCCGCATCAATTGATAAGATGTTTTGTTTTTTTCTTCACTTGCTATTATAATAATTGTAAAGTTATTACATTGATAGTTTTCATATGTTGAGCCATCCTTGCATTCTAAGAATAAATCTCACTTAACTGTGGTGTTTAATCCTTTTAATATGCTGTTCAGTTCAGTATGCTAGTATTTTTTTTTGAGAATTTTTGCATCGATGTTCATAGGGATATTGGTCTGTTGTTTCCTTTTTTCTTTTGTTATTAAAGTATAGTTCATTTACAATGTGTGTTAATTTCTGCTGTACAGCAGTGTGACTCAGTTGTGCACATATATACATTCTTTTTTATATTCTTTTCCATTGCGGCTTATCCCAGGACATTGAATACAGATCTCTGTGCTATAGTTTTCTTATAGTGTCTTTGTCTGGCTTTGGCATAGGGTTATGCTGGCCTCATAGAATGAGTTAAGAAGTGTTCTCTTCAGTTTTTTGGAAAAGTTCGAGAAGGATTGGCATTGGTGCTTTATCTGTTTGGTAGAATTCACAATGAAACCGTCAAGTCCGTGGCTTTATTTGGTTGGGAGACGCTTGATTCAATCCCCTCAGTCGGTATAAAATCTATTCATGTTTTCTGCTTCTCTGTGATTTCGTCTTGTGGTTTGCGTTTCTAGAAATTTGTTCCTTTCCTCTAGATCATCAAATTTTAGGCACACAGTCATTCACAGAACTCCTGAAATTCTTTTTATTTCTGTAGAATCTGTAGTCATGTCCCCACTTCCATTTCGGATTTTAGTAATTTCCGCCCTCGCTCTTTTCTTCTTAGTCCATCCAGGTGCGGGTTTGTCAGTTTTTTCATCTTTCTGAAAAACTGATTTTGGGTTCGTTGATTTTTCTCTCTCGTTTTTCTCTTCTCTATTTCGTTTTTCTTTGCTCTAGACCTAATCATTTCCTTCTTTCCACTGACTTTGGGTTCGGTTTGCTCTCTTTGTTCTAGTTCCTTCAGTTATAATGTTCCTTTGTTGATTCTCTTTCTCATTTTTTAGTGTAAGCATTTTTGGCTATAAACTGCCCCCTTAGCACTACTTTATGTACCACAAATTTTGGTGTGGTGTGTTTTTCTTCTCATTTGTGTCTAAGTATTTTTTTTTAATTTTCCTTGTGATTTCTTCTCTGAGCTATTGTGTGTTGAAAAGTGTCTTATTTAACTTCCATAATTTTATGAACTTTTTAATTTTACTTTTGCTGTTGATTTCTAACTTTATCCTGTTGTGGCCAGAGGAGGTACTTTGTATATTATTTATCTTTTAAAATTCATTGACACATTAATTTGTGGCCTAATACATGATCTGTTCTAGAAAATGCCCCTGTGCACTTAAGAAGAAAGCGTGTCCTGTTGCTGTTGGGTGGCGGCTCCTGCACGCATCTGTAGATCTAGGTGGCTCTCTGTAAGTCCTCCGTTTTCTTATTTTCTGTTTGTTCTGCCCATTTCTGAGTGCACATTGGTGTCTTTGGGCTTCCCTGATAGCTTAGCTGGTAAAGAATATTCCTACAATGCAGGAGACCCCGATTCAATTCCTGGGTCAGAAAGATCCCCTGGAGAAGGGATAGGCCACCCACTCCAGTATTCATGGGCTTCCCTGGTGGCCACCTGCAATTTGGGAGACCTGGGTTCAGTCCCTGGGCTGGGAAGATCCCCTGAAGGAAGACATGGCAACCCACTCCAGTATTCTTGCCTGGAGAATCCCCGTGGACAGAGGGGCCTGTCCAGGCTATGGCCCATGGGGTCGCGAATAGTTGAACCCAACTGAGCAACTAAGCGCAGCACCGCACATTGGAGCCTTTACCGCTGAGCTTGCTACTTGGCATGCATGCACCTTCCTAATGATGTGCCATCAAAATGCATAAAGCAAAACCTGACAGAGTTGAAGAGAGAAACAGACGAAAAATAGTTAAAGACACGAGTGTGCATGTGTGCTCAGTTGCTTGAGTCGTGTCTGACCCTGCAGCCCTATGGACTGTAGCCTGCCAGGCTCCTCTGTCCGTGGAATTCTCCAGGCATGAGTACTGGAAGGGAAGTGAAAGTTGCTCAGTCATGTTCGACTCTGCAACCCCATGTACTATACATGTCCATGGAATTCTCCAGGCCAGAATACTGGAGTGGGTAGCTGTTCCCTTCTCCAGGGCATCTTCCCAATCCAGGGATCAAACCCAGATCTTCCGCGTTGTGGGTGGATTCTTTACCAGCTGAGCCACCAGGGAAGCCCAGTATACTAGAGTGGGTTGCCATTCCCTTCTCCAGGGCATCTTCCCAACCCAGGGATCAAACCTATGCCTCTTATGTCTCCTGAATTGGCAGGTGGGTTCTTTACCTCCCGTGCCACGTGGGAAGCCCATCATTAGGGGAGCAAATGTTTATAATTGCTGTATCTTATTACTTATAGTTGTTATATCTTATTGCTTACAATTGTTATACCTTCTTTTACTAATATATAATATCCTTTGTTTTGTAAACTTTTTTGATTTAAAGTCTGTTTTGTCTGATGTTGGTATCGTCACCCCTGCTCTCTTTTGGTTACTATTTACGTGGAATGTCTTTTTCCATCTTTCCCCTTTCACCCTCTTGTGTTTTGTATCTCAAATGAGTCTCCTGTAGACGGCATAGAGTGGGATCCTGTGTTTTCATCCATTCTGTTAATCTATGTCTTTTGATTAGAATGTTTAATTCATTTACATTTAAGTTAATTACAGATAAGGAGGGACAGACTTTGGTTATTGTGTTCTTTGTTTTCTATATGCCCTATAACCATTTTCCCCCTCATTTCCTACATTCCTGTCTTTTCTTTTTTTGTTGATTTTTTGTTGTGAAGTGTTTTAAAATTCCTTTTTCATTTTCTTTTGTGTACTCTAGCCATTTTCTTTGTGGTTATCATGAGGGTAACATGATAAAGTTTTAACGCTTTAGTTTGAATTTATATCGGTTTAGCTTCAGTAAGTTTTTTATAAAACTGCTCCTTGGAACTTCCCTGGTGGTCCAGTGGTTAGGATTGTGTTTCCAATGCTGGGGGCCCTGGTTCCATGCCTGGCTGGGGAACTAAGATCCCCACAACCTGCAGCAAAGCCATAACAAAAAAACAGAAACACTGCTTTCTTACAATTCTGCCACCACCCATTTTAGTGGTTGGTATCATGAAATTGCATCTTTATGCACTGTATGCCCCAAAATATAAAATAAAAATTCATTAAAATGTGTTAGTCTAGATTTAGAGTTACAAACTAAAGTTACAGTAGTATTAGTTTTACACTTGCAATTGATGTGATATTTTTTCCTTAAAAATGTATAGTCTCTTAAATCATGTAGAAAACAAAAAGTACAGTTACAAACCATTGTTACAATGGTACTAGCTCTTATAATTGCCCGTGTGTTTGCCTTTATTGAGATCTATATGTCTTCATGGGACTTTAAGTTACTGTCTGGTGTCCTTTCATTTCACCCCAGAGATCTCCCTTGAGCATTTCTGCTGTTGCGATTGCTGTCTGGGTGGAGAGACACCTTCCTGGTGCTTCCTGCTCTGCCATCTCACAGAATCCTCTGAGAACTGGTTTTTTAATATATCTAGTCAACTAGACCTGAAAGTACACTCATCTTGTCAGAACAATAAAAAACTTCAGTTCCTTCAAAAACAAAATTGCTGTTCTTTAATTCATATTTAACAGATTTGACCTCAAATAACTTTGCCCTTTAAAAAAAAAGAATTTGAATCTCCCTTCCACAGCAGAAAAACAGCTACCAAGATTTTCAAAGTAATGCACTATAGACATGAAGGCAATAATGATAGTAATATCCAGTGTTTATCACTTATTTACTGTGAGCCAGACTCTCATATGCTTTAAATAGATAACCCTGTAAATCTTTACAACAACCTATGCAAGGAAAAACTTAAATTTTGGGAGTGACCAAAACAGATTACTGGATATCCTTTCAGTGGGATAGTTTGATCCTTGTAGGGTGCGTCCGTGTTTTTGAATAGGCTATTTTACAGCTCTGTGGAGGTAGAAGTTAATTCATAGAAAACCAATAGTAATGTGAATATTTCCTAACAATTGCTATGCAAGTGATTCCTATCCATGGCAATGCAATTGAATTTTGTTCTGTAGAGAATAAAGCCAAATCTTTATTTGAACTGGTTTTAACATTTTCCTGGTTCTCTCATTAAATAGTAAGTTAAATAAAATCATTGGCATGTGTTCATTTTATATCTGTCCAAGAATCAACAGTTTCTACTATTGAATACATTTTTAAATGTTTTGTATATTTGTAAGGTAGATAATATTGACATCCCCATTTTATAGATGAGAAAGCAGATTGATCCACTGAAGGCCACATCCAGCTACTTGGTAGAGGAGGTGGATTCAAACCCCAGTGAGCCCAGAGTTCCAGATTCCATCCTTTTCATTCCCTCCACAAAAGGAAAGAAGATCCAAAAATATTTTGAGCAATGGTAACTTCATTGGAGTAAATGCAAGTCTTCCAAAAAGACTCCTTGGGGGAATAACTGATACTGATCAGGGTTCTTGGCCTTCCCCAGTCAACTGAAATTGACCAGAGGCCAGACAAGGAATTCAGGCAAGACTTGATTGGAGCCCCTGATGCAGTGGAATTTGGGGGAGCCAAAGCGAGTAGCAGGTTCCTTTGCTTATTCCCAGAGCAGGGCGCAAGCTTGTTCCTTAAATGGGGTGAGGGTAGGGGTACGTCTGGGCTTCCCTGGTGGCTCAGTGGTAAAGAATCTGCCTGCAAATACAGGAGCCAAGAATTTACTCCTTGGTCCAGGAAGATCCTCTGGAGAAGAAAATGGCAACCCAGTTCAGTATTCTTGCCTGGGAAATCCCATGGACTGGGGAGCCTGGCAGGCTACAGTCTACAGGCTGGCAAATAGTTCTACATGACTTAGTGACTGAACAGCAGCAGCGCCGGGTATGTCCGCAGGCCAGGCTGCAGGGGTGGCTCGGGTGCTTCCCCCCTTGGTGGTGCTGAGTGCCGGGGCTTGCACAGTACCCTCCCTCTGCTCCCAGTGCTCGGTTTTTGCTCCTGGCTCTTCAGAAATAGCAGCTGGGTTTTGTCTTTTTCTACCTTTTGGTCCAGGATTTGCCCCAGCTTCTCATGCATGTTGTTATTTAGCCCCATATCATTTCTTTGCACTTTGTAGCTTAAGGAGGGGTGTGTTCAGCTGCACACGCTTGCAGCACTGCAGCAAAGGGCCCCAGACCTGATCATAACCACTGCCATTCGCATTCTTTTAGAGGAGATGGCATTTTTCTTAACATGGGAGTTTTTTCTGCTTTAAGCAGATCATGTTCTACACACCACAATGCTTACATATTCTCCCGGCTTGTTAAGGAAAAATATTCAATATCAATTCAGCACATGTTTACCCAAGGCTGGCTTCTTGTCCAGTTCTATTAGGTTCTGTGAGAATCAGGACAAAAGTAAATAACTATTTCTGCCCCCAAGGAGTTTACCAGGAATCCTAAGAAGGCTTCCTAAGTAAATCTGAAAATACGAGATTGGCTCAGAAAAAAAAATTTGTCTTACCAGCCACAACTACAAAGGTTGAAAGGAAATTATTTTCTTGGGTTCAAAGCTTTTATGAGAGACGTTTTCAGCCTTTAAAGTGAGGTACTGCTCGAGATCCGAAGTTTTTCCAAAGCTCAAATGTAAATGTTTTAAAGGTTCAAATAACTGCTTCTGTTATACATGAACCTACATTTCCTCAAGTGTAATTCTAACCATGTCATTGCCTCTCTAAAAACTTCTGTGGCTACTCATTGCCTGCAGATGAAGGGGATAAAGGAAACTAACTTTTTTTTTTTTTGGCTGTGGGATCTTAGTTCCCTAAGCAGGGATCGAACCTGCCCCCTCTGCAGTGGAAGTGTGTAATCTTAACCACTGGACCACTAGGGAAGTCCTAGGAGATTAATATTTTTTGAGCATTTGTGTCCTGAACAGGGAGCTGATTGCCCTCCACAAGTTATTTTGTTTAATCCTCTTAACAATCCTATAAAGTAAGCTCTAGTCTTAGCATTGTACTCCAGTTTCCTGCTTAAATTGTCCTTTCTCATTCCCTAAATGGTTCCTAATTTCTTTTTCATGCTTACACATTTACTAGTTAATCTTTATTCAAGTTCCCCCAGAATTCTTTGGGCTAATTAAGTAAGATATAAATAATTCCACAGTAATTGTGTTGCAGAGAAGAAGCCAGTTCTGATCCCATATTGGAACTGTTTCTTTGAACTGCTTTTCATTGCTTCTGTTATAATCATACAGAAGGGTCTGCCTCAGAGAATCCTGCCCCTCTGCCTGAATGTTAAACTAAATGTCTTTGTTCAGAACCCTGTCCACCTGTAGCTGGCAGGAAGGAAGATATTAATACATACTCCTGCCTGAGGCCTGCCATTCTAGGAGATGTTTGCAAGATAAATGGAAAATTTACTTTGCTTCTTCACCCGCCCCCCAGCTCTGATCTATAAAAGAACCTGGCATCCAGACCCCTCTAAGACGGTTGTTTTGAGGCACTAGCCTGACATCTTCTTGGTCAGCTGGCTCTCATATTTAAGTCTCTTCCTTGCTGCAACCCCTTGTCTCTTGAATTCATTAGCCTGTTGTGTGGTGAGCAGAGTGAGTTTGGACTTGGTAACAACAGCAACTGGTGCCAAAAAGATGATTTGGGCATGTTGTTGTTCAGTCGATCAGTCGTGTCCGACTCTTTGTGACCTCATGGACTGCAGCACGCCAGGCCTCCCTGTCCTTCACTGTCTCCCTGAGTTTGCTCAAACCCATGCCCATTAAGTCAGTGATGCCATCCAACCGTCTCACCCTCTGTCGACCCTTCTCCTGCCTTCAACCTTTCCCAGCATCAAGGTGTTTTCAAATGAGTCAGTTCTTCGCATCAGTGGCCAAAGTGTCAGCTTCAGCATCAGTCCTTCCAAAGAGTAACCTAAATGAACAATGGCATACGCCTCACCTGACTTCACTGTTAACAGACAGCAATAGCTTGGCTCCGTGTGCAGGCGTGGCTGCCCTCAAGGCGGCGTCGTTGGCCTTCAGTCTGAATGAGACTGTAGCCTCCCTCCTTTATTTTTATAAAAGATCATAAAATCTGTCATTTTCTCAGTATCTAAAACTTTTCAATCTCCAATCAACCACCTCGAGTCTGCATTTTGTGGACTCAGGTCATGAACAGGCTGCTATTCACGGCATGCCCACAGTTTAATAAAGGAAAGAAGAAACATATTAAGGGCAGTGCCATCCATCCGTCTCTCTTGCTTCTCAAGTTTTATTTCCGTGTCAAATTTGATCCCAGAAAGCGACGGTTGTTGTTTACTCAGTCGTATTATTGCTGGCCAAAATCTTGGCTTTCTCTGCCCACTGAAGCCAAATTAAAAAAAATAAGGAGACAGTTTGGAGGAAATAGAAAGGTGGCTTTTATTCTTAGCTGGCAGAGAGTGGAACGCAGAAGGTTCACGCCTCAAGAACTGTGTGTCCACCTCCATGAGAAATCGAGGGGCTCATATAAGCAAGGGCTGGCTGTCAGGAGTTGGTGATGAAGAATAAAGGTGATAAGATCTTGATTTCTTCCTCTTGTGCTGTTACAAAGATAGTCATAAACATTCATTAGTCAACATTTCTTGTTGCTAATGAAAACATGCGTTTACAGGTGACATGCCCCCCATGTGGAAAGCTCAGCAGTGGCCACAGGACTGGAAAGATTAGTTTTCATTCTAATCTCAAAAAATGACAATACCAAAGAATGCTCAAACTACCACACAATTGCACTGAACACACACCTAGTAAAGTAATGCTCAAAATTCTGCAAGCCAGGCTTCAATAGTATGTGAACCATGAACTTCCAGATGTTCAAGCTGGATTTAGAAAAGGCAGAGGAACCAGAGATCAAATTGCCAACATCCACTGGATCATCAAAAAGGCAACAAATTTCCAGAAAAACATCTACTTCTGCTTTATTGACTATGCCAAAGCCTTTGACTGTGTGGATCACAAGAAACTGTGGAAAATTCTTTAAAAGATGGAAATATCAGACCATCTGACCTGCGTCTTGAGAAATCTGTATACAGGTCAAGAAGTAACAGAACCAAACATGAAACAACAGACTGGTTCCAAATTGGGAAAGGAGTACGTCAAGGCTATATATTGTCACCCTACTTATTTAACTTATATGCACAGTATATCATGCAAAATGCCAGGCTGGATGAAGCACAAGCTGGAATCAAGACTGCTCAAAAAATATCAATAACCTCAGATATGCAGATGACACCACCTTTATGGCAGAAAGTGAAAAAGAACTAAAGAGCCTCTTGATGAAAGTGAAAGAGGAGAGTGAAAGAGTTGGCTTAAAGCTCAACGTTCAGAAAACTAAGATCATGGCATCTGGTCCCATCACTTCATGGCAAATAGATGGGGAAATAGTGGAAACAGTGGTTGACTTTATTTTGGTGGGACTCCAAAATCACTGCGGATGGTGACTGCAGCCATGAAATTAAAAGACGCTTGCTCCTTGGAAGAAGTGTGATGACCAACCTAGACAGCATATTAAAAAGCAGAGACATTATTTTGCTAACAAAGGTCCATCTAGTCAAAGCTATGGTTTTTTCCAGTAGCATGTATGGATGTGAGAGTTGGACTATAAAGAAAGTTGAACACCAAAGAACTGATGCTTTTGAATTGTGGAGTTGGAGAAGACTCTTGAGAGTCCCTTGGACTGCAAGGAGATCCAACCAGTCCATCCTAAAAGAGATCAGTCCTGAATATTCTTTGGAAGGACTGATGCTGAAGCTGAAACTCCAATACTTTGGCCACCTGATGCAAAGAACTGACTCATTCAAAAAGACCCTGATGCTGGGAAAGATTGAAGGCGGGAGGAGAAAGGGATGACAGAGGAGGAGATGGTTGGATGGCATCACCGACTCAATGGACATGAGTTTGAGTAAACTCCAGGAGCTGTTGATGGACAGGGAGGCCTGGCATGCTGCAGCCCATGGGGTGGCAAAGAGTCAGACACGACTGAGCAACTGAACTGAATTGCCCCCCATGGGGTCTCTCCCAGATAAGCCTGGCCTGAAAGTGGGGGCAGGAGGCCTGAGCCTCAGTGTCCCCTTGTGAAAAATGGGGGACCAGGTACCCCCTCAAGGCTGTTAGTGGGCACCTGCTGTGTGCCAGACAGGCCTCTCTAGCACTCAGGACCCAGCAGGGGACAAGAGATGACCTGGCCTGGAGGAGTGACCGGTGGGTGCTGGTCGTCAGGATCCCCCACCCTCCATAGTCTTGTAAAAGGGAGCGGTTACTGACTGGCATCAGTAATTGAGTCTGACAGTTGGGTGGCTCTGTGGCCTTCTTTCTGACATGTAACTACAAGGGAAGGGTGTTGTAAGCGTAAACACCAGATAGGGGATATATTTAGCATAGAGTCAAAGGAAAAAATGTAAATTGTAGTTCCTGCAGAGTTAGGGGGCAGAAAACCAAACTTACAGACATGCAAGTTTTACACATTTTACAGTTAAAGTAAAAACTAGGAAAATTCAGGCCTGCTCACTCTTCTCTTTATCTTCTTTGTTCTCAGGAAAGGGAAAGAGAAAAACTCATTCCTCTTTTTTCCTTTTCACTGCCAGAGTGTCCGACTCTTTGCAGCCCCATGGACCGTAGCCCTCTAGGCTCCATGGGATTTCCCAGGCAAGAGTACCGGAGTGGGTTGCCATTTCCTACTCCAGGAGATCTTCCCAACCCAGGAATCAAACCTGTATCTCCTGCATTGGCAGGTGGATTCTGAACCACCAGGGAAACCCAGAGAGCAACATCCCTGAGCTAATGTATAAGCTCCTTGCTTTCAGCAAAGACATAGCCCTGTGAACAACATCTTCCTGTCTTCCGAAAATTACAATTGAAGACATTGTCAATCACATGGAGAAGGAAATGGCAACCCACTCTAGTATTCTTACCTGGAGAAAATTCCATGGACAGAGGAGCCTGGCAGGCTACAGTCATGGGCTCGTAAAGAGTTGGACACAACTGAGCGACTCTCACTCACTCACTCAGTCACATGACCCATTCTTTTCTTTATGAGGGTCCATGTCATACATTTTTCTTAGAATTTAGTGCCATAACGTTTGCCTCTTCAAATGTATATGCTTCTTTCTTATCACACAGATGAGTCCTATCACTTCCCCTTTCAGCCTTCCTAACACGAGACTCAGAGGCAATTCCTGTTTCACTGTCTTACCTCAGTTTCCTGTAACACTGGCCTGGATCTTTCCCTAAATACTGATCTCCTTTTCACACCTCCAGCTTTTCTATTTTATTTTGTCTTAATTTAAAAAGCGACCCCAGGGAGAATTAAGTAAAGAATAAATAAGCGCAGTATAGTCATTTGGGCATATATGAGCAACCTCAAGTTCCTAATTTTCAAAATACCTATGTGATTGGTAAAGAATCCGCCTGCCAATGCAGGAGACGCGGGTTTGATCCTTGATCTGGAAAGATGCCACTTGCCTCAGAGCGACTAAGCCCATGCGCCTCAACTACTGAGCCTGTGCTCTGGAGCTGAGGAGCGAAACTGCTGAGCCCACGTGCCTTAGCTACTGAAGCCTGTGTGCCCTAGAGCCCATTCTCCACAACAGAGAAGCCACCGCAATGAGAAGCCAGTGCATCGCAACTAGAGAGTAGCCCCTTTCCTAGAGACAAGCTCTCTCAGCAGTGCACAGCGTTAAAAAAAAAAAATACCGTATGAGAATGAGCCGTTTCACAGAACACAAATTCCTAAGTGAGGCGCAGGAACAAAAGTGGTAAGAAAGGCAACAGTTGTTGAGTCCTGTCTTTAGAACTCTAGAAAGAGGGGAGAGGTCAGATCAGCGAGGCAACCCATATAGTCGTTGCCAAGTGTAACTCCATTCAGTTGATCCATGAACCCACAGGGCCAGACACGGGGGTGCGACCCACTTGTACCCTTGTGCATTCAGAGCAAGGATGCCCCATGACCCGAAACAGCCTATGGTCTAGTGAGACAGACCAACCAGAGCGCAAATCACAGACGACATGCTTTTACAAACGTAAGAAAGGGCAAGGAGTGTTAAGAAAGCACAGGGAGACCTCCAAAGATGAAGAAATAGCAAAAGTTTCCCAGAAGGGGGTGATGCCTGAGCCAGGACTTGAAACACTCAAGGAGTTAGCCAGGCCAAGGCAGGGAAGGAGTGATTTCAGGTGGAAATGCCATCCGTAGAGGCACAGGAGCCTCTAAGCACACAGATCATTCTGGGCCCCCGAGGAGTGGGGCTTGGCAAGAGCATAGGATGAAAGCGCCCGTCTTGCAGGGTCTCCTAGGAGACTTGTAAGACTTTCGTGACATAGGAATCTTACAGGCGCCTGGTTTACTGTGCTCAAAAGAATCTGAATTTTTGTACTGAAATATCTGGAAGCCTTTGAAGGACCTTAAGAACTGATATGATCAGATTTACATTTTTAGAAATCTGATCTGCATTTAGAAAAATCCCCCTGGTGACTGCAGAGAATGGAGGCCAGACTACAGGGTTAGAAGCCAGTGGCCGTGCTGGCCATCCAAGCAAGGAGAATAAGGACCCGGCAGCCCATAGAGGTGGAGACACATGGGAAACAGGTCAGGACAGGCAAGTCCAGTGTTAACAAGGCAACGTGGTAGCCACGAAACATCAGAGCTTCTGGCAGCAGAGGCAGTGACCCTAAATCTGGGCTCCATGAACAGGTGGCTCAGGGGTCCATGAACCTGGTTAAGAAGAAAATTTCCCTTTACTAACCTCTAAATGAGACTCGGATTTTCCTTCTACTGTGAGTCTGGGCCACAAGCCTCACGAACGTTTGCATTCCTGCAATTTTTGTCACCAACAGAAATCAGCTATTTTCACACTATATTTATAGCTGTCTGTATCTCAAAATGTCATTTACATTCATCACTATTTCTAAATTGCAGTCACTTTTAGACCCGCTGGTTGAACTTGCTGTCTAATGCTTCAGTAAAGAAACCCATGTATGACTATCACAAGGTTTTCTAAACGTTTTAATAACTCTATTCAGTGTAATGGGCTTCCTTTGCAATGTCATATATTTTAATTTTCCCCCCTTTGATTTTTTTCTTTTTTTAGATTTTGTTCTCTACATATTTCAGTTTTTTAGAAACATTGTTTTGAGAAGGTGTCCGCAGTTTCATCAAACTGCCAAGGGGACAGAAAAGGTTAAGCAGCCCTGACCTGGTGCAGCCAGGGGGAAAAAACTGGGCCTGTGAAGGCTGAGAGTTCTGGTAAACCAGCCTGCACTCAGGATCAGGCTCTGGAAGCACAGGTGAATTAGGACACCAGCCCCTGCCACAGAGACCTTAACAGTCTGGAATCCAGTAGATGGTCCTGAAAATTTCAAAAACGTAAATTAGATTAAAGCAATCCAGGCACCTGACTGCACTAAAATAATCTCTGAGGAAAGAGAACATTCTAGGCCTTAAATAATTTCTATGCATCTTGCGAGTTCCAGCCTGCCAGGGCCCTTTGTCCATGGGATTTTCCTGGCAAGAACACTGGAGTGGGTTGCCATTTCCTTCTCCAGGGATATTCCTGATCCAGGGATCAAACCTGCATCTCCTGCATCGGCAGGCAGACTCTTTTCCACTCTGCCACCAGGGAAGCTGATTTCTATGCATGATTTTTATTTAAAAATATTTATTGATTTATTTGGCTGTGTTAGGTCTTACATGCAGCATGCAGGATCTTTTATTATAGCCTACAAACTTTTAGCTGTTCCCTGACCAGGGACTGAACCCAGGCCCCCTCCATTGGAAGCATGAAGTCTCAGCCACTGGACCTCCAGGGAAGTCCCTATGCATAATCTGTCCAATACAGTATCTAGCATAGAGATAACTGGGCATGTAAGGATGAAACCAATAGAGGGAACAGGTAACAGAGATTCACATCCTCCAGATGGTGGAATTAATAGACTGGAAACCAACCATCCTCATGAGGATAAAAAAAGATGAATGCAAACCTTCCAGGGAGGATCTAGAAGGAACAGAGAATAACGTTGGAGATTTGAAAAAGAACATTAGCAAAGAGCAAGTCTAAGGCAGGGGGAGGAGCACTTAGATTGGAAGTGGGCAAAACCAGAGTGAAAAAAAGAGGCTAGCTATCCATCTGATCTGGGGTAACTGCGAAAACAATGCCATTCATTGATACAGGATGGATAATGTTGAACAGATTTGTAAGGTGGAAGTGAGTAAAGAAAGTGATGATGCTGTGAACATCATGAGCTTGATGATTTCATGGGATATGAAAGGGGAAGATGCTGTAGGAGCCTGAGTGTCTGGGATGGAATTCAGCAAAGAGGTGAGGTCTGGTCTGGAGTGGGATATGGAATTCATCAGCACTCAGGTGAGGCTGACGTTCTGGGATGGATGAGCTAACCATGAGACAAGGGCAGAGAATAGGGATTCTGGCTGTAAGTGATAAAAGTCACCCTGAATTAGCTTGAGGAAAAATGAGATTTGCTGGCTCCTACAACTGAAAACGGCAGCTGGCTTCCAATGACCAGCAAGGTCCACAGAGCCCAACACTACTTTGAGAGGTGTGTGCGTATGTGTGTTTCCCTCTGACTTCTAAGACTGTCAGATTCCAACTGTGTGTGTGTTTCTTGCTTGCCTGTCCTTTCCCATTAGTCTGTAAATTTGTTTCAGTCCTAAAGTCAAAATGATAAAATCAGTATCAAAATGATAAAATCACATGAATAGCTTTTAGTTTTTAAGTTTAATTATTTAAATTACTAAAATATATGTGTCTGGTAAATAGTTTGAAAAGGAAAACTGAGAGAAGAAAATGAAAATTACCTAAAATCCCACCATCCTAAAAGAAACACCAAGAAAATATTTGTGCATATGCTTTCCTTTCTATGTTAGAGTTAAATGATTG
>SJYF01000930.1:1731904-1743612 GCA_006410515.1 Procapra przewalskii
CTACTTTGGACCAAAGGTTTGTGTCTCCCTCACCCCACCAGCAAAATTCATGTGTTGAAGCTTCTTGGTATTTGGAGGTGGAGTCTTTTTAAAAAAATGTTTATTTATTTATTCAGCTCTGTCGGGTCTTGGTTACGGCATGTGAGATCCTTCTTTGCAGCCCACAGACTCTCTAGTTGTGGAGTGTGGGCTTAGTTGCTCTGTGGTATGTGGGATCTTAGTTCCTTGACCATGGGTCAAATCTGAAGTCCTTTGCATTGCAAAGCAGATCCTTAACCATTGGGCCACCAGGGAAGTCCCCTGGAGATCTTTGGGGTCTTCGGGGAAGTAATTTGGTGTAGCTGAGGTCATGAGGATGAAGCTCCTATGATGGGATTAATGCTATCACAAGGAAGAAACCAAAGTCATACTTCTCTCCACCACGTAAGGATATAGCAAGGAGGCAGCAATGTACAAGTCAGGAAGAGGGCTCTCATCAGAACCCATCCGCACTGGCACTCTGACCCAAGTCTTCCAGCCTCTAGAACTATGGGAAGTAACTGTTCTTTAAGCCGCCCAGTCCGTGGCATTTTGCTTTTCTGCCCCAAGCTTAAGATAGCAAAGAAGGGATTCATGAAATGTCCATGCCTGGGGGCCTCTAAGAAAGGCACAACACTGTCCCCTCTCACTCAGGAAGGGCCTCACTGCATGTGACTCACAGCCAACCGTGGTGGCTTAGAAGCTGCTCTAGTGAATGAGCCAGAACCTCTGGGGATCTGGACACGATGGTCAATGACAAGATCATCAATTTGCATGTTGTAATTCAAGGCATACACTAGATCTGATGACCCAACTTGATCCTGGTTTTTAAGGGGCAAATTAGTTTTGTGGAATAAAAACTCAGGAGGCAATGGTTAGGAAACAAACTGAAAAGAGAAGGAAGAGAAGGAAGGAATTAAGCAAGGTGTTTTTTTTTTTTTTGTAATGAATGTTAAAAGACCAATATTTTCTAATATTATGACTGTAGGAAGAAAACAACGGAGTCTGGAAAATCAAACTGCTTTTCTAAAGCATGAGGTAGCATGCTTGGAACATATATAGAGCAGAGTCAGGACAATAACATAAGCCCAACTTAGGTCTTTTATGAAAAGGAAAGAGACCTATATTGTGTCCTGAAGAAATGGCCTTTTCTCGTCAAGTTAACTGGAGTGGTCCAGAAGGTCATAGAAGCTATGGTCTTGGAGATGCCAATGTATAGATGTTTTTCTGTCCTGAAAGGTATAAATATTTGCTCACCTAACACTTGCAGAAGACCAGACCAGAAAATATGAGTTGCGTTCCAGTTTTCCATCTGCTTGCAGCCCAACAGCCCTCTGCAGGTTTCGTGTCCCATACATACCTCTTTCAGAAAATCAATATAATTCCTTATATCTGCAAGGTGTCTTTCGGTTTGCAAAAATGATCCTGGGCAGAGAGTTGGAGGCAAGATGGCAAGGTAGGAGGACCCTGAGCTCACATCTTCTCATGAGCCCACCAAAATTACAATTAACTGCTGAACAACCATCGATTAAAAAGAAAAGTCTGGAACCTACCAAAAAAAAAAAAGATATTCTACATCCAAAGGCATACAGAAGAAATCACAAGATGGTAGGGGGTGTGCGCTTGCAGTATCATCAAAGTCCATACCACCTGGATGGGCCATCAAGCTAGAAGCATTAGCATGGAATTCGCAGTTAGAAAACTAAGCTCAAGCTCTGCACTTCTAGTAACTCAGGAATGTTGGGGAAATGACTTCCTTATCTGTAAAATAAGAATGACAAAATAACACGGTAACAAGGCTGTTGTAAGGAAAAAGTAAGATGAAGCACAGAAAGAGTATTGAGAATTCCAAAATATTTTGCATGTCGAAATGGTTAATCAATTATTGCTTTCTTTTTTTAAAATTTATTAATTTATTTTTGGCTGGGCTGGGTCTCCGTCGCTGCTCTGACTTTTCTCCAGTTGTGGCGAGTGGGGGCTACTCTTCGCGGCGGTGTGCAGGCTTCTCCTTGGGCCGGCTTCTCTCGTTTCGGAGCACGGGCTCTGGGGGCGTGGCTTCCGTAGTTGGGACACGTGGGTGGGACACGTGGGCTCAGTAGTCGAGGCTCCCAGGCTCTAGAGCACGGGCTCAACAGTGGCGGCACACAGGCTCAGTTGCTCCGAGACACGTGGGATCTTCCCGGACCAGGGGCCGAATCCGTGTCTCCTGGGTTGGCAGGCAGATTCGTAACCTCTGAGCCACAAGGGAAGCCCTGCCTTCTTCCTGCACATTGTCACAGGTGCCACTGTCCCGTCGGAAGACGTATCATGGCTTTTCCATAACCAGCAGGAGGAGGTGTGGCCAAGACCGGAACCCAGCCCTTCGGACTCAGAAATTCAGCTGTCTTCTCCCGATTGATCCCGTGCTGCTTGTCCACAGGGTTTATGCTCTGGCCTCCTGCTCTTCAGGCAGCTCCCGCACAGACTGCTTCCCAGCTGCCCGTGGAAAACCTGTGTTGAATAGTGACCCCTCCAAGTCAGGGTCTCTTTGGGGGTGAAGGATTTTTAGACTCTTTAAGATTTTGGCATATTCGTGTGTGCGCAGGTGTGTTTCTGTGTTGAACAGATTCAAGAGGTCTAAGGCATGCAGGATAAATGCACACAATCCTGATAAAAGAGGTCTAGATAATTGCCTGTGAAACTGCTCTTGCAATCTAATTGAGCTCTGATAGCAGTGCCAGGATCATGCTGAGCTGAATGCTTGGCATCAGCCAATATAAACAGAGAAAAACAAACTTACACAATATAGGTCAACTGAAAACAGAGCTTTCTGAAAGGGCAACAGGAAAAGAGGTCAAATCTAGAAAAGCATAGTCTGACTGCTTTCTGTTCCCCCCAAATAACTCAACATTTAACATAGTGGAAAAGCGGATAATAGAGAAATAAACAAAGCTGTAACAGACTGATACTGACAAAGCAAAACAGAAGTCCCAATAGCATTGTCAACATAGACTGCAAGGCAAAAAATACTAGTTAGGATAAAGAGGTTTATCATCGACTGATATGAGATGAAACCACCAATTAGATATACTAGTGCTTCACGCACCAAATAAGATACTGTTACAAAAATATGAAGCCTAAACTCTGGGAGAATATTTGAATTTGACAAAAATAAATCATCACAGGAGACTTGAACTCTCTTTTCTCAGAATCTGAAGATAAGGCGGAGGAACTTTATTTGAACAAACTGAGAAAACACTTGCTTTTTAAAGAAAATTTGTTCACATACTAGCCAACAAAAATTTTAATAAATTCCATGTTTTCTGCATGCTAGAAATTAAACCCCAAGGTGATCAGCAACCTTGCTGGTTTTGTTCACCTTTGTACTTACTGGAGCAGCAAACACATTATTTAGCACACAGTGAAAGTGAAAGTGAAGTCGTGTCCTACTCTTTGTGATCCCGTGGACTATAGCCCACCAGGCTCCTCTGTCCATGGGATTCTCCAGGCAAGAATACTGGAGTGGGTTGCCATTTCCTTCTCCAAGGGATCTTCCCGACCCAGGGATCGAACCCAGGTCTCCCGCATTGCAGGTAGATGCTTCAACCTCTGACCCATCTGGGAAGCCCACAGTAGGGATCCAGAAATATTTGTTTCATAAGGAAGAAAGGATGAAGGATGACCCATGACACAAAAGCAACATGAAAAGTGCATCCTCATCCCAATATAATCCCTTAGAAATTTCAATTACACTCTTCAAAACAATTATTGTATCAAAGAGAAAACTGAAGTGGAAATTAGAGCCTATTTAAAATTAAATGGCCATGAGAATACTGCACATAAAAATGTACTGGTTTTTCTGTGACAAATGTACACCCAAATGCATTTCTTGGAAAACATGAAAGATGGAAATAAATAAAGTATTCCACTGAAGAAAGTAGAAACAAAGTGGAAAAAGAAAAGGGGGAAATCAAAATGAAAACAAACAATCAAGAGCTGGACAAAAGAAAATCACTGTCTCTGAAATTTAAGAAAACCTCATCTGATCATGAAAAAAATAGAAAACACAAGTACAGCATATTAGGAATAATAAAAGGTCTGCAGAGGACTTCCCTGATGGTCTGGTGGTTAAGAATCCGCCTGCCAATGCAGGAAGCAAGAGTTTGATCCCTGGTCTGGAAGGATTCCATATGCCACAGGGCAGCCGTGCCCATCTTCCACAACTATTAAGGCCACATGCCACAACTACCCTGGCACCCTAGACCTGGTGCTCTGCAACAAGAGAAGTCACAGCAAGAAGAAATCTGTGCATCGCGACTAGAGAATAGCCCCTGCTCACCACAGCCAGAGCAACTCCTGCCCATTGCCTGCTAGAAGCAAGGAAGACCCAAGGTAGCAAAATAAATAAATTAATTTAATTAAATAAAGGACTGCAGATAACATGGAGCTTTTTAAAAAAATTAATAAATTATCCCTAACTCATATCATTAAATTTAAGTTTAAAGTTTAGAGGAAATAGCTGATTTTCTAAGAAAATACAAAAAATCGAACCTGACTCGGAAAGAGGTAATATAACCTTGGTTGGTCAAATATTTCCAAATACATTTTACTGGGAGAAGGCAATGGCACCCCACTCCAGTACTCTTGCCTGGAAAATCCCATGGACAGAGGAGCCTGGTAGGCTGCAGTCCATGGGGTCTTGAAGAGTCTGACTTCACTTTCACTTTTCACTTTCATGCATTGGAGAAGGAAATGGCAACCCACTCCAGTGTTCTTGCCTGGAGAATCCCAGGGACGGGGGAGCCTGGTGGGCTGCCATCTGTGGGGTTGTGCAGGGTTGGACACGACTGAAGTGACTTAGCAGCAGCAGCAGTCTTGTTCTGTTGATTTTTTTATGGTGTCATTAGCCATACAAAATTTCTCGCACCCCAAAACTATACAAATATTCTCCTGTAATTCTTTCTTATAATTTATAGTTTCTAAAATTCTTCAGTTATTTTTGGTGTGAAGTAGAGTTCTACCTTTATTTTCCTCCAGCTAGATAGCCCACTCTGCCAATATCATTTATTAACCTATGAGCTAATATCACGTAATCTAAAAATATACAAGTGGTTTACTAGAAAAATTGGCCAGATATTGGAATATGCATTTGATTGAAAAGGAAATGGCCAATAAATCATGAAAAAATACTATTACCATTTTTGTTTAGTCAAAACAATCATGAGATGGTTTTCACCTATCATATTGGCAAGTATTTAAAGTGTGATCATTTTTAGTGATGGTGAGGGTAAAGGAAAAAGGCAATTCAAGGTTATTGGTGGAATTATAAATTTACACAGCCTTTCTGGAGGCAATTTGGCCATACTTACGGAATTTTTAAAATGTACCTTTGAACTAACAGTCTTCATTCTGTCTGTCATGAAGAAATTCTCACACATGTACACAAGTTTACGTATAAAGACTGTTGGTTGGACTATTTTATTAGCCAAAAACATTGAGAACCACTTAAATGTCTGTAGTGGGGTACAGTAGACTGAGATGATGGAATCCCACGCACTAGGGTGAAAAATGGGCTATGTCTATACTAATATGAAAAGATGTCCACTATATAATAAGTAAAAAAAAAATGTACATTGCCTATATATACTGAGGCTGTTTTTGTAAGAATAAAATCTCCAAACAATTTTATAATTAACAACCTCCTTCCTTTAAAAAACAAACAAACAAACTTATGATTGATTGCAGTATAACACATATACAGAAAGTTACACAAGGGGCATACCTGAGTTACCACCACCCAGATCAAGGGGTGAATCATCACCTAGGAGTCTGGAGCACAAGAGAAAGTTCCAGGCTAAAGGCACAGACTTGGGAGTTAGCATAGGAGAGCAGCTGAATATTGTCAAAATCAGATTAGGACATCCAAGGAAAAGGTAGAAAGTCGGGGGTGGGGGGGGCGGGGAGGTATAAAGTGGAAAATGTGAGGGCTGAGGACTCGGGGTACATTAACGCTTAAGGGGTGGGGACAGTGTGCTGGGTCTGCAAAGGAGAGTGAGAAGGATGCCCAAGGTAAGAATCCAGAGAGAGACAAGATAGTGGAGCAGGACAGGAGCTCACCTCTTCTTGTGAAAATACCAAAATCATAACTCACTGCTGAACAACCATCGACCAAAAAAAACCAAAAAAGCACTTTGTTGTTATTGTTCAGTCACTGGAACCTACCAAAAATGATATCCAACTTCCAAAGACAAGCCACAACAAGGTGGTCAGAGGGGCACGGTTAAGTTCAGTCACTCAGCCATCTCCGACTCATTGCGACCCCATGGACTGCAGCACGCCAGGATTCCCTGTCCATCACCAACTCCTGGAGCTTACTCAGACTCATGTCCATCGAGTCAGTGATACCATCCAACCATCTCATCCTCTGTCATCTCCTTCTCCTCCTACCCCCAAACCCTCCCAGCATCAGGGTCTTTTCTAGTGAGTCAGTTCTTCCCATCAGGTGGCCAAAGTATTGGAGTTACAGCTTCAGCATCAGTTCTTCCAATGAACACCCAGGACTGATCTCCTTTAGAATTGACTGACTGGATCTCCTTGCAGTCCAAGGGACTCTCAAGAGTCTTCTCCAACAGCACAGTTCAAAAGCATCAATTCTTCAGTGCTCAACTTTCTTTATAGTCCAACTCTCACATCCATACATGACTACTGGAAAAGACATACCTTTGACTAGACAGAGCTTTGTTAGCAATGTCTCTGCTTTTTATTATGCTGTCCAGGTTGGTCATAGCTTTTCTTCCAAGGAGCAAGCACCTTTTAATTTCATGGCTTCAGTCACCATCCACAGTGATTTTGAAGCCCCCCCCCCCAATAAAGTATATCACTGTTTCTATTGTTTCCCCGTCTATTTGCCACGACGTGATGGGACCAGATGCCATGATCTTAGTTTTTTGAATGCTGAGTTTTAAGCCAACTTTTTCACTCTCCTCTTTCACTTTTATCAACAGGCTCACAAAGGAAAAAAGGAAAGATGTACCCATTTGAATGCAAAGTTCCAAAGAATAGCAAGGAGGGATATGAAAGCCTTCCTCAGTGATCAATGCAAATAAATAGAGGAAAACAATAGAAAGGGAAAGACTAGAAATTTCTTCAAGAAAATCAGAGAAACCAAGGGAACATTTCATGCAAAGATGGGCTAAATAAAGGACAGAAATGGTAAGGACCTAACAGAAGCATAAGATATTAAGAAGAGGTGGCAAGAATACACAGAAGAACTATAGGAAAAAGATCTTCATGACCCAGATAATCACGATGGTGTGATCATTCACCTAGAGCCAGACATCCTGGAATGTGAAGCCAAGTGGGCCTTTGGAAGCATTACTACCAACAAAGCTAGTGGGGGTGATGGAATTCCAGTTGAGCTATTTCAGATTCTCAAAGATGATGCCGTGAAAGTGCTGTACTCAATATGCCAGCAAATTTGGCAAACTCAGCAGTGGCCACAGGACTGGAAAAGGTCAGTTTTCATTCCAATCCCGAAGAAAGGCAATGCCAAAGAATGTTCAAACTACTGCACAATTACACTCACCTCACACGCTAGAAAAGTAATGATCAAAATCCTCCAAGCCAGGTTTCAACAGTACGTGAACTGTGAACTCCCAGATGTTCAAGCTGGTTTTAGAAAAGGCAGAGGAACCAGAGATCAAATTGCCAACATCCGCTGGATCGTCAAAAAGGCAAGAGAGTTCCAGCAAAACATCTACTTCTGCTTTATTGACTATGCCAAAGCCTTTGACTGTGTGGATCACAATAAACTGTGGAAAATTCTGAAAGAGATGGGAACACCAGATCACCTGACCTGCCTCCTGAGAAACCTGTACGCAGGTCAGGAAGTAGCAGTTAGAACTGGACATGGAGCAACAGACTGGTTCCAAATCGGGAAAGGAGTACGTCAAGGTTATATATTGTCACCCTGCTTATTTAACTTATATGCAGAGTACATCATGCGAAATGCCTGGTGGAATGAAGCACAAGCTGGAATCAAGATTGCCGGGAGAAATATCAATAACTTCAGATATGCAGATAACACCACCCTTATAGCAGAGGGGCACAAAATCAAATCCCATCCCTTCCAAACCATCAGCCTACAAACTAGATTTCCAGGAAAGTACGAGTGTTAAGGACTTGGGGTATATTAAAGCTTAAAGGGGTAAGCTTCAGGGGGTCTCTTCACCACTTGAGACAATCTGAGCCTGTCCAACAGAGGCTCAGAGCCCTGGAGTACCATCCAGGTACACAGGTGGGATGCCTTATCGATATACTTTGTATTCCACGACCCTGTAACTCTGACCACAGGGGCCTGAACCAGCGATCTTTGCCCAGGTCTCTCTGCCAGCTCTCAGTATGGGTCCAGGTGTGGTCTCCCTGAAAGATACACACACACGCATGTACAAAGTAGTAGGTCAACAGAGTATCCAACACGGGGAGAAAAGTCAGTAACAGAAGTGTGACTGGGAGGAACCGGTGGTGGAGAAAAGCAGCTGGAAAGCGGGCAGCTGGAGGAAGTCTGCGGGGGAGAGTCCGGTGGGACCCCCGGGCAAGCCTCCCATTCCTGAAAGCCCATCTGTTTACCGCCCAAGGGGCTCAGTCCCCTCACCGGGCGTACTCGCCTTCCCACAGGTGACCCTGAGCCTGCCAAGTCAGAGACCCAGTGCCATCCCCTGGGCACAGTGTCTGAGTCACGCTTGCTGCTTCTCACATCCTTGTCATTTCCCCCAACGTTTGGCACGAAAGGCTTTTCTGATAGGCTGCCTCCGCGGTGGCCTCAGTACGGCTGACTCTCGGGGGTGGGGGGGTCAGGGTCATATAAATAGTTGCTGCGGGGGGCACCTGGTCTCAGACGGGAGGAGCGACATCTCTGCCACCGCTGCTGCCCGGTCCCAAGGCGGGGTAAGCGCTCCTGAACGCGACAGCTCGCTGGGCACGCTGCGCTCTGCCCGGCTCTGACCGACCCTCTCCGTGTCCAGTTTCATCCGACGCGGGTGGACCGGGAACTCAGGGCGGGAGAAGGGCGGTGGTGGGACAAGGGGTCGGGGGCGGCGGGCTGCAGCCGGGAACGGCTGGCCCTTCGGCCCTGTTATCAGAAGGTCTTTCCCCCCTCTTTTCAAAGGTCCCAGTCGCCCGCGCGCCACCCCATGCACCTCTGCCTCGGCCGGCGCGCGCGCCCGCGGATCGGTCACGGGGATCCGCCGCCCCGGCAGGCCTTCCGCTCCTGTCTGGCACCACCTACCGAAGCCCGGAGGCCCAGGAAGCGTGTGGTGTTCGCAGACACCAAGGGGCTCTCGCTGACGGCCGTGCACAGCTTTGGAGATGCTGTGGGCGCAGACTCAGAGAAGGACTTCGGCGGTGGGTCCATGGGAGCGCGCCCCGCACCGCCCAGCTCGCCAAAGCCAAGACCCTCGGTTCCGGGCCGCCCGGCCCCGGGCAGGACTCCCGGGTCCCCCGAGGCGTCTGCAGACCCCGCAGAGGCCCGGGGCAGTGCACGCGGCCGGGGGCCTCCAGGGAGGCGCCATGCGGGCTCGAGGGCTAGGTTTCCAGAAGGTGCCGCCCGTGCGCATCGCTCTGGGTGCCTGGGGCTCCGTCCTTGAAGCGCCGCGACTCAAGCGCCCGGTTCTGAAGCAACCGGCAGCTTCGCCCTCGGCGCGGGATTGCCGCGAGGTCCCCAGAGCTGGGGAAACCATCCAATTGTGCTTCTCTTTAGAATGTGCTCAGCCGCTTCCAGCGGACGGTGATCAAGGTCAGAGTTACTGCCTGACTCCCACCTCACCGCTCTGCCCATCAGAATGAAACTGAACTCTTCGAGGGCGCACAGACGGGAGTCATCGCGGGTTACTTTCTCTGCGTCAAGCGAGAATCCCTGGATCAGGGTGTGCGCCTTTCCGATTTCCCCTGGAGCCAGTTTCGCACTCTTCCAGAATCACTATGGGGAGATGAGAGGAACGCAACTCCTAGCCCCCCCAGCAAGCCTTGAATGCCCTGCATTCTTCTCTCTCATAGAAAGATGCTGCCAATGGCTCCCGGCCCCCTTCACCCTCTGCAGAGAAGCCAAATGTAAACAAAGCTTTGTATATAATTATTTCAAAGGCCTGGAAGAGAGTGTCTGTAAGCAAGGTGCCAGTGGGTAGGCCTAGATGGGGATGGGAGGGGGAACTGAGCGCAGAAATGGGCTCTTTTACTTCCCTCTCCCTTTGGAAAAGGCTCATTTTGCGGTAGTTTCTTAAGCTTTTTCTTTTGGCCAGCCCTGCGGCCTGTGGGATCTTAGTTCCCTAGACCAGCAATGGACCCTGATCACTCCCTACACTGGAAGTGCAGAGTCCTAACCACTGGGTGGCCAGGGAAGTCCCTTGCTTCTTCAACTTTTGCCAAGAGAAATGTTTGTTGAAGCATTTTCAAGCTGTAAACAATTGACCTTTCTCCTCTTCAGCAGATAAGAGTCTGGGGCAAGTCTGTCTACCTCAAAAGAGGCACACTTTAAAAAAATTAATGTTTACACCTGAGGTGCAGGAGAGGTGGGTTCCATTCCTGGGTGGGGAAAATCCCCTGGAGGAGGAAATGGCAACTCACTCTGGTATTCTTGCCTAGAGAATCTCATGGACAGAGGAGCCTGGCAGGCTACAGTCCATGGGGTTGGATACGACTGAGCAAATAAGCATGCACCTTTTAAAAACTATAATTTACTGAGGCCAGAAGCCTGACCTTTGCTTCTGTGGACACCCACACTTTCCCTGTTGTGTTTACCACCCTGTATTGAAACTGTCCACTAAACTGTCATAAATAAAGAATGCTGCCCACCATCTGATTCTACAAGAATCAAGTCATTAGCCACTACAGTAGCTGATCTACAACACAGCCTGCAAGGAATTCAGGGTGAAAATCAGGTACTCAGTGCTCCAGGAAAACAGGCCAGATGAGCCCTTAGAAGGTTAGAAATAATGCAGGAGAAATTTTCTACAAACTGGATTCTTGCATCTTCCTCTCCTTAGAAAAGCACTAAAATCATTACCTGAAACACATGCTCCTCATGACCAGCAGCGACGATCTACTGAGACGTATGCTTGAATGCATGTATCCCTTTGCTAAAATCACATATATACTGACCTGATCTCTTCAGAGCAGTTCCTCAGAGCTATCTGGGAGGCTGTCTCCCTGGCTACAGTCCTCAGTAAGTTCGCCGATCAAACTGAAACCCATGGCTCTCACATGGTGTTTTTTATCTCAGTCAACACCTCCGTCAGGTCTAGAAAGGCTGCCATGTACACTGCTGGCCCCCAGACTGGCCACCCCTGACATGGTCAGAGTGTGTGCATTGGTATCAGTTCAGTTCAGTTCAGTTGCTCAGTCGTGTCCGACTCTTTGCGACTGCATGAATTGCAGCATGCCAGGCCTCCCTGTCCATCACCATCTCCCGGAGTTCACTCAGACTCATGTCCATGGAGTCCATGATGCCATCCAGCCATTTCACCCTCAGTCGGCCCCTTCTCCTCCTGCCCCCAATCCCTCCCAGCATCAGAGTCTCTTCCAATGAGTCAACTCTTTGCAGGAGGTGGCCAAAGTACTGGAGTTTCAGCTTTAGCATCATTCCTTCCAAAGAAATCCCAGGGCTGGTCTCCTTCAGAATGGACTAGTTGGATCTCCTTGCAGTCCAAGGGACTCTC
>SJYF01000930.1:1752700-1792210 GCA_006410515.1 Procapra przewalskii
GCGCGCGCACGTCCTTACGCACACTCGGGCCGGCGGCGGCGGCGGCGGCGAGGGCGGGACGGACGGTCCGCGGAGGGATTTGGCTTCCGCGGCTCCCCGCTTGGTGAGTCGTACGCTGCCGGCTGCTTCCTGAAGGTCACGAGCCTCTAGCGGGGCTGGGGGTTTGGGCGGGTGCCCGCGAGGGCCTGGTCGGGGGACCGCCGTCTCCCTGCGCCGCCCCGGCGTCGGGAGGTACCACTGCCGCTGCCGGGGTGGGGGGTTCCGGGCGGTGGAGCGGCCCGCCCGGCCCCGCCGCGCCCCCGCGCCCTCGCGCCCCTGGCGTGTGAGAGGTCGCGGGGAGGCGCCTTCGCCGTAACGGCTGAGGCGGCCCCGGGATGTCGGTTTTCCGCTCTTGATACCCAAAGGAGCCCCATTTTCCCTTTCTTGGGGATTTCCCAAGCCTCGAAATCCTTGTCTTTTCGTTTTGATTTCACGCCCCGTGAAGCGTCCTCCTACCGGAGGAATTAGTGTGTTTGCTGGCTTACCGTGTCACTGAGGGCTTTTAACTTTTGCCGTTGAAAAGTTAGGGGAAATGTACACCGTACGAAACACCACGCTTCTGTGGAAGACAGCCCCGTACCGGACCTTGGTGCCTCACCGCCCAGGGAAGGTCTCTGCCGTGTGGCCCTGCTCATGAATAACTTTATTGAGGTCTGTTGAGGATTTCCCTTTCTGGTTCATTTCCCTTAATTTTGGTTGAAGTTCGAGTACCTCTGCTTAGCTCCGTGTCGTGTAGATTCTACCTCAAACCAAGGGAAACGGCATGAAAAGCAGTTATGCTTAGACCAAAGATTGTAGAAAAAGATCCCTGAGTTAATGCCAGTTCGATTTTTTTTTCTCATTTTCACAACAATTTTTTTTTTCGATCTTGTATTATGTAGAAATTCAGACAGAGAAGTAGGTAGAGCAGTGAACCAGCGAGTATGCCTCATCCAAACTCACGAGCTCACCTATGAGCTTGTCTCACCCCCTTCACGCCACCCCCATATCTCTGGATAAATCCTTGATGTTAAAAGTAGCTTGGGAGTCAAAACAAAAATCTTACTTTATGACTTTGCATTGGGACTGAACCTACCATTACAAGACCTTCAACTCAGAAGCACATAATGGCATTGAAGAAGGTCAGAAAAGGCATCTAAAATAGTTAAGCGGCTGGAGGACAGGTTAAAACAAAAGGTGGGGATGAGAGCTTCCAGAGCATCTTGTCTTAACTTTCATTTCTGATGAGCCCTCAAGGCCCAGAGAGATTCAGTGACTTGTCTAATCTGCAGAGAGTGTAAAAAAGAGGTTGAACTGAGGCTGCAAAAGACGTCTTCCCAGGCTGCATCTAGTCTTCCTCCTGTACCCTGCTGCTTGCCTTTGGGCGTTTTCTCTGGAAAAGAGAAAAGGCTGTGATTGAAAACTCTTCTGATGAAGGGCTAAGGTGGGCAAATAGGATCCTTTCTGCCAAAATCTGGAATAAAGAAACTTTGGGATAGACCTTAAATTTTTTCTTAAGCTAGACTTGGGACAAACTGAGGAGTTCTCATCATAGCTTTGAGGAAACATGGGAAGATGCTGACCTGAAAAGTGGAATTCCAGACTGAGAATGAGAACAAACTTGAAGATTTATTAACACTCCTAGCTATTTAATGAAGCGTGACTAAGAGAAACTGGAATGATTTTTAGGGGGGTTTACCCTTGGCTTCCCTGGTGGCTCAGACAGGAAAGAATCTGCCTGGAACACAGGAGACCCGGGTTCTATCCCTGGGTTGGGAAAATCTGGAGAAGGCCATTGCAACCCACTGCACTATTGCCTCGAGGATCCCATGCACAGAGGTGCCTGGTGGGCTACGGTCCATGGGATCACAAAGAGTTGGACACGACTAAGCAAGTACCTTACTTGATGTTATGCTCTTGGTAGCATCGAAAATAATAGCACCCTCCCATAAAACGTCTTTCGTTGACATGCGCAGATGAGAACCCAGCACTATGTTATAGGTCAAACTTTTTTCTTTCAAAACCATAATCTGGATTTTCTAGCATACTTTACCCAGTAAAGTTTCCTTGTCTCAAGACAGGTAAATTCAGTACCTGGGCCTTAATTTTTTTTTTAACCTTTAGATGCTGCTTGAGGGATGCTGTGAATTCTTCTATGTAGAGTTCTCTGAGTTTGCTTATAAGTTCAGTTTGTATGATATGACATAATTGTTTATAAATTTACTTTCAGGATGGAATTTTCTTCTGTGAGTTTGTGACCTAAATACGGTAATTGTCATGCACATCTTGCTTATGGAAATGCGGCTCCAGTGAACAGCATCTGGTTATCTTGGTAAATCATTACCCCCGAAGACATGGGGTGGTTGGGGGGAATTGTTTTTTTTTTTTTGAGGGGCGAAGGTGGTGTGTGCTGGAGAACATGGTCCTGATCAAGCTTGAGCGGTACTGCAGAATTGTTTCTTTAGGTAAAACAGAACCTCATCATAACAGGTCACTCACATCTTACTGTATCATTAGGCTCGTGGCTGGGTGGGTACCTGAGCAAGTGTCATCAGTGCCCTGTATAATAACGCTTACTGTAGCACGAGGAATGAGTTTTAGAGTTAGGAGGAGCATTGTCAGTGCTTGGGGTTCCTCATAAGTCCTTTAAGGTGCTCTTTCCTATAAAACATGGACATGCACACGCCAGCAGCCATATGGAGGCTGGCCTGCTCTGTTGGGGCACTAAGGCAATGGCACTCCACTCCAGTACTCTTGCCTGGAAAATCCCATGGACAGAGGAGCCTGGTAGGCTGCGGTCCATGGCGTTGCTAAGAGTCAGACATGACTGAGGTGACTTAGCAGCAGCAGCAGTGTAAGAATTGTTAGGGTGTTTTGCTTCCTATTAAATGGTGAGCTCAAGATCTGCAACTCCAGAAAAGTACTTTGTAAAACGTAGGCATATAGTACACTTCTGTTGACTTTTTAGATAGAAAAACAAACCAAAAAACAAGTGAGGGGACTTAAATCCACAGAAGGTGAATGATTTATTGATGGTCACACAGAGCAGAGAGTAACAGAGCTGAGCATCCAACCTCCTGAGTCCAGTTCTTAGCCCCTTCCTTTGCACGGTTCTCTTCACACCTCAGAGGACTTGGGAAGGGACGGTACTATATGTGTAAATGTTTTTCCTTACCCATTGGAGATTTCATTATCTTCAGGGTCTGCCTCAAAAGTGTGCGGTCAATGCTGAGTAAAAAAAAACAGGTGAAAATAATCTTAATAATTTAACCCAAATTACCCAGACTCTCTCTTCAGCATGTAATCAACATACAATCCCTTTGTTATAGTATCTGTTTTGAATTGGAGAATAATTGCTTTATAGCGTCGTGTTGGTTTCTGCCATGTATCAGCATGAATCAGCCATAGGCGTGTGTCCCCCCTTCCCACCTCCCACCGCATCTCACCCTTCTAGGTTGTCACAAAGCAGCAGACTTGAGCTCCGTGCATCATACAACACATTTCCACTGGCTGATTTTACATACAGTAATGTATATGTTTCAGTAACATGCAAGCTCTTAATGAGATCTTTTACATTCCTCTTTTTTCACCCTGAATCGTTGAAATTCCAGTGTCTGTTTTTACAGCTCATTTCAATTTCGACTGTCCACGTTCTCCAGTGCTCAGGGGTTGTACGTGGTTAGTGGCTGCTGTATCAGACAGCACAGAATCACTGTCAGCTGAACACAGAGATGAAAGAGTGTTTTATGTTCCTGGTAGAGTGTAGGTCTGAGGTTAGAGGTTTTTTTCCATTGCACTGGCTCTTTATTGTATGAGCGGGCATTCTCAAATTTCGATGAGCAGGGGCTGCTCCTCGTTGCAGCGCACAGGCTTCTCACTGCTGTGGCTTATTTGTTGCAGAGTGTGGTCTCTAGAGCTTGGGCTTCAGCATTTGAAAGGCCCAGCTTTAGTTGCTCCACGGCATGTGGAACCTTGCAGGACCCTGTCCCCTGAAATGGCAGTCAGATTCCCACCCACTGTGCCGTCAGGGAAGTTGGTGGTTTTGGTCATGAGGGTTTTTTTTGTTCTGTTTCCTGTTTCAGTGATTTCTCTTTGCATATTTAGGGTTGTTTCAACCTTGTGGCAAGTTGAACAAAGAAGTCCCATATTTTACAGATTTTGTTTTTGTGATGGAATGCTTTCTCATTTTAAGTAAGACTGCTTAGTCGTAGGGGTGAGGGAGCTTGACTTTTCAAAAATGGCTAGCGACAAAACTCAGTAATAAAATAACCCAATAAAAAAAAAAGATTTTCACGCTTCACCAGGGGAAACATACAGATGGCCAGTAAGCACACGAAAGATGCTTCATATCGCTGGTCACTAGGGAAACCCAAAACTGAGATAAACACCTCACATCCGCTAGCCTGTCTAAAATTAAAAAGATCGATCGTAACAGCTGTTGGTGAGGATGTAGAACAGATGGAACTTTTGGACACCGTCGGTGAGAATTAACAATTGATGGTCCAACCAGTTGAGAAACCGGTCTGGCAGTTTCATCAAAAGCTAAATGCTACCTCATTCCACTCCTAGGTATTTGTACTTACCCAGGATAAGTGAAAGTGTGTGTCCTTACATGGCTGGTAGGTAGCGGCTTTATTTGTAACAGTGCCTGACTGGAAGGACCAATGGCTGGGTGAGTGGGTAAAGAAGCTGTGGCCTGTTCTACCTAGGGCCACGGCTCAGCAGTAGGGGCTGACATGGGCAGCAGCTGAATGGTTCTCAAAGGGATTATGCCAAGTAAAATAAATCAGACACAAAGGTCCTGAAAAAAGGACAGGAAGTTGCTTCCAGTTACACATACAATACTCAGATATCAAAGCACCAATTTTCAAATGGAGTTCTGAGAGCAGTGTTCAGGGTCTTATAGCCCCAGCAAATCAAATTGTCCTTTCTTCAACTGAAGACTCCAGAATAGCAATGTATCTTGTATCTTCGTCCTTTTTTTTCTTTTCTGGTGATGTTGCTTTATGTTGAACTTCATTCCACGTTACTTATTACCCAGATCCAACTCACATGAGGCCTTTCTGGGCAAGGAGAAAGTATTTAGGCCTTAACTGAGGTCGACCTCAGTTAAGACAGTGGCTCTGAAGCTGACCATATTCCTGTCTTCTTCCCAGTAAGTTGAATCATCCTTGAGCCTGACATATCCTGGCTTTGTCTTGGACCATCTGTTTTATTCAGGATTACTGTTGGCTGTAAGCGTATCCCTGGATTTTCAGCAGTTGAGGTTTGCTTCACCTAGCAGCTCTGGGCTGCCTCCTTGGAAATGTGTTTACACCTTTCCTCCTGAGCAGCAGCTTCCCACTCAAGCAAGTTTCGTACACTCCACTCCTCTGACACGCTCGACAGCAGATTCACCCCAGTGTACGTTTCCTCTGTGTGCGCGCCTTTATTTACCATCACATCAAAATTGCATTTGCTGGTCTGTGACCTGACTGAGTAAACTCAGAAAAGTGGATACCTGCCCCAGAGCAAAGGAGAGGCTAGGACACAGAAAGACCCCTAGATGGGGACCCAGATCTGAGATGTAGTCCTGCCTCTCGACAGGCCAGCTTTGCAGCTCGTCTCGGTCACTGAACTCTTCCAAGGCTCAATAATTTAAGTCATTAGAAAAGCTTGGATTAGAGTTCTTGGTGATAGACTAATAAAGTTGTGGCTTGCTCTAGCCATCTTTGGGGTTGTAAACGCCTTCCTGCAGCAGTGGTGTCAAACGCAGATTTCTCCGTAGTGTTACGTCATGGCTTGGGAAACACATTCCAGTGCCCCTTCTCTGTAGTAACAGGAACTTAACATAGTAGTAATGAATGTGTTTTTAACATTTCCCTTGTTCTAGGCACTGTGAAAAGTGAACAGTTTTTTTTTGTTTGTTTGTTTGTTTTTTGTAGGTGTTGAACAGAAGCTTAAAGAAATTTAAGTATTTTACTCAAACTAACAGACTGGGCTTCCCAGTGGGGTGAGTGGTAAAGAATCTGCCTGCCAGTACAGAAGACTGGAGTTCTATCCCTGGGTTGGGAAGATCCCCCTGGAGGAGGAAATGGCAGCCCACTCCAGTCTTCTTGCCTAGGGAATCCCAGTGACAGCAGCCTGGTGGGCTGTAGTCCACGGGGTCGCAAAAGAGTCAGACTTGACTGCAGAGCAGAGCACACGCATACGCACGTGCACTCGAACTAGTAAAGTGATCAAGTTAGGATTCAAATCCTGATGCCTTTCTTTTAATTCCTGTCTGCAGACGTTACCAAATGGTCCCAAGGTGGGTAGAATCAATTGCGCCAGGCTGAGAACTACTGCTCCAGTTTATGTTTAATATGAGTTTTTAGAAGTAGAGTTGCCAGACCTAAGGTTATATGTAATTTAAATTCTGATGGTGATTACCAAATTGTTCTGTGTAGAGGTTGTACCCTTGTGCATGCCCGTCAGCAGTGTTTGAAGGTCTTTTCTTTTTTCGCCAATAGGACGGGTTATCAGAAACTTGTTTTGCCACCTCACGGTGGTTTCATTCACGTTTCTTGACAGCTGACCTTTTCTGGGCTCTTAGTGCTTGCTAGGCACCATGTAGTAGCTTGCGGTCTGGATTTTGTGACATGCTTTGAAATACCTTCCTCCCCATCCAGCCTCTTAAAGTTTGGTGCTTAGTATTGTGGACAGCACCCAGGGTGTCCTCTGATCATGATGAAGTGATCATAGGTGCCATTTATTGAGATCTAATGTGGAACAGACGTTGTGCTTAGTATGCTTTAAAAATACACTATCTCTGTGTCACCTGAGCACTTACTTTTCATACAAAGGCCTGTCTCCTTGTTTCTGAGTGGGTGTGTGACGTCTCCCTGGACAGCAGGTGTGGCTCCTGAAGTGCAGGGTGTGTCACAGAGCCACGGAGAGCTGACAGAAAAGCAGTTTCTGCAGCCGGCAGTGGAGTAGTCTGCCTGGGCTTCCCAGGTGGCGCTAGTGGTAGAGACCCTGCCTGCCCGTGCAAGAGGCGAGTTCATCCCTAGGTCAGGAAGATCCCCCAGAGAAGGAAATGGCCACCCCCTCCAGTATTGCCCTGAGAATCGCAGCAACAGAGGAGCCTGGCGGGCTGTAGTCCATAGGATCCAGAGGGTTGGACACAACCGAAGCAGCTCAGCGCACATATGCCTGGTGATCAAGTCAGAATTGGTTTAGAAGCCTCAATTTAAATTTGTAAGATCCCTCTGTTATTTTCTCTTCCAGAAGTATAGTTGATGTATAATATTATATGTTAACAGTGAAAGTGAAGTCGCTCAGCTGTGTCCGACTCTTTGCGACCCCATGGACTGTCGCCCTACTAGGCTCCTCCATCCATGGGATTTTTCAGGCAAGAATACTGGAGTGGGGTGCCATTTCCTTCTCCAATTATATGTTACAAGTAAACCATATAGTGACTCCATAATTTTTAAAGGTTATGCTCCATTTATAGTTATTAGTATTATAGAATATTGACTGTATCATCAATGTTGAATAGTATATCCTTGTAGCTTATTGTATACTTAATAGTTTATACCTCTTAATCACTTATCCTTTTACTACCTCTTCCCTCTCCCCACTGGTAACCACTGGCTTGTTCTCTGTATCTGTGAGTCGGCTTCTTTTTTGTTACATTCTCTAGTCTGTCTCTGTCTGACTTATGTCACTTGGCATAATGCTCTCCAAGTCCATCCACATTGCTGCAGATGGCAGCATCTCATCTTTTTATAGCTGGATGGTATTCCGCTGTGTGTGTCCCCCACATCATCTCTATGCATTCATCTGTTGGTGGACACTTAGGTGCCTTCTGTATCTTGGCTGTTGCAAACAATGCAGCCGGGACATTGCAGTGCGTGTATCTTTTTGAATTGCTATTTTTTGTTTTCTTTGGATGTATGCCAAAGAGTGAGACTGCTGGATCGCATGGTGCTACTGTTTATAGTTTGTTGAGGAAGCACTATACTGTTTTCCACAGTGGACACACCAGTTCACGTTCTTACCAACAGTTGTATGAGAGGCCCCTTGTCTCCACCCACGACTCTCTTCTTGTTGACAGTCATCGAAGTATGAAGTGATGACTGTGTGCCTTTTTGTGGAAAACGTGCCTGTAGGTGTGTGTGTGTACCACAACGTGCTTTCATACCTAATGTGGTGTGTGGCATGGAGTGTGTGCCCTGAGCTAGTCACCCTGAGAACTGAGAAGCCCTGAGCAGTGGCCCGCTTGAGGTCTCCGGTTTGCACCCCGGGGTTGAAGAGTCTCATTAGCTTAGAGGTGGACCATCAGCTTCCTAGGATGAGACCACCTTCCCTCCCAAAAGGCTCAGCACTCATTGGTTCTTAGGATTTCCTTGGACTGGCTGGACTCCTGGGGGAATGTTGGTCCAAAGTGACTCTGGATTTGGCCCAAAGTGGGGGAGGTGAAGAGGAGAAGTGACAGTTGCTTTGAGCTGATGACTTCCCCTGCTTCCTGTCAAGGACTTGCAGTTTTGTTTACGTGAAGCAAAATGGTTGCCTTTCCTACAAGAGCATTTATCTAGACACTGGTGTGACAGAGTTCAGATGTGAGCAGTTTGTCATATTTCCAGAAACTGGAGTCCGTGTTGACGGGCCTTAAGGCACCAGCACCTCGCTGTGACGGCTGCTCCATGATCCAGCAACATGTTTGGGGGCCCATCTGATACCCACAGCTTTCTTACCTCGTCCCTACTTCTAAGAATCCACGGGAGGGTTGTTCAGCGTTGGCCACAGAACTTGTTTGGCTGGTTGCTGTTCCGTGTTCTGGAGTCTGGTACTCCGGGGTGGAGTCTGCGTAGGGGGCTAGGGACAGCAGGGCAGTTTGCTGCCTCTGAGGGGAGGAAGGAGCAGTGGGGTCAGGGGTCTGCAGGCTGCTGCTGTGAAGGGTTGCCTAGTAGATAGCTGAGGCTTTGCAGGCTGTGGTCTTGTCACATTATCCTTTTTCTTAGGACTGTCTATAAAGATGTAAACACTGTTCCTAGGTCGTGAACCTTATCAAAACTGGCTCAGATTTGGCCCGGGGACCTGGTGTGTCCACTTCTGAACTAGGTGAAGTAATTAGTTTATTGCTAAATGTGTTTACTTTCATGTTTTGAGGACATGAACCCAGAATAACCTTGGGAATTCTCAGTTGGTTGTGGTCCAGAGTAAAGAGATCCAAGCTCTGACTTGGGAAATCAGAGTCACCCTGGTGTCTGTCACCTTGGGCCCATGGACGTCAAGGTGACCGTGGCTCCTGTGACACCAGCTATCCACTGGCACAGGGCTGGGGGTTTGGGTGGGGATGCGGCCCTGGGATTAGCCTGGAATTGACAGGGTCAAGGAATACAGTGACTCAGCAGGTTGACTTGAGTTTAGTCTCAGAAATAGATCTAAATTCCTGAATGTCCTTTGGGACAGTGTTAGAAATCTGGTGTGTACCGACAGCCTGACCAGTTTTATAGAAATGGGCAAACAGGTTTGTACCTTGGATTCTGAGAACAGCAAATTCTGCTACAGGAATCCAGATTTGCCTTGTGGTTTCTCCCTGGTCACAAGAAGTTCTACGCAGCTGGCCCGGCATGGAGGAAGTTGTTAACGTAGCTCAGGGTGTTTGAGAGGGAGGAGGGCCTGGGGGTTACAGAGCCGGGCTGGGAAGTGGGCGCGCTTGTCCACGTGCCGCCTCTGCTGGTTGCAGCTGTGCAGCCCCAGGCAGCTTTGCCCCTCTCCGCCTCTGTTCCCTCACCTGTCCACAGCAGGGCTGACAGTAACTCCACCGTAGGGTGCGGTGGGAGTTCGGTGAGGACGGCCCGTGGAAGGTGCTTATTATATGAGCTTGGTGGAGACCACCGTCTTGGTGGTCTTGCAGAAGCGTTAGCGATGACCATGTGGAAGCGGAAGTGGAGGACCACTGCCCCCGAAACAGCGCTGTCTTAGTTTCCCTGCCAGGGGTGTGGGACGCAGTGGGAGCAGTTAGGGGTCAGGGAATGGGGTCCGCCTCTCCCCCACTTAGTTCCCTACCTGGTAAAATGGAGAGAATACATATTGACAGGTTGTGAGATAACATGAGAAAGGGCTCTGAGCTCTGTATTGCAGTGGACAGGACTCACAGTGAAGTCAGGCACCTGCTCACTTGTTCCATTTCTCCATTTCTTGAACTGTTAAATGTACTGGAACTGAGCCAGAAGGAGATTGATATGAGGACAGAAATGTTTGCCAGAGAAAAGTGAGAGGATGCTCCCACGTTTGGAACAAGGGACTGTTTTAAGTGAAAGAAGCCAAGAAGGCTACATCCTGTAAGATTCCAATTAGATGACATTCTGGGAAAAAATCTAACTGGAAACAGTGAAAAGATCGGTTATTTCCAGGGGTTGAGGGCAGGGAAGGATGAAAAATCAGAGCCCACAGGATGTTTAGAGCAGTGAAGATATTCTGTGCACTACTGTAATGATGGGCACATATCACTGTCCACTGTACATCTGCCAGAACCCTTAGCATGTACAACCCCAAGAGTGAGCCCTAATGCAGACAGCCTTTCTAATAGAAGAGTGGGCAGAGCCCCGGTGGTCTAGTTAAGAATCCGCCTGCCAATACAGGGGACATGGTTTGATCCCCGGACTGGGAAGGTTGCACCTGCCACAGAGCAGCTAAGCCTGTACGCCCCAGCTCCTGAGCCTGGACACAGCCCTCGAGCCAGGCGCTAGTGAAGCCCGTGCGCCTGGAGCCGAGCTCACAGCAAGGGCACCCACCGCAGTAAGGTGCCCAGGCATCGCAGCTGCAGAGCAGCCCCTGCTCAGCGCAGCCAGAGGGAGCCCGAGCGCGTCAGCCAAGACCAGCACGGCCAAAACCAGAGACAGAATAAATCTTTAAAAAAAAAAAAAAAGTGGCCAGAAAGGCTGGAGAGTTAACCTACGAAGAAAATGTGACGGCATCTCGTGAAACTAAAGCTGTACTTCTGGGAATCCCCTGGTGGTCCAAGGGTGAGAACCCCGCACTTCTACCACAGGGGCCACAGGTTCGACCCCCTTTCGGAGTACTCAGATCCCACAAGCCACACAGTGCAGCAAAAAAAAAACAACCCTGTATTTCCCAAGTCAGAAGTGGAAGACAGATGCGATATATTCTCACATAAATGTGGTGTCCAGAAAATACGAACTTGCAGAAACAGAAGAGCGGTAGTTACCAGCGGCCAAGGGGTAGGAGAGATGGGGAAATGCTGGGCAAAGGGTCAGTGCTTGCAGTTATGAAATGAGAAAGTTCTGGGATAGTGATTACAGTTGAAAGTTGTGGAGAGGGTAGATCTTACAAGTTCTCACCACATACACAGAAAAGGTGACTCTCTGACTAACAGTCTGCTGCTGCTGCTCCTGCTGAGTCCCTTCATTTGTGTCCGACTCTGTGTGACCCCAGAGACGGCAGCCCACCAGGCTCTCCCGTCCCTGGGATTCTCCAGGCAAGAACACTGGAATGGGTCGCCATTTCCTTCTCCAATGCGTGAAAGTGAAGTCACTCAGTCGTGTGCGAGTCTTAGCAACCCCATGGACTGCAGCCCACCAGCCTCCTCTGTCCATGGGATTTTCCAGGCGAGAGCACTGGAGTGGGGTGCCATATCAAATCCTGCTTTCGCTCTGCAGAGTTGCTCAGTGTTAATTTGTTGGTTCAGTTTAGTCGCTCAGTCATGTCCGACTCTTTGCGACCCCATGAATAGCAGCATACCAGGCCTCCTTGTCCATCACCAACTCCCAGAGTTTACCCAAACTCCTGTCCATCGAGTCAGTGGTGCCATCCAGCCATCTCATCCTCTGTCATCCTCTTCTCCTCCTGCCCCCAGTGCCTCCCAGCATCAAGGTCTTTTCCAATGAGTTAACTCTTTGCATGAGGTGGCCAAAGTATTGGAGTTTCAGCTTCAGTATCATTCCTTCCAGTGAACACCCAGGACTGATCTCCTTTTGGATGCAGTGGTTGGATCCAAGGGACTCAAGAGTCTTCTCCAACACCACAGTTCAAAAGCATCAATTCTTCAGTGCTCCGCTTTATACACAGTCCAACTCTCACATCCATACATGACCACTGGAAAAACCATACCCTTGACTAGACGGACCTTTGTTGGCAAAGTAATGTCTCTGCTTTTGAATATGCTGTGTAGGTTGGTCATAAATTTTCTTCCAAGGAGTAAGCGTCTTTTAATTTCATAGCTGCAATCACCATCTGCAGTGATTTTGGAGCCTCCCAAAATAAAGTCTGACACTGTTTCCCCATCTATTTCCCATGAAGTGATGGTACCTGATGCCATGATCTTAATTTTCTGAATGTTGAGCTTTAAGCCAACTTTTTGTCAGTAAATCAGGGGAAATAAAAACAAGAGTTTTTTTTTTCCCTTAAACCTAGATTTCCTTTTCCCATGAAATTCCATCTCTAGGAGGTTATCCTGAAACTATGTTTGCACGTGCATTTGGTATGCTAAATCACATAGGCTCGTTGCATTGTTTATAAGAGCAGAAGGGCAGAAACACTGGTGTCCACCCTCAGGAGAGAGCCGTAACCGACTCACAGAGCATTCTTGCAGCTGAGAACTGTGCACCTGTCTGCAGGAAGGGAGCTCCGTTGGCACGGAGGCAGCACTGTCCCAGGACGTGTCGAGCTAGGAGACAGGACAGAAAGCAGCGTTCAGCGCAGGCCTCCTGCTCCCTGGGCGGCTGGGGCAGGAGCAGTCCCTGACGGTGTCCCGGGGTGTGTGGGGGCGTCTCAGAAAGCATCTGGAGCGTCCTCACATTGGGGCTGCTTCTGCGGCCCCGAGCTCCGGGCAGTGGGGGACAGCGAGGAGGCCCATCTTCTCCTCCTTGGAGTGTGCCCTCTTTATCTCTTGAAAGGTGTCCTGTGTCCATATATTTTCTTTTCCTTAATTCATTTTTAAAATTTGAGGTCTGTGATGATTTTTTTTAATTGAAGTATACTTGATTTATGGTGTTGGGTTAGTTTCTGCTGTGCAGCAGAGCGACTCCGTTTAGGCATATACAGACGTTCCTTTTCGTGTTCTTTTCCGTTATAGTTTTATCAGGACACTGCATATAGTTCCCCGTGCTGCACACTGGGATCCTGCTGTCTGTCCAGTCTACGTGTAGTGGTTTGCATCTGCTGAGCCCAGACAAACGTGTATTTCCTGTTAGAAAAGTATGAGCAGCCCCAGCTGGTACTTAGACCAGCACAGTTGAAACCTGGACGAAAGGCCTGCGGTTTTCGTCCACGCCCGCACGTGCTGCCTGTTTGCCCTGCCGGGTCCCCTCGACCTTGGGGACGAGAAGCGGCCGGCGCTCGGCCCCCGCCCCGAGCGCAGTGCGCCCCTCCCCTCGGTGCTGTTTGTGTCACATGCCTGACGGTGTTTCTGTCTCCTCCTCCAGCTTCGGCAGCATGTAAGCAACTTCCTGCCAAGAACCCAGGTCACCGCCAAGAAGAGGGCCTGAGGGAGGAGCATCCAGAGGAGCCTGATGCCAGGCGCGCCTGGGATTACACTCCCTGCGGGCAGCATGAGTCGTTCCCTGCCAGCGCCTCTGTGCCCCTGGCAAGGCCTATAGTAGCTCTCCAGGGAGGAGGGTCCCGGGAGCGGCCTGCCAGGAGCCCCCAGAGGAAGGATGGGGCCAGATATGAATGCAGTTTTCAGCTTATGAAGGAGTTTTAAGGAAAACAATTATTTAATTTCCACTTATTCACGTTCACAAGACTTCTGTGGGAAGTGCCAGCAAGTCACACACCCCCGCCCCCACCCCATCCCCACTGGAGTTATCAGGCTTTTTCTGGTAGCACGTTGAACTCTTCTTGGTACTTCTGGCAATGACAGACCTTCAGGACAGATTTATCTGCTAAATGCTCTTGGGCAGGAGATACAGGAAACTTCTGGAAGCAGTGCCAGCAGAGCCGAGCCCAGAGCGCGCCCAGGCTGCTCACTGGCCGGGCTGCCCTGCCTGGCCTGAAGACTGAGCCCGCCCCGTCCGCCTGCAGCCTCTCTCCTCCAGGGAGGCCCTCGGGGCCCCCTTCTGGTCTCATCCTCTGCCCAGTCTCCGTTCCGGCCGTCGAGGGATGCGAACTTGGGAATGGAGTTGGCCCTCCCCAGGCCGGTGCTGACGGAGAGGACCATCTGAGGCCAGCTTTGTTCACGGGGAGGAGGGCACTGGCCTGGCCTGGCCTGCATCCCCCACCATGTTCCTGCTGCTGCCTTTCGACAGCCTGATTGTCAGCCTCCTGGGCATCTCCCTGACGGTCCTCTTCACTCTCCTCCTGGTTTTCATCATCGTCCCCGCCGTTTTCGGAGTCTCCTTTGGTATCCGAAAGCTCTACATGAAAACACTGTTAAAGATCTTTGCGGTGAGTATGCTGTCTACAAACGGTTGCTTCCCTGAGGAGAGGAGAAGTGCCGTTAGCACACACACCCCCCCCCCCCCCCAANNNNCCCCCCCCCCCCCCCCAAAAAAAAGGAGTTGTTCCTGTCTGGTTGGTTGTGAGCTCTCGGAAGGATGTGGAGAGTGTGGGTAGAGTGGGAAGGAAGTGGCATTTTGAGCAGAAAGAGTAACTAACAGGAGCTTGTGACACCTGCAGCAGTCTTCTCCTTTGGGCTCAGGTACTTGCATGTTTGGTCCATGTGAGCAGAGAGACCACACCTGGCCTGTATGTTTCAAAAGGAGGGACTTAGAAACAGTCACTGCGGGACACCGCCTGTGGTTATGTAACAGGTACTGGAAGTCAGAGCCGCTGCTGGCAGGTTCCCTCACTGAGAAGTATGGGAGGGTCTCTCTTTTCTGTTTCAAACATCTGTCTTAAATAGGTTCTTAGACTTCAGGCAAAAAGAAGTCACAGAAAAGGGCATTTGAAGAATTGTGCTACTTTCTTTAAGACAGAGGAGAAGAAGATTTCCTAACATATGTCAGAACCTAAGTAGGTAGACCACTGAACAGAACTGGTCATGGGCTTAAGGAAATGGGGAAGAAGTGGTATTTCCTGGAGGCTGATCTGTGCCGTGAGCTTTGCAGTGTCTCTGGGAGGTTTGGTCATTGATGAGCAGTGTCTGTTTTCGGTAGTCGCCAGATCTTCAGCTGTTCTTGTCTACAGCTGAGACCCTGTGTAACTGGAGGAATGCACTCGTTAATAGTGAAGAGACTGCAGGTGTGTTTGTTCAGATAGCATCTTATAGTTCAGAATAATTTCACTTGCTGTCCTTTGGTTCTCTGTGGTTCTGCAGTGGACCAGGGTATCTCATCAACGATAGATTTTATCAGTGAAGAAATAGTGATTCAGAAAGATGAAGTGAGCCAGCTGAAATGCTCCATTACAGCAAAAAATATTTCTATGTATATTATTGAAACTTGTGTTTTGATATTCAATATTTGTCTAAAATTATAACTTTTTCACGTTTAAAAAATTGAGGTGAAATTGACACTACAGAAAATTAACCATTTTAAAGGGAACAGTTCGTTGGCATTTCCCATGGTCACAGGGTTGTATGACAGCCACCTCTGAAGTCAAACGGCCTCTTCATCACTCCAAAAGGAAACCCCATGTTCATTAAGCAGCTGTGTTTCTGTCCCCTCCCCCCATCCGCTGGCATCTGGCAGCCGTGAATCTGTTCTGTCTCTGGGTTTACCTGTTCTGGGTATTTCATATTAACGAAATGCTATAAAATGTGCTCTCTTGTGAGTGCTGTTGTTTAGCATAACTTTGTAACTTGTGTCAATGCTTTGGTTTTCGTGGCCGAGTAATATTCCACCGTGTGTTTGTACTGTGATGTGCTTACCCACTCATCCATTGATGGGCTGTTCTCCACCCTTTGGCTCTTGTCCATGGTGAGCTATGGTGGGCTTGTACGTATTTGAGCACTCGCGTTTGGTACAAAGATTTCTGAGCACTCCATATGGTCTCTGGGGGTGTCTTTGCTACTCAGAGAATGCTCTGAGACCAGCAGCTAAGTGTCACCTACGACGTTGGAAACGCAGGCCACAGGCCCCCTTCAGACCTGCTAACTCGAATCTGTGCTCCAAGAAGCCCATATGTGCAGTAAAGCTTGAGAAGTGGCAATCTAGTCAGTCATTAGTATTTGTTTTAATTAATTATGAAATGTAATTTTCTTGAACTTTAGTCCAAGAAAATCTTCAGCAGAACCCAGGGTTCCTGTGAACCAAGTAACTGCCCACACCCCCTTGCTGCTGGAAAGTGCACATCAGTATGGAGCGAGTTGGGCAGCTGGTAGCTCACGGCGATGGCGAGCTTTCATTCACGCTTATTTAAGTGCGCGATTAATTCATAGACCTACAGGGATCCTTATTTTCAAAACAGAAAAATAAGAGTAATCAGGTCAGAGTCCTTTTGTAGTAGCTAAATTCTTAAAATTTGGGTCACTTTGGGTGAAGAAGACCTAGAATATATGTGCATTCCCTATTCCATTTTGAAAATGTCTCCTCAAATCAGTATTTTAAAGTTCCATGGGACAGGTATTCCTGAGCCATCAGAGACTTCTGACGACATCTTGAAAATCACTGGAAATGGAAGTCGTGTATGCATGTGTGTGTGTGTGTGTGTGAGTGTGTGTGTGTGTGTGTGTGTGTGTGTGTGTGTGTGTGCGCGCGCGCTCATTGGTGACCTCAAGATTTCAGATTTCAGGATCTCAGTTTGTACCTCATATTTCCTGGAGGTGTGTGTCAGGCACTCAGAGGGTTCTGGGTATCCCCTGGCTCCTGTCCTGTTGAGCTTCCTGGATGATGACGACTTGGCTGTGAGCCCGTGTGTGTGTGTGTGTGTGCGCGCGCTCATTGGTGACCTCAAGATTTCAGATTTCAGGATCTCAGTTTGTACCTCATATTTCCTGGAGGAGTGTGTCAGGCACTTGGAGGGTTCTGGGTATCCCAGGGTTCCTGTCCTGTTGAGCTTCCTGGATGATGATGACAACTTGGCTGTGAGCCCAAGTAAGGGGTGGATGAGGAAGGGCTGATGCGTCCCAGCAGGGCCAGCGGGTGGTTCTGCAAGAGTGGTCCTTCCTCACCATCTGAGCAGGGTTGTTGCTCTGATTTGATCTTGGTGGACATTAAGAACTGAATGCCATTTTTAACAGCAGTAGTATGAAATACAAGTTGGATTTGGCCAAACTGATTTTAGATCTTGGAAATACATCTGGGTATCCATGTATACATCTAAAATAAACTAAACTTGTGGGTGCTTTTAATAAAGACAGCACCTTTAGTTTGCCTTTTTTATCATCTTCATCCCTTCATAAACTGGGATGCTATGTGTGATTTTGCCATGGGAAGGAGGCTTAGAGAGCATCTTCATTTCGTGGGTCTCTTCCTAACTACACATCTGAATGGCCTGGGGAGCATTTTAAAAATGACTTGTTTGGGAGCACTTGACTACCCCCTGGAAATTCTGGTCTGACTGGTTTTGGTGGGCATTTTAAAAAAGCTCCCCAAGTGACTCTAACATCGACCATCACAAGGTGGAATCTGATTGACTTCCTCCAGAGTGGGGCCCTGCCTTGGTGAATGTTTCTAACCTACAGAGCATGGTGGCCTTGACGCTGTGTGACCTGTGCGGTTAGGGTGGAGCGAAAGCACAGCTTCCACCTGACTCTGGAGACTTGCCCCCGAGCCCGGCCGCCACGCCACAAGGAAGCCCAGGCCCCGTGGAGTTCCAGCTCCCAGTTCTGGGGAGGCTGTGACGACAGGCTGATGGCATCAGCTGCCACCCTCTGGAGCCCACGGGCCTTCAGGGAGTTCTAGCCCCTGCCTTCAGCCTCCACCAGCCCATGCCAGACCCTGCACGGTTTGCAGATTCAAGAGCAGAGTAAATAGTGGTGGCATTTTAAGCCAGTGGTAGATAACCAGACAGATAATAATAGTTGTGTGCTGCCTTTTGGTTGTGGTGATATTTTATGGCGGTCTTAACAGCCTGTGCATATAATTTTATGTCTGCATTTTCTTTTACAATCTTATCAGCCAGTTGTTCTGCACATTTACCAGATAATCTTCATCAAGATGAGTCAAGCTGGTTGTCTGGTAGTCTGCACAGTGCATAAGGCCGTGCGTTTGGAGGCCTGAGCGTGCAGCTGGTCTCCCATGATGGCTCGCCTCTCCGCATACCTTGGTGCACATGCCCAGGGGCTGGAGGGATGCGTAGTCGGTGTCTTTCCTCCTGGAGGACAGCTTGCAGGTCCTGTTAACGCTGAGTGGAAATGCTTTAGTTTTCTTAATGTTTGTGCTTCAGGTTTATTACACAGCACAATGGTGGGGTACAGTTCCTAGAAGTGGACTTTGAACTGAGTTGAGCATGGTTTGGGAAAGCAGTGAAGAAAGTCTCTATATAAAGGAGAAAGATGGGGGTGAGGAAATGACTTGAATTTTTTGCCCAAAGTGAAAGCGATTGACCAGGTCAGAGGAGGCGACTAATGTGCTTTGACATCAGGCTCCACAGCAGAACTGGTTGGAAACCAGTGATGGAGGTGAGGAGGTCAAAGAGGCTGAACCACCCCCCTTGTGGTGGATAGGTGCAACCCTTTTGAGGGTTTTCTTACCAGCTGTGAAACGACCTAAGTCCTTAGCCCTGGCAGTCTGCTTCCTCCAAGGAGTGGGAGCATGGTGCATGCCGCCCTCGCGTGGTGCAGGTCCAAGAGGGGATGTGCGTCAGCGGCACCCCCTTCCCGCCCCTGTGGGAAGGGTGACTCCACTGTGACCAGGGGGAGGTGGCTCAAAGGACGAACGGAAGGAGATGAGAGTGAGATTACGGCAGGGAGGGTGCTCAGAAGTGGTTTTGGAGACCTTGGTGAAGAGAAACCTTGGTCCTTGGTGAATTAAACCCAGTCCTTTTTGACTGCCTAAGTGCTGCACGGCACTTGATCAGACTCCGCTGCCCCGCACGTCTGGGTGGATTCTGGCTTCTGCCCACTGAGGCAGCTATAGTTGAGTAGGAAAGACCGATGTCTGCCTACAGAACCGATTCAGAATGTGACAGCAGTTAAAATATGCAGGTGGGGATGAGCTCTGACTGCAGGAGTTGGGGAGGTACCATTTCATCTAAGATTTGGCATTTGAATGGATTTACAAAGGAAGCAGTGCTCTAGGAATGCAGTGGGTAGAGGCGAGAAGGGGCAGTCTGGTTTAGAGACAGTGCCTGGCTCAGGAGAGGAGAGCCATCGGGTTCCTGGAGGGGCTGAGGTAGCTTATAAAACCAGCTGTTCTTTAGGCTTTGAGAAGCCATGGAAAAGCCCCTGAAAGCCCAGGCCAGGGGATGAGACCAGTGTGCATCATTTGGCTTGGAGGGAGGAAGGAGCACGGTGGAACCTGTCACATCTGTGTAGGTAAGAGAGGACGGTGGTGGCCTGACTCAGGCAGCTGGGGAGGAAGCGTCTGGGGTGGGCTGAAAGGACTGGGTGGACAGATGGGCAGCTTGGGTATCCCAGGAGGAGGGTGGGTGACAGGGAGTACCGAGGGGTCCGGGCGTGTGCATTTGCCTCTCCCTCTCACACCGGCTGTGAGGGCGGAGGGATGCTGGCACGTGGTCACGACCAGCAGGTGATGGAAAATGTGAAGGTGTGAAGTCAGGATTGTGAATTTGATGGCAGCTACCAAGTTATGGAAAAGGAAATGGCAACCCACTCCAGTATTCTTGGCTGGAGAATCCCATGGACAGAGGAGCCTGGTAGTCTACAGTCCACCAAGTTGCAAAGAGTCAGACACAACTGAATGACTTCACTTTCTTTCTACCAAGTTATTCCCTCATAGCTCAGTTGATAAAGAATCCACCTGCAATGCAGGAGACCCTGATTCGATTGCTGGGTCAGAAAGATCCTCTGAAGAAGGGAAAGGCTACCCACCCCAATATTCTGGCTTGAAGAATCCCGTGGACTGTATAGTCTGCAGGGTCGCAAAGAGTCAGACACTTTTTCACTCACTGAGTGATTCTAGCCAAAGCAGGGAGGGAAGAGGGACTTGTTAAAAGATGCTATCTCTGCTGGGGAAGTGGGAGAGGGTGGGGTGCTGGGAGCCTGGCTTCTCTGGGGGCTGATTCTTGGGCATCCACAGTCTGGTCGGGGAAGGGGCGGTGCAGGTGCAGGCCAGCTGGAGAAGAGCGGAGGTCTCGCTGAGACAAGGCTGCAGAGGCTGTCTGGCCTTCCCTGGGTGCTGGGCTTCTGAGCGGCAGCACAGCAGAGTGACTAACCAGCAAAGATGCACCCGTCACCCCGCCCACCTTCTAAGGGTCTGGCCTGCCTGTCACCTGCCGAGGGCTGTCTTGGGTTTAGTCTACAGGGCAGCATGTCTGTGCCCCTAACAGTCTCTGTGCAGGAGAAGCTGAGAAGGGAATAATTAAGTAATCGGACCCTGAACAGGGAGTCAAGTGGCATGTTGGATCAAGGGAAGGAAGAGGACATTTTGGGGAAGTAAGCTCTGGACCTGGGGCTCTCACTTTTATTCTGGATATCTGCACACGATACTTCTTAAAAATGAGGCTCAGAGAAGCCAGGCGTGCCATTCTCAGACGTTGCTGATACCAGCACCCCCTCCCGAGTCCCTGCGCCTGGCGAAGCAGCCACTCACTCGGTGCCTGTCCCAGGCGGCCCCCACCCTGCCCTCTGCCCTCTGCTGACTTCATCCTTCACACAGATGCATTTTGTGATGTCCCTGAAGTTTGGAAAAGCAAAGCTGGAAGAACAAGGCAGGAGGACAGGAGGATGTTTACCAGGGAGCCAGAAGCCACAGGCTCACTGAACCAGCATCTTTCCAGTTAAAGCAGAAACTACAGCCTTCTGGAACTTTCCATCCTGAGTCGGTGCTCACAGATGTCTGTTCTGGTGCTCCGGAGGCCTGAGGGCATGTGCTCCCTGCCTGTTACAGTCCAATCCACGTGTCAGCACCGAGGTTCTCTGGTTCTCTGACTTGGGCCTGCAGCACCGAGGCAGTCTTGGCCAGAATGGAGAAGTTCTGGGCGATCGAGCTGTGTCTTTGTACCAGGCTTGCCCCTGAATCGCCTCTTCCCTAGATGGCCTTCCCAGATGGGAGTTCGTCTTCCTGCACTGAAGCAGTTACGTTTACATTTTTTTCTAGAAAAATCGTCCTCCGTGCCAGAATCCATCAGGGGCTAAGAACCCGACAGGGGTTGTGTGCGTTTTTGCGCCTCAGACCTTGGCGTGGGTGGCTTTGTAAGCGGCCTGTCTTCTCTGGACCATGGCGTCTGAGAGGTTTCTGCACGCACTCAGGTCGCTTAGGAGGCACACATCCTGCTGCCCGCTCCGCCACCCTGCTCACGCTTCAGGCTCTGCCAGCAGGGTCTCACAGAGGCTCTGGGCCGTGTGGATTCTGCGGCATCATGGAAGGACAGGGTTCTTCTCTCCCTAGCATAACTGTGGAGACAGGAGTTTGAGAGGACACCTTTAAAATACAGGTTCTGTGTCCTTGTCGTCGTGGTCCCGGCGCCGGGCAGGCGTGAGCTGGTGTGCTCTCCCCTCCCTCCTGCTAGTAGGAGCCACCCAGCCCTGGGCTCTCGGGTGGGACTTAGGGTTCTGATGAAGGGCGGGAGGCTCTAGGAAGAGGCTCCCCTGCGGTCCCTGTTACTTCAGTAAGATGAGGGCACTGGGGGCTTGCAGTCCCCCAGAGCCTGTCACACACGGCCTCGCATGTCCTCGCCAAGGGAAGGTCGACACACCTCCATCCAGTTTTGTGGGTGAAAAGGACCAGCGCGATGGGATGAATTGCTGAAGGCACACAGAACTCTCGAACTTGGGATTTGAACCTAATTTTTTTTAACTTTTTTTTTTAATTAACACTAAGCTACTTTCAAGCTTTTTGTGTCAAATTGTGGCATTTCCCGTTAGATATTACTCAGAGGGTAGATTAACAGTCCATGTATATGTAGTATTTAAATCTTTTATCAACTCAAAAGCTAAAATCGTTGCTTTCTTGGAATAATTTGGAAAGCAGGCAGTACCTTCCCGGATGGTTGGCTTGGCAGTTGGCAAAGAGCTGTCATTTGGCAGAAACGAAGGAACCAGTGGGGTCTGTGGACAGGCAGCTGGTGGGCTCCTTTGTGACCCAGGGGGCGGGAGGGGGGGACGAGCCCCAAGCTCTCTTGGCTCCTCAGTTTGCAGCTCTTGACCTCCGGCGACGAGGCGCTCAGTCCAGGTCATCAGGGACAGGTCTGCCCGGAGGAGAGGGCTCCGAGCTTCCCCAGAGCCCGCGCTCCGGGTGCAGTCTGATCCGGGGTGATTGGGCTTGAGGCTGCCACGGACGGAAGTGGAGGAGCCCCCCGAGAGGGGAAGGGGCTCACCCTGTGTGTTGCTGTTTCCCTGCAGTGGGCTACCTTGAGGATGGAGAGAGGAGCCAAAGAGAACCATCACCAGCTTTACAAGCCCTACACCAATGGTAAGACCAGGCCCCCGGGCCCCCCACCCCATCCCCGCTCCCTGCTGCAGGCAGGGAGTATGCCCTGAGCATTTCTGATGCCCTTCTCCCAGTGGACCACCTGACACGGCTGTTCTCTTGCAGGAATCATTGCAAAAGACCCCACGTCACTAGAGGAAGAGATCAAAGAAATCCGCCGGAGCGGGAGCAGTAAGGCCCTGGACAACACTCCTGAGTTTGAGCTCTCGGACATTTTCTACTTCTGCCGGAAAGGAATGGAGACCATCATGGACGACGAGGTGACCAAGAGGTTCTCGGCAGAGGAGCTAGAATCCTGGAACCTGCTGAGCAGGACCAATTACAACTTCCATTACATCAGCCTGCGGCTCACCGTGCTGTGGGGCTTGGGCGTGCTCATCCGCTACTGCTTCCTGCTGCCGCTCAGGTGAGGCCCAGCCCCCGCCCTGTGCTCCCACTTCAGAGGAGGATGGTGGAGTCCTCCCATCAGCCAGGCCGTCCGGCTCTCTGAAGGGTGCCCGAGCTTGTCCTTTAGAAGGGTCCTGGGTTGTCTGCATAGCAGACAGAAATAAGAAATAGTTGAGTTTCTCAAAGACAAATTGCTTGTCTGGACAGATTAAGCCTAGGGACGGGAGCACGGTGTTCTTCGTGGCCCCCTTCCCCGGGCCTGGCTGGTTCTTTCCTGCAGCTTCCTCTCCAGGACAGAGGTGGTATTGATCTCCCGGGTCTCAGTGCCACGTGCTGTTCTGAGTAGGCCTTGCCGGCTGCTGGCAGCTTTGGACCCTACTTCCTGCTGCTTCACAGAGAAGCTGTGCTTTTGCCAGGGGTTAAAGCCAAGGGGAAGGGGGAGGCCGCAGGACAGCAGGTGCCTGAGGGCAGCATGGCCAGCCATCGGCTGCCCTGTCCTTCTGGCTGCTGCCCGGTGCCGAGGCGGGGGTGTCTGTCGGCTGAGAACCAAGTCCGTGCCTCCCTGTCCCAGGAGAGTGAGCTGCCCTGGTTCCGATCCCGGTGGGAGCCCTGTGTGAGCCAGTGATCACGTCTGGCGTTTTCACACATTCAGGTCTACACTCGGGGCAGGAGTTTGTCTGTCTGGTGTATTGTAACTTGTCTTCTTGTTACAGGATAGCTCTCGCTTTCACGGGGATCAGCCTCCTGGTGGTGGGCACAACGATGGTAGGGTACCTGCCAAACGGGAGGTGAGCGGAGCATGGGCGTTGGCCTCTGCGGGTACCACAGGGGGCAGGTGTTGTGGCCCAAACTACTGACTCTTAGATGGAGTCAGTAGCTCCATGGTAACTGACTGGCAGCAAAGCTCTGTCCCCCCTCACTGATCTTACCTGTGATTGTTCTCTTTGCCCTCCAGCCCTCGCATTCTTCCAGCTTTAAAGACAAAACAGAGAAACCACAAAATGGTAGTGTCCAGGGCTAGCAGGCTTTACAAAGCAAGTAGTTGAGTTTTGGGCATTCTACTGTGTTGATGAATTGTCGAGAGGGTAAGAAGTGTAGGTAGGTAGGTCCTTTTTGTTTGTTTTTTACTTTTTTTTTTCTTTTCTTTTTTAAGAAATGGGTTCCTTCTGGGAAGTTCTGGGGCTGGCAGACCTCTCTTCTGCCCCAGCTGGTGGGGAGGTTTGACTCTCTGGCCTCTGCCTGCCTCTGGCTATCACTGGCAAACTCTAGGGGATTCACCTTTGCTGGAAATTCTCGGGCTGAGATTTCTGAGTCCATCACCCCCAGTGAATGTGAGCCGTCCTCATCATCTCTTCCTTTGTCTATAGACAGAAGGTGCTAACGCTTACCATAGACACTAATAACTATAAAAATACTTTTATATACAGTTGTGAATGGCGTAGGCAGTGATGGTTAGATGGTTAGGCCTGGCACCCTTTGCTGACTCCATGTGTGCGTGTAAGGTAAAAGCAGAGCTCTCTGTCCCATTGTCGCAGGTTCAAGGAGTTCCTGAGCAAGCACGTGCACCTCATGTGCTACCGGATCTGCGTGCGCGCCCTGACGGCCATCATCACCTACCACGACAGGTGAGGGTCCTCGGGGGCTCGGGGTGGCACAGGGGGTGGCGCTGCCAGAACTTGGGGGGCTGGACCCCCGGTCAGACGCGCGTTCCAGACGCATTGTCTCACGCCGATTCCCATTGCTCCTCAAACCTTGTGAACAGGAAGAACCGGCCTAGAGACGGCGGCATCTGTGTGGCCAACCACACGTCTCCCATTGACGTCATCATCCTGGCCAGCGATGGCTACTACGCCATGGTAAGGCCTCCCTCCGAGAGTCCTCTAGCTGGTCAGGGCTGGGAGCTCTGTCTCCGGGGCTGAGCGGGCAAGTGTGCTTCAGACTCGGGCCCCAGCCTAGGCTGTCACCTTGGTTTCCGTGGCCTCAGGGGCTCCTTGGGACCTGGGTGCTGTGAGCCGAGTGGCTGAGCATGTGGGGAAAGTGGAGGTGGGCAGTGGAAAGGCGGGTGGAGGTGAGGAGGGTTTTTTTTTTCCCCCAGACTTTACACTCTTTATTTTGTGTTGGGGTGTAGCTGATGAACAGTGTTGTGGTAGTTTCAGGTGAACAGCGAAGGGCCTTAGCCATATGTATACATGTATCCGTCTTCCCACAAGCCCCCTGAGAGGGGATTTGAAGGGACAGGGCGCAGAGGCCGTGGAGAATCTGCACAGGGAGGGCATTTGGACACAGGGACCTCTGCTTCATGGTTCATTGTAGGGTTTTCAGTTGCACATCTGCTATCACAGGTTAGGAGGAGAATTTAAATTCAGGGAGTCTAACTAACGGTGGTTTCTGAACAGTAAGGAACCTCTGGTTACCAGTAAAGCGTAGGGGGAGGGAGGTTGGGAACCGGGGACTTTGTGTGAGGGTGGTCTCTCTGCCCTTGCCCCTTCCTCTGCGAGCAGGTGGGGCAGGTGCACGGCGGCCTCATGGGAGTCATCCAGAGAGCCATGGTCAAGGCCTGCCCCCACGTCTGGTTCGAGCGCTCCGAAGTGAAGGATCGCCACCTGGTGGCCAGAAGGTAAACGAGCGACACACACGCACACAGCCCGATTTTAGGGGAGGTCGTGCCTCCAGCCTTCTCCACTGAGCCCAGCCGCTTCCGAATCTGAAATGTGGAATATAGAAAGTATGGAAACTCTAGTGTTGTTAACAAGTTAGTAGTGTTTTTAACCTTTTTTTAATTTAATTCCTTGAACCCATTGTCATAACAACCTACAAACTTTTAATATGAGTTCAATCTCAAAATGAGCTCACTGTCACACGTGAAAGCACACTTTGAGCAATAGAATAAAGCACAGCTCTGTTTCCAAGGAAGATAAAAGGCAGACGTGGCACAGGTGAGGATGAGAGCTTTGCGTAACTTGAGGAGTCGAGGCTCCCCTGAGACCCACTCCCAGGGCCAGTGAGCCGCCCTGTTCCCTGCACTGCATCTCAGGGCTGCAGGCCCACCCAGCACGGCCCCAGGAAGTCAGGGCAAGCTTTTCTCGAGGTTCACGTGCTTCACTCAACAGCTGTTCGTGCTAAATAGTAATCAACCCGGGTTCCCTGTCCTTAGGCCTTTTGTCTGTTAGATCGTGGGTTTATAAAAGGCTCGTGTTCATTAGCCTGCCTTTATACCGCACCCAGCATCGCATCTAGATGGATGGTGATGGACGTGAGGCTGTCTGGCCCTCCCTTCCATTTCTCTCTTCTGCAGGCTGACTGAGCATGTGCAGGATAAAAGCAAGTTGCCCATCCTCATCTTTCCGGAGGGTAAGCTGCTGTGTGGGGAGGCCGGGCAGGCAGGGGAGTCCAGGGCTGTGTTGGAGGAACCTATCTTCACCACCTCAGCTGGGGCCCCTTTGGGCTGGTCCTGGAACTGAAAGCTCAGGGGACTCAGTGTGGACTGCGAGCGTTGTCGTGTGGCCCCCCCACCCCCAGTGCAGGAGCACCTCCTGCGTCTTTGCCCCCAGGCTGCTTGAGCTTGTGGCACAGTCCTTCCTGACTCACCTGAGGGTCTGGCCTTCCCTCTGGGCTCCCCAGGACCTTGGGAGGTGGTCCCATAAGGAGAGAAGAGGAGGCAGGGCAGTGGTCTGCTCGCTTCCCTCCAGCGTATGTTCCCGTGCTGGGGAGGTGACAGGCTTATCCTTTCGGAAGAGCTGTCAGAAGGACTTTACTATTATATTGAATCCATAAACTGTTACTGATCTCTGGGGTAAAGGACTGAAAAGAAAAGTATTTTACCCTCTTCTGCATTTTAGGAACCTGCATCAATAATACATCGGTGATGATGTTCAAAAAGGGAAGTTTTGAAATTGGAGCCACAGTTTACCCTGTTGCTATCAAGGTAGGAGCCCTCTGAGCGCCAGTGGCCATCGCCGCGGCCGCTGCAGAGAATGGGCGGCTGCAGCCCATGCCGCAGAGCCTTCGGGGCTTGGCAGAGCTCCCCACGCGCTCCTCTTTATTCATAAACCCACAGCTTGGAAGGCACTGCCCCTGAAGGGGGCTTCCTGCGGGGCAGGGAGGCCCGGGGGTCTGCGTGTTTGCCTGGCGGTGCGAGTGGGTGGGCAGAGGCCATGTGGCTTTGTCACCGGAGAAGGAAGTGGCTCCTCAGCTTTGGGTCACGTGGCCGCTTGTGAGAACAAAGGGGCCTCAGGAGCCTGTCCCATCTGCCCCACCTCATGGGAACCCGAGCCTCTGGCTGTTCAGATCTGCTTGGAGAGAAGGGACGCGCTTTGCCGGGCTTCCTTTTTCCTCCTCCTCTCCCTTCCTAGCCCTTTGCTCTTATAAATAGATGCACATTGTTATTCCTAAAAGAATGCCAAGTTATTCATATTACTACCTCTAAAAATACACAGCCTTTGTCACTGTGTTTAAAGTATTTAGGTTGACAGATCAGGGTGAGGGTGAGCTTGAGTCAGAGTGGTGTTTGGGATCTCATGGGTTTCGGTCGTCTGCAGGAATGGTCCTTGTTTTCACCTGGCGGCAGCTGGTGCAACTGGGGAGGCAGCGTTCCCCTGGCGGCAGCGCAGGTTCCCAGGCCACGCCTTCTCAGGGAGGTGACAGGCCAGGCTGGCAGGGAGCGAGCGGCTGCAGGGCGACCCAACGGGTCTCTGGACCAGGGCTGCCGGGGAGTTGTTGAGGATGCTGGTCCAGAGGAACAGGAGAGGCTCTGTCCACAGGGTCTTCCGTGGTGTGAGAATGGGGAGCGTTGGTGTGGCATGCGTGATGTCCTGCAGTGTAGCATCCTGGGGGCTCAGGGCCTCCCCCCTGGGTGTCTATTAAAAACCAGCTGCTGCACAGAAGCCCGTCTTCCTTGCTCCAGAGTGTTGGGCGTGTTTTTCTGGTTGTGGTGAGCGGGGGCTCCTCTTCCTTGCAGCGTGCAGGCTTTTCACTGCGGCGCTGCTCTTACTGCGAGCACAAGCTCCAGGCGCATGGGCGCAGTAGTTAAGGCTCCTGGGCTTAGTTGCCCCGTGGCACGGGGGATCCTCCCGGACCACAGAAGTGGAGCCCGTGTCCCCTGCGTCACCAGGTGATTCTTAACCGTGGTGCGTGGAACCCCAGCGTTGGGTCTTCGCAGCTGTGTCAGCATCAGCTGGTGGGGCTGTGAGTGTGCCCGTGCTGGGCCCCATGCCCAGAGTTTCAGAACTTGCGCCTCGACCCCTTCCTGGGCTGCTGGTGTTGCTGGCTGGGAATCTCAGTAAGAAGCTGCCCTTGGTATTTTCAGGGTGTGGACCCTTGGACAGCTACATCCTCTCTGGAACACGGGCATGGCCAGTTTCCTTCCATCCGAGGCTGAGGAAAGCCCACATATGATTAAGAACTTCTGCCACCCAAGTAGTTTTCTAGTTTTTGTGAATCCGTCATTGGTACCCAAACTTGGATAACCTCAACGGTTTCCAAGCTCTCCCTGCATTTCCACCAAAAGGAAGCCGTTGTCTGATCTGGAGGAATGTATTGCTGATCTGAGTGTTGGCCTTGCTTTTCTCTCCACGGTGTCTGCCCAGTGTGGAGCAGAGACTCGGGCCTCCGCAGAGGGCTCTCACACATGAGGCCAGGGTTTCTCTCCAGTCCTGTGGCAGTGTCTTCCTCCCGTCCAACATGAGAGCCATTCTCCCACATTTCCTATAAGTCAGCCTGAGTGCCTTCATTTACGTAGTTGGGTCTGTAGTTAGGTACAGCTCTCTTAACTTTTACTCTGAGAGTCATAGAATGCAGGCTTGGACGTCCTGCAAGAAAAGCATGCAGTTCACACCCAGCCTGCCAAGTGTGAGCAGCTGCGCGCGGGCGTCTGGGCCAGCGTCCCTTCTCGAGGACTCCAGGGGGCTCCCATTGTGCTGGCCACCAAGTCTCGCGGGGTCTCCTCTGCTTTTTCACTCGGGTCCTGGGTGCTTGGCTACAGTCACTCTCCATCTGGCGTCGCTTCTAGGCGAGCCCCAGACCCCATGGCAGCCTAGCCCTGGCCCTTCTCAGGCTTCCTCCTCAAGGACGCGGCCCCGCACGCTGCCCGTGTCACCTCCCATCCTGCCCGCCCTGCTGCACTCGTGTTTGGGAGCACGTGGGTGGCCACGTCGCCCACGACATGCCCCTTGCCGGGGCCCCCACCAGAGGGGCGGGCAGTGGACAGCGTCCGACAGGCACTCCCCCAGGGAAGGTCTCTGTGCCCGGCCGCCCAGGCGGCCTCTCGGCTTCTCACGGTCAGCGAGCCCCATGAAGGGTCAGGACAGAAGCAGAGCTTCCTCGTCGTCTGCTCCAGGGTCTGGGCCCCAGAGGTGGGCTTTGAAGGCTGGCCGCCGTGTAAGGAGGTCTCTCTCTGGGGAGCTGCGTGTCAAAGTGCTTGTGAGTGTGTGATGTGACGGAAGCGGGTGTGGGCACTCTGGTGATTGTTGACTCGGGGCTGGATCTGTGGCGCCGTGGTCCTGTCCTCTGTGTGCAGGTTGGTTGGCTTGAGGACATAAAGAGTAGGTGCCAGATGCCCGTGAGGGAGACAGGACACGGCGGGGAAGGGCTGCCTCCCCGCTCTGCCAAGGAGGCAGGCGATACTGGAGGCCAGCGGTGCCCGGGCTGCACTTACTGGGGAGTGTTCAGGTCGTGGGGTGAGGAGCCATGTCCTCCTGCTCACCTCGCCCTGGGTTGGGGGCGCCGTTCAGAAAGGTTGCTGTTCACACACACTCATGTAGAGCCTGTTCGCACGCGCATACATAGAACCTGTTCACACACGCACACACACACTGTTGACACACAGACAGATGCAGCCTGTTGACACGCACATGCTGTTGACAGCCATGCAGACGCACACACACACCTGCACACAGATGCACACACTTGCACGCGTGTGTGCACACGCACACACACACCACTCCCCCTGCCGCCCTGCAGTATGACCCGCAGTTCGGGGACGCCTTCTATAACAGCAGCAAGCACGGGATGGTGACCTACCTGCTCAGGATGATGACCAGCTGGGCCATTGTCTGCAGCGTGTGGTACCTGCCCCCAATGACCAGACAGGTGGGTGCCCAGCCCGTGCCCAGGACCCCACGCTCTGTGCCCCACGCCCGGCTCGAGGGCTGGCACGCATCCTCTCTTGCAGGCAGAGGAAGACGCGGTCCAGTTTGCCAACAGGGTGAAGTCCGCCATCGCCAGGCAGGGCGGCCTGGTGGACCTGTTGTGGTGAGTCGGGCCGGGATCTGCCCTCCAAGTCTGGGGATGGGATTTCTGAGGTGGGTGCTGCCGGCTTACTCCGTCCACGCAGACACCCTCTCCCCGGGTGTGGTGGGCGCACAGCTGGCCGGGGGCGGTTTGGGCGTGGGCTGCTGCTGGGACACCCAGCCCTGCCGTGCTCTCGTCAGGGACGGTGGCCTGAAGCGGGAGAAGGTGAAGGACACATTCAAGGAGGAGCAGCAGAAGCTGTACAGCAAGATGATCGTCGGCAACCATGAGGACCGGAGCCGGTCCTGAGCCCTGCCGCCACCTGGACCAGCTCCACTCAAGGACTCCAGCGTCCAAGCCGCCCGGCTGCCCTGGGACGAGCCGCCTCATGACCCTTTCCGCCGAGTCCATTGGAGGAATGCCATTAAAGTCCCTCCCCACCGAGCCTGGGCAGCCTGAGTGCTGGGTGGGAGCCCGCATCCCCGCAAGGGCCTGGGGCACCGTCTGTCTGAGGCCCATGTGTGCGGGGGACCTCTCCGGGCAGCGCTGCCCCAGGAGCGCCCGGCCTCAGGGCTAGACTCACGGGAGAGACTGTGTCTGCAGGGCCGGGGGAGTGCTGTTCTCCCCTCGAGGAGCCAGCGCGGCAGAGGCTGGTCCCCCTGCTCGGCAGCTGCCATGCTCATCTGCCCCCAGACCGGGGGGTGGGGACGCCTGCCTCCCCGAGTTGTTGTGAGGGAAGGGTGGCCAGCCCAGTATGGTGGTCCAGGGCTTGGAGGGGGTGGGCGAGGGAGAACCGGAGCCACGCAGGGTTTGGGGTTCGTTCCTGTGAGTCAATAAAGTTGTCTTTGATGGTGACTGAATCGAGGGGTTTTTCCCTTCACCCTCTCTCCCCCGGCCATGACCTGAGCAGTGGGTTTCTCACCAGCGTTGCAATTCTCTGAGTTAACCGGCACGGGGGCTTGGCTTCCAGAGTGGGGGCTTGTGGTGTTGGGAAGAAGGTGAAGCCCCCCTGTCAGATGGCTGTGCGTCTCTGGGTGACTTGGAATCCCCAGCACTGTTGAAATGGCATTTCCCCCCACATGAGTGCCACAGGGTTGAAAGTGTGTGACACTGGGGGGTAGGAGACGATCTGGAAGTACGGGTAGGGAGATCCAGGAAGAGATCTGGGGGCCAGGCAAGAGCTGGGGCGGGCAGGCATGTGGTGCCCTGCGGGCTTTGTGCAGTCAGAAGGAAGCTGTTGGCCTCCCTTGCCTACCTGCGGTCACTGGAAGGCAGGTCCAAAGCCAGGCCCCTTCCCAGTATCCACGTCCAGGCCTGACTGGGTTCAGTGTGCTCAGGACAGAGCTGCCTCTCCCCCTGACTCGTCCGTCTGTCCATGCATCTGTGTCCACCACCCCCACCCCCACCCCCGCACTGGCACAGCAGCTCCTGCACCTTTGGGGGTCTTGGAACAGCTGTGGGAAGTGTCACCTGGCTGAGCTGTCCTCTGGACTCAACGTGGGGAGGTGGTGGCCGTGGAGGAGCCCAGCTCAGGGGACCCCAGACTAGCAGCGACATCTCCTGTGACCTCAGTCTGACTCTCAGCCTAGCTGCCCCCTTCCTCCCTGAACAGTCTCCTGTCTGCTCCCACACATCTACCACCAGCCAGCGAGGAATTCTCTTTCTGCTCTATTCTTCTCAAACCAAAACACTGAACAGTAAGAAATCCTCTTATGAACTGTTTTACAAAATGTGCAGAATAAATAGTGATTTTTTTAGACATAGGCAGTACTGTTTGGTGATTTAAAAGCTCTCTGGAATGATCTTCGCAAAAAATCAAGTTCCCTTTTGGAAAAGCTTTCTGCCATTTAGTACGTTTGCTTCATGATTGTCATAGGTACTTGGAAACATGCTGGTTTTCGTTTTCTTGTGTTTTTTTCAGTCATTAGTTTGTTGCTGATAACACAGCAGAGTATTATAAGAACCTGATCTAGAATAGCTGTTATGTAGAGAAATACTTGAGACTAACGATTATTTTTACTTTCACTAACTGAGAAAGGATGGGCATTAACATTCCTATAAAAAGAAATCTCTGAAACTTCTAATAGTGCTTGTTATAAGTGTACAGACTCATCAGACTGCTCCGTCCTTTTAAGCTGGGGACCCTGCTGCCCCCTAGGTAGTCATCAGTTATTCGTAATTGATTTGGGGTAACTGAGTCAGTCAGTCATGTGGGAAATCAGACAAAACCTCTCGACAAACACGTAGAGCAACATGATGTACAAAATGCACCCGCTCCTGGGACCCTGGCAGCCATGAGGCTGGTCTTGGAGTGAAACCCAGTGGTCTTATCAGTGGGATGAGCACTGGCTAGCTCCTAATCCCACCTGTGGGCCTGTTGCCGGTTTGCCGTTCGGGCCTTACTTCTCTGTGTCTGTTCTGACCCAGAACTAGGGACTTGGGCTGGATGACCTCTAAGGCCCTTCCCATGTCTGAAATGCGATTTTTAAATCCGTTGTTCAGACTTCGGCTCTTGCGTTCTGCAGTCATCTAGGTTCAGTTGTAGGTGAGCTTGGATCCCTTTGGTTCGTGCAGAACATCAGGCTAGCAAAACTCAATCCCTTCGGAGAGTGTCACACATGTCAAGGTCCCAGGGTTTCTGGTGGTCTTGGGGCTGGGGGGTTTTGATTGTGGATCTTGGAAAGATTTTTTTTTTCACCAAAATGTGAGGCTCCTTCCTCAGCTGTTTGGAGAGGGAACTTTGTGAAAAGGCAGGCAACATCCCCTTGAGGGGAGGCCCCAAATGGAAGTCTGTTTCCAGGCCAGGGCTTAGCGTGCAGTTTGGGATGATGTCCAACTTGGGACCAGATTCTTTACTGGGTCGGACCCCGCTCCAGGTTGCTGCCCTGCAGCCTGATGTGAAGGGGAGGGGCGCGGAGCTGCTCCTCAGAACCGAGTGCCCAGACCAGGCAGCGACGAGCCCATGGACACCAGCCCAGCTCAGCCCTTCTCAGCAGCATCTCCCCAGGGCACTAATCCTGCTGTCCTGCGGAAGTCTGCGTCCACACACCCTGTTTCCTTCCTGAGTTGACCGAAACCTCAGGATCTGTGAGATAGTGCCTCCCCACAAGTCCTTGATGACCAGATCCACCTGGGATGCGTCCCAGGCAGCCAGACCTGAGTTCTCGGGTTGCCCTCACCCCAAGTGGCTGGATGCCTGGGCTGGGAGGGCAGCTGCCCGCACACCGACTGGACGGGCTCAGAGATGACCATCCTGCCATCCATCTTGCCCCGTGCTCACCCCCTCTCCCCCTGAGTCAATACGTCTCTCTCCGATGGGAAAGTTAATAAATTTTGCTCTAGATTAAAAGTATTGATCATTTCATTTGTAAACGATAAATAAAAAGGGGGAACTTTTCATTGCACCAGGGGTAGCGTCTGGTGTGTGTTGCGAGTGGAATTGTGCTGGCTGGCTGGGGGGAGGGCTCCTTGTATGCATCCCGGCCGGCTGGCGCATCGATTTCCTATTAGTCTCCCAGCACCACCCAGTACCACATCATTCCAGTACCTGCTATTAATGGTCTTTTGATAAATAATCACTTGTAAGTCAATAAATTTTTATTAAACAGTGTGGCTCTCTGATTTATTAAAATCCGACCGTGTTTGTCTGGGAGAAAAGGGATGCTGAATTGAAGTGGAGGTTTTCATACATCTTCCTGACGGGTGAGCAGTCACGGCCACCCTCCAGAGAAAAACAATTGCATTTTAACAGAAACAAAACAGCCGAGTTTGGAACTTGGGCTCGGGGAAACTTTATCTCCGTCAGCCTGAGGCTCACTCTGCAGGGAGAAGCTGCCAGCACCGGGGGGCTTCTGAGTCCAGAAGTTTGTGTTTGCTTCCAGGAGGGCTGAGGTGCCGGGGCTGGGCCTCCCCTGAGATTACTGTCTGGATAGCACAGACCTTGTGCTGTAGACGGCCTGTGTGCGCCCTGGAGTAGGCGCTCTCAGCAGACAGACTGAGATCCACGAGATCACAGTCTTGGGCTCCACGAAAAAGTTGCATGGCATCTTAGCTTCCTACCTGGCCAGATCACAGAAGTCACAGCTTGTGGCAGAGACTGCCAAGAGATGGTCGTTTTTCACATGGAGATCTGTCTGTACAGTGTCTTAGAAAGTGGGCCAAACTGCTGAAGCTTGGAATCTTTTTTTGTCTGAGACTATGCTTTTTGTCATCAGCATACAGTTCGCTGGAGGGGGGTTAATTTGAGGTAGAGGGTTTGGCAAGTTTTCACTGAGACTAGTACGGCCACAAACAGACTTGGGTCCAGAGAGGCCCAACCGCGGGATACAGAACCAGAACTCCCCACCCTGCCCCCGCCCTGACCCACCTCCTCCATTCGCATCCAGCGGGACCTGTGTCAGCAGGAAGGGGTTCTGAAACGGGGATGGCTATTCAGTTCCGCTGAGGGCTTTAATGTTTTTAAAACATGTTAGCAAATCTTTAAATCACAGGTTAAGATGTCCTAAAAATTGAATGTTTTAAACCTGCTGTGAGATTTCTCTTGATGCTTGAGTTCCTCTTCTGTCCTGGTCTTGGGGGCGACAGTTTGTGGCCTCAGGGGCAATGAAGGTGGGCAGGACGAGGGCATGCAAGGGACAAGTGTGCCACTGTCCTGCTGGGCGAGGGGTTGGCGACACGGCTGTCCTGGAGCAAGGCCCGTCCTGCCCCCTGTGCAGGGGGTGCCCGAGGAGCTCTGGCCCATCCCTAACGCTCGGGTCCCCTCCCCTCAAGGGGGATGTAGAGGTGACCCCAGGCAGGGGAGCCACAGGACAGCCTTCTAGGACATGGTCACAGTAAGTATATTCTGCACTTCAGTGTAGAAGTGTTTGTCCGAGTCTTTGCAACCCCCATGGACGATAGCCCACCAGGCTCCTCTGTCCATGGGATTCTCCAGGCAAGAATACTGGAATGGGTTGCCATGCCCTCCTCCAGGGCATCTTCCCGACTCTGGGCTCAAACCCGGATCTCCCGCATTGCAGGCAGATTCTTTCCCGTCTGAGCCACCAGGGAAGCCCATTCTGCACTTGACACACGCACAACTCAAGTCCACTTCGGAGGTGAAATAGGAGACCTGGGCCTGGCTTCACCCACGGTTCGCCTCTGGCCTTTGTTCATTCTCCCTCTCTCCCCTTCCCCCATCCTTGCTCACTCCACTCTGCGTTAGGGACACCGGAGAAGATCCATCTCAGGGTTTCTCCGTAAATTTACGTGCAGGGGAGTCTGTGTCAAGTACATTACCTTGGGAGAAGGTGAGTCCTGCCGTGTTGCTTCTGTTAACCGCTGCCGGTGGTGGGGGCAAGGGGGAGTGAGTGAGGTTGGCATGCGGAGTTACAGGGGCATCTGAGCAGTGCCAGGCAGGTGCTAGCACCACCTGTAGGCAGAGCCAGGCAGGACAGTGGACAGAGTGGACAGTGGACAGGCTCTGTCTCTTGAGAATAAGGGTGGAGGCCTGAACCTTCTAGAATGGAGGACCTGGTGATCCCAGAGTCCAGAGTTCTCAAGCTGCTCTTCACGTGACCCTCTGCGGGCTGCAGACTCAGTGCGGAGTGGCAGGCAGGGACTGGGGTTGGGAGGCTAGCTGGTCCCTTTGCATCTGATGCTATCCAGAGCCCTGAGCTTAGGTGTTCTGTTCCCCCTGACCCCTCCCGCCCCCTTTTGGGGGGTCTGGGCAGATACTGCCCCTCCAGAGCTGAGGAGCGTCTCTGCAGGAGGGCCCCAGGGGGAAGGCCCAGCTCTTGGGGCACAGGGTTGGGCAGCTGCAGCCCGGGCTTGGGAAGGGCTGCGAGCACTCAGATTGATCCCCCAGCCATGATCTGTCATTTCTGCGAGGCAGGCGCTGTTTTCTTTTGCTTCAGGAGCCCCTTCGACACCTGCTTTATTTTTCTTCCTGCGCTGACGTGACGGGAGACAGGTGTTAAACTACTTAATCACTTTAAAATTGTTTTAATTTTCTGTTTTTTATTGATCTCTCCAGCACCAATTAATCAGCTCACTGGACCAGGCAGTTAGTACATTAAAAATTGTCAGGGAGGCCGTGCATCTTGTAAAATGTCTAAAAAATATTCGGCTGGCAAATTTCGTTTTTCTTTGGCATGCAACAGTCCTCAGGCGGTAGAACTCCCACTCATGAGGGGCCTCTGCCTCTCGGGCTCGCGTCCGGGAGTATTCAGGGTACAGGGAGGCTTCCGGAAGGAGGTGACCTTTCATCCCTGATATGCATCTTTCCTTCCACTTTTGTTCCCAGCATCCTACGCAGCGTGGGCCTCCTTCCCCCAAGAGCATTGGGAATTTCCAGGGCAGGGGCTCTTGCTCGGAACCTCCCTTCTGACCACCATGCGGGCAGGACCTCCCCGTCTGTAACTGCGCTTGGGGCCGACCCGGCACCAGGCCCACAGTCAGGCCTCCTTTCCCTGGAATGTCGGCACTTTTAACTTGTCCTGGTGGTGCCAAGGCCAGCTCTCTGGGGCACGGTCACTGCTAAACTTGGTAAACTCTGTCTGTTGGCAGGTGGCTGCGTATCACACTGCCCTGTTCCTGGCACCCGACGATGCGCCTGAAGTCTGTCCATGGAATGTTCTGGAAGCCCCACCCACGCAGTCACGCTGTCCTGTGTGGCAAACCCTTGCCACTTGCCTTTTATCACCCCTCTTGAAAATGATTAACGGCTTGGCTGTACTTTCTTTTTTTAGGTTTTGATTTTATTGAAGTGTAGCTGATTTACAAGGTTGTGTCAGCTCCAGGTATACAGCAGAGTGACTCAGTTATACAAATCTATGCGCACGCGTGCACGGACACACACACACACACACACACACACACACACACATTCATTCTTTTTTAGATTCTTTTGTACTTTCTGAATTAAATAAAACATGAGCAGCATAACCAGGGGCTTCAACATCATTTCTTGGGGGTAGAAATTTGTTTTCTGGTTTTCCCATTATTGCCATTGTTTTCCATTTTTTTTTCCGATCACTTTCTAAAGCAAGCCCCTTTTGTATTTTATTTTGTTGTGTGTGTGGCAAGTGAAGTCCCAACCAGCCTACCTGCATGGTCTGAGCTGTCTGGTTCCTTCCAGAGGGCTCCATGCCCCCTCCCTCTCTCATCCACCAGGCCCTCTCCCTTCCCTCCCCACTGGCTGAGGGAAGCTCTGTGCATCTTCCCTCCCAGGCTACACCGTTCACTCTGGGCCCCCAACTCTGGAACCAGGGCCGGCAGCCCCCATTTGAGCCGCAGGGATGGGGCAGCAGACACGGTTGGCCCCTGCCTGTGGCCGGCGGGTTTATCTCCCCCCTGCACCCAGCACCACCCGCCCTTATTAATTGGTATACAATGGGGCTCAGGCATATAATCTCGTATTGATTTTCTCTCTGGACGCCACAGCTTTATTTGCTCACATCTGCCTCGTGTTTAACAGGCGCTTTGCTCTGGAAACGAGAGACCTTATCGGGCAGCTCGGTTTCTTTTCCTGGGGCACACAGGCACGCACACACCCTCATGTTCCAGTCGGTGGCCCAGCCTGGCCTCTCCCTGACCCTCCCTTGGTGAGGCATTCCTGGGGCGGGGGGCAGGGGCGAGGGACAGTGACCCGCAAAGGCCTTCTCCGAGACTTCCTGTCTTTGCACTTGACCTCACGTGCTGGGTCTGACCCTGCCTGCTGTGAAAGTGGCTTTGGCTCTGGGGATCAGACCTGGGTTCAGGCCCACCTGCTCTCCGCAGACGCCCTTGACGTTGGCGTTGTTCTGCACCGCAGTGTCTTTTTCAATGAATGAATGAATCTTATATTTTTAAGTTATTTATTTTGGGGTGCTCTGGGTCTTTGTTTCTGTGTGCTGGCTTTTCTCTGGTTGCAGCAAGTGGGGGTGGGCACTCTCGAGTTGTGGTGCACGGGCTTCTCATCACGGTGGTTTCTCTCATTGCAGAGGGCAAGCTCTAGGGCGCTCAGGCTCAGTAGCTGTGGTGCGTGGGCTTAAGTTGCCCCAAGGCATGTGGGATCTTCCCAGACCAGGGATCGAACCTGTGGCCCCTGCACAGGCCGGCAGAGTCCCAACCACTGGACCACCAGGGAAATCCTAATCTTACTGAAGTATAGTTGACTCACAATGCTGTGTTAATGTGCTGTACAGCCTGAAGTATCTTCTTTATCTGAGAAGAAGACAGCATACCTGCTTTGTAGGGCTCTTAGGAAACAAGTCTCGGGCACCATGCCCAGTGCCAGGCACTTAGTAGGTGCTCAGTAAACAGTGGCCGCAGTCAGCCCCTGCTGGTGTGAGATCACAGCCTTGTCTGCTGGGGAGAAAAGGAAAAAGAAACCCCCAGCCGGCCACCGCATCCCGTGGGGTGGGGAGCACATGTCCCCAACCCCGGGGACAACATCTGTGCCCTGAGGCATTTCTGTCTCCACGCCCATGTCTGAGCCCCACCTGCCTCTGGGGTTTTGATTTTCTCCTCTGATTACCATCCTGCCTCTGGGCTGGTCCGCTCTGGGGTTTTGGTGGCAAAGGGAAGGCATAGAGGCCAGAGGTAAACAGGAATTTCCTGTTGACACAACATTAATTCTCCTGCTCAGACAGGTGAATGTGCTTCACTCACTTTACCAAGATTAATGATGTGTGTTTGCCCCACTAAGAGAGGCCCAATGGGGGGTTCTGAACACAGGCCTTCTGGGATACTCTGCAGAAGAGGTTGGCAAGCTGCTCCGTGTGGGAAGGACCAGCCCCTCCACCACTTCCAGGGTCATCCCTCCCCCTGGAAGGAGCAGGAGGAATTGTTGGTTAAAGAATGTGTCCCGCCCCGGGGGGACTCTGACTGAGGGGGAGGCCTTCTCCCCAGACCTGCACCGTGAGGTCTGGAGGTCAGCTCCCCACCCACCCCCTTGGCTGTCTCCTGAAGCGCTCTTCCCACCTGTGCAAACTGCGGTCCTCACCTCCGCTCACACCCGAGGCTGTTGTCAAGGATCGGTCCGTCTCTGGTGGATTGCTCTGAAGAGTGACAGAGTATTACAGTGGACAGGACAGGCCATCTGAAGTGGGGCTTCTGAAGTGGGGTAGAGAAGCATCAGGACCACCATGGGAACGAGGTTGGACCCTGGCAGCTTCTGTTTTGTTACTTTGCAGGTTCAGTGCAAAGCTTCCCTCATAGCGCAGTGGTAAAGCATCTGCCTGTCAAGCAAGAGATATGGGTTCCATCCCTGGGTCAGGAAGATCCCCTGGAGAAGGAAAGGGCAATCCACTCCAGTATTCTGGCCTGGGGAATCCCATGGACAGAGGAGCCTGGTGGGCTACAATCCATAGGGTTGCAGACAGTCAGACACAACTTAGCGACTGAACAAAAACAGTAGGTTCAGTACAGCTCAAAGATGGTAAGAAGCAGCCCACAGCTCCACTCTGCAGTCCAACAGCTCAAGACAGATAGAGGA
>SJYF01000930.1:1816407-1827590 GCA_006410515.1 Procapra przewalskii
AGATGCACCCAGTGCTTCTCACTCAGGGAAGCATGTGTACCGCGTCTGTTTTTGCACTCCCGAGGAACAGGTCAGCAGAAGCTGTGACAGTTCTCTCGGGGAGGAAATGGCTCAGAGGGCACCGTTAGTAAGCGTTGTCTGAGCTTAGAGACCACAGCGATGCCTGGTCCTCCCACTTCATGCTGGTAGAGGCGGGAGTTGGCGGAAGGATGGGGATGTGCAGTGAGCGGCCTTGGCGGAGGTTGGGGGTGGGGGCAGCGGGAGACCGGGCCATGCAGACAAGACCGATGCCTGTGTTACCTCCAAAGAGGCCATTCCACAGGAGAGGCTGGAGATCACTGCTTCCCCCTTTTGAGGCTGGCCCGCTTCACTATCTGAGCCCCCTTCCTGCCCTCTATCAGGTCCGGCTGCAGGCCACTTCCTCTCCGCTCCACCTGGAGACAGCAGTTCAGACAGAAGGCAGGACAGATCACACAGAGAGGCGGCGGGAAGGCCAAAAAGGACAGGTACCCTACGTAGGAAGCGGGAGCGGGGCCACCAGCGCCAGAGGGCTCGAGAGGGAGCCGGCAGACAGGTGAGAGGAGAGCTCCAGGCGGGCTGGCGCAGGGGGCGGCGGAGGTCACGGGCCAGCCCCTCAGAAGGGTGAGGGCCTGGGAGGCCGTGGCCCTAGCAGTACCTTGGCGTGAGTCATAAAGGAATCAACGTCTGCCTCCATCTCACTAGGGTCCTCCGGGGGCCCCTTGGAAATCACCTCCTCAAGTTCCTGGGTGTCATCAGCTCCGGACGTGTCTATCTGGCGAACGACTTTGCGAACGATCTGGAAAAATGAGAGGGAAGGCAGGAGGGGACTTGGGGAAGCCGTTGAGGAAGAGCTTGAAAGGGCAGGTCCCGGGGGGTGGTGCAGTGGGCGTGGGCTGTGGCCCCAGGCACCCTTCCTTGTGGTCAAGGCCAGGGGTGGCCTCTGATCCCCCTGGTTGGGTGGGGAGCCCGCACTGGGCAGTCTCAGAAGGCCTGGAATTTGTGGGGGGTCTCAGCGGGGCTCAGGGACAAGTGGGTCTGACACTGTGACTTCCATCTCTAGCCCATGGGGTTCATTCTGCCTGCTGGTGTGTGACGGACGTTTACACTGTCTTCCCTGCACGACAGTAAGCCCCTGAAGGGGAGAGCGTGTCTGTCCCTTCGACTATCCGCTCCTTAGTCACACATCTGAATATGCCAATGACTGTCGCTCTGCACTGACCGTGTGCAAGGAGTGGGAAGGTAAGAACATGCAAAAGCATGAAGCTCCTCGTGCGAAAGGAAAGACTGGGCCCTGCTCCGGCCGAGTGTGTGCCCTGGAGCCACACCAGTCCTTCTCAGCCAGCAAAGCCCCTGTCCGGCAGAATCGCAGCTCCTGGTGTAAACTTGCGGCCAACCCCGTGCGTTCTCACATCCTTTTTATCTCAGGAAGCCCCATGGCGACCCCCACACTGCTGTCACACAGCTGTTTTCAGGGCCAGGTGTCACAGGACTAGGTTTGGGCTGTATCCACAGGGCCCCATCCTTGTGGAACACAGCCGCCCCCGCTGAGCTCAGGCTGTATCAGGCAAGTAAGGACCGCCACGTCTGGAACTGCGGCAGGTACCCGAACCACCCCGTCTGAGCCGGGCTTGCCCTGCTGTTAGCGCGGCAGCAAGAAGCTCAGGGTGAGCCCAGAGCCTTCTGCCCGGCTCAGGGAGGACTCCGCACCCACCTTCTTGGTGACGACGTTGCCTTGTTCATCCGTGAAATGCTCCTCCGTCACCTGCTCCCCTGGAATATTCTGAAGCTCATTCCCCTGGAATCAGAGGAAGGGAGAAAACTCGAGATGGATAAGGGGGGATGAGATGGAAAGAAAGGGGAAGTGAAAGTCGCTCCGGCGCGTCCGAGTCTTTGCAGCCCCGTAGACTATACAGTCCATGGAGTTCTCCAGGCCATACTGGAGTGGGTAGCCGTTCCCTTCTCCAGGAGATCTTCCCAATTCAGGGATCAAACCTGGGACTCCCACATTGCAGGCAGAGTCTTTACCAGCTGAGCCACACAGGAGAAGCCCAAGAATGCTGGAGTGGGTAGCCTATCCCTTTCCCAGCGGATCTTCCCGACACAGGAATTGAACATGGGTCTCCTGCATTGCAGGTGGATTCTTTACCCCCTGAACCATCAGGGAAGCCCAATAAGGAAGTAAGTTAGCAGTAGCAGCAGCAGCCAGAGTCTGATGAGACCCCACCCTGGCAGGAAACCGAAACTCAGCAAGAACTGAGCTGGACTGACCAGAGGCTGCTCCAAGTTGAGGCCAGAGGCAGCAGGGGGGCAACCCCGGGGGCCCTGGGCCTGAGGTCGGGAGGGGAGCCCAGGCTCACGGGAGTGCTGAGTGATGGATCCCTGCCATCATGCCCCGGAGTGGGCAAAACAGGGGTGGTGATGATGCAGGTTGACAGAGGAACTCCCAGGAGAGGGAGGGAGAGCCTGACGTCTACTCAGATGGCACTTTAAGGGGAAGAACACCCCGGCCACAGACGCTCACATCCTGATGAGGGGTCTTGCTGCCTCCCTGAGCTGGTTGCGGACAGAAGCAGGAGGAGGGCCAGCCTCCCGAGTCCCAGAGTGGAGCCTTCTCAGCCATCGTGAGGGACAGCGGGGTGGGGAGGGCAGGGGAGGGCGGGGAAGTGCCACCTAGCTCCGGCCTGCACATCCCCAGCACCCCCCAGCCAGGCTGCCCAACCTCTCTTCCTGCAGGGCATCTGGTCTGGCACCCCCCATGCCACTCCCCCACCCCGGGTTACCTTCAGGAGGACCCGGCGCCGGACCACCCTGGTGGAGATGGTCTCCTCGTCGTCGCTCAGCCCCTCACTCTCCCCCAGCTCCTTGTCCAACTCCTGGTGGACGTGCTTGAGCACGAAGCCCAGGGAGCCCCGGACGATGTGTGCCACATTCTGGCAGCTGACCAGGAAGAAGCCCAGCAGCACCAGGGTGACCAGGAGCTGGGTGATGAAGGTCCACATCCTCGACTGCTCACCAGCCCAGGCCTCCAGGGCCTGTGGAGCCAGGGCGGCAGGGCCGGCCGCTCATTCTCCCCGGGGACTCCAGAGGCCCCCCAGGACCCGCTGCATTCTCCCCCGTGCACGGGAGGCTGCAGGCCCCCAAAGTGGAACTGCCGCCTGAGTGCCCGCCGGCTGAGCGCCCGCCTCTGCCTCCGGCCTGGCTGACGTCAGGCCCCAGTAATTCTAGCTCCCGAGCCAGCTGCCCCGGCTGTCCGGCGGGGCCAGAGGGAAGCCGGCAGGTGTGCGCGTCCCGGGCACCAGACCTGCGTGTTAAAGGGCGTTGTGAGCAACGCCGCCCCCACCCCCACCACTGAGAGCCCGCCCCTGTGCCAGCCAGAGGCAGCTTTAGCCGTGCCCAGGAAAAGGGTCCCGTTCAGGACTCAGGAAAAAAAAATTAGACGTCTACAGAATGCGGTTCCTGGTGTGTGTCCTGGGCGGCTACTGCCAGGACCACAGGGATGTCCACTCGCTTGCTCGTGGGGTGGAGCCAGCTAACACCCTGGAGGGTGCAGGGTTTGTTTCAAAAATAGCACCCCCCCTCCCCGGGGTGAGTGGTCAGCCCCAGGAGCACAGATGTCTAGGACTGGTAGAGGGGACCTTGAGAGCCCGTGTGATTTCATGAGCCCCGTGGCCCTCGGTAGCCCCCCTGCCCTGCCTTAGGCAGCAGAGCCACCCTAAATGCAAGTGAGTCCCCGGTGTGTCTATTTAAGGCCTCTCCTTCACGGCTCTTCCCCGGGCGGGGCTGGCAGCGCCAGGGCCAGGAACCAGGCACCCGCAACTCGCCTCTGCAGGCCTGGCTCCCCAAGGCAGCCCAGCAGCTGAGGCTCAAAGGAGTCCCGTTTCCAGGATGGGGCTGCTCCTCTCTGGGCAGCAGCAGGCGTGGTGGGAAGAACCGGGATCAGGACTGGCACCCCAACCCTGCAGAGGTCTAGTGGGGTGGCTGGAGGCCTAGCAGGGTGGCTGGGAGTTGGGGGGTGCTCCTCTGGGCCTCAGTTTCTCCAGCTGTCAAGACGAGGGTGGGCTGTGAGCCCACCCACAGCTAGGGACTGTGACGGCCCTCACCCCACATGGCCCGCTGCCCAGGGGTGGCTCTGTGTGCCCTTTCACACATCAACTCGTTTACATTAACACTGTCGTGTCACGCGAGGGCAGCGGAGGCACAGAAAGGTTAATGACCTGTCTCATCGCAACACAGGAGCACCAGGGACGTAGACACGGTGAGAGCAGGGGGCCCCCGGAGCCCTGGGTCTGAGCCTGTGCCAGGAGCCCAAGGTCAGATGCTGCCCACCAGGCCGAAGAGAGGGGCTGGCTGCCTTCCAGGCTGAGGTCCCTAGTTACAGTCATCACCACCCCCCAGCCCTCACTGTGCTTTGAGGCTCACTGAAATACCAGTCAACAGGTGCTCTGCACGCTGTCACCTTAAACAGGCCTCTCGATCATCCTCCGGGGCTCCAGGAGACCGTGAAGAGACAGCTCGCCCACCCTCCCATCAGCCCTAGAGCAGGAGACACGGGCCCTGCCCGCTCCTGGGACCCGGGACCAGGAGGTCTGGGACTCTCCCCGCCCTGGCGCCGGGCCTCCTGGGACTCAGTTTCCTCATCTGTAAAAGAGGCAGCTGGGCACGATGACCCTGGAGGATTTGCTTCTCCAGGATCCTGCCTTCTTTCCAGTCCTCCCCCAGCCCACGGAGCTGAGCACAGACAGGCTCCTATGCAGTGTCGTCCCCAGGACTCGCGGTTGCGGGGTGGGGCCACAGACCCAGGGTGGGGGAGTGGGCCTGGTGCTTTGGGACAAGTGTGCATGACCAGGAGTCACAGAAGCGGGTGCAGTCCGACCACCAAGAGCGCCCGGGGTGGCCTGGGGTTACAAACGGGCGCAGCGGCCCGGCCACCGGAGGCGTGTCCTTGGCAGGGACACCTTCTAAATAAAACCCTGTTTAATTCCTGGCACCTCTTGGCAGCCAGCAGCCCCGGCCATGGTGGAGCCCGCCAGGTCCTGGGGTCCTCAGAGGCGCCTGCGAGGCTCGGGCTGGGACAGGGGCGAGGGGAGAAGCCGGCAGTGAGGGGAAGGGCGGAAGCGGACATGAGCGCACGCAAGACGAGGGACCGGGGAGGCGCGGGGCACACGCTACGCGTGTGCTGAGAGTGTCCATCCGCGTTTACAGAGCAGTGACTCGCACTTCATACAAACACAAATTAAGACGATGTCAAGGACTTCCCTGGTGGCTCTGTGTATAAGAATGCACCTGCCAGTGCAGGGGCCACGGGTTTGATCCCTGGTTCGGGAAGACTCCACGTGCCGACGATCAACTAAACTCTGTGCGCCGCAAAGACTGAGCCCGAGCTCCAGGGCGCGAGAGCCCGTGAGCGGCAACGACTGAAGCCTGCACGCCTGCGGCCCGTGCTCAGCAACAGGAGATGCCACCACAAGGAAGGGCGGCCCCCTCTCATCGCAGCCAGAGAAAAGCCCGCGCCAGCGAAGACCCAGCGAGGCCAAAAGTAAACTATGAATAAAATTATTTTTAAAAACTATGTCAAGATCATTACGGGCTTCCGAAGTGGCACTAGTGGTAAAGGACCCGCCTGCCGACGCCGGAGATGTAAGAGAGGAGGGATAGATCCCTGGGTTGAGAGGATCCCCTGGAGGAGGGCGTGGCCACCCACTCCAGTATTTTGGGCTTCCCTGGTGGCTCAGACGGTAAAGAGTCCACCTGCAATGCGGGAGACCTGGGCTCGATCCCTGGGTTGGAAAGATCCCCTGGAGGAGGGCATGGCAACCCATTCCAGTATTCTTGCCTGGAGAATCCCATGGACGCAGGAGCCTGGTGGGCTATGATCCATGGGGGTGAAAAGAGTCAAACATGACTGAAGCGACTGAGCACGCGGTGTAAGATCATAAGACATCTGGGACTAGTTTCAAGATAACGTCAGAGGGTAATAGCCTATCCTATCTGGTTTTCACAACACAAAAAGGTTTCAAAAAACACATTGAAACAGATGTGCACAAAAATGGGGAGTTAAGACAAAGCAGTTAAGTAGCAGGGGACTGAAGGGAGGGTGGAGGCCACAGCGTGTTGGGGGTCGCCCCCCGTCCCAGCCTGTCCCTATGGGGATCCACCTGCGTGGGCACAGAGACCCCAGGGAACCCTGGCGACAATCCTTTCTCTACCCCATTTACACAAGGGGACCCAGGGGCCTGGCGGAGAGTAGCTGGTTATTGGCCCCAAAGACTGGGTAAGACCCAAATCAGCCAGCAGCCAGGCCTCTGGGTTCTAAGCCCTTCTTCCTAAAACATGACGGAAAAAGGAAACAAAACCAGCCCTCCAAAGACCCTGATGCTGGGAAAGATAGAAGGCAAGAGGAGAAGGGGGCGACAGAGGACGAGATGGTTGGATGGCATCACCGACTGAATGGACATGAGCTTGAGCAAGCTCTGGGGGAGATAGTGAAGGACAGGGAAGCCTGGCGTGCTGCAGTGCATGGGGTCGCAAAGAGTCGGACAGGACTGAGCCACTGAACGTCAACTACAGAGGCCCCCTCTGATCCTGTGACCACCTTGGGCATATGCAGGGTGGCTGGCGGTGGGGAGCAGGAAGGGGGCATCATAGGTGTGCCTGGGAGTCTCTGGACCCCCATCAAGGAGACCCCCTTCCCGTCCTCAGAGGGGTCACGGAGGCCAACAGGTGGGCAGACAGAGAGAAGCCACCGCCCTAACCTTTAAAGAGAAACCACTCCCAGCGGGGGTCTGAGCGAGTGAGCAGATGCCAGGGGCCTGGTCCTCCGGGTGGAGCGTCAGGGGGGCCCCGCCCCAGGGCGCCCACCTTTACCTGGAGGGAGAAGGTGCTGCCAGCCTCCTGTGTCCACTCTTCAGGGCCGGGTGGTCTCCGCTCCCTGCTGACCTCGGACTGCTCAGCCGCAGGCCCTGGGCCCTCCTCGAGCTCCGGCGAGCTGCCGACCGTTCTCTGGAATGAGTGTGGGCCCAGTGGGGCCTCCTCCGGCCAGGAGCCGTGTGTGGCCTCTTGCAGGTAGGAGACGATAGAGCCTTCCGCATCCCAGTCGTGCACCCTGGCCCCCGGGAAGAGATCGAGGACACCGGTCACCCCAGCCACCTCTCTCGGGGGTCCTCCCCATCTGGAGCCTGCCCTGCGCTCTGGAGGCTGGGAGGGCATAAACCATCACATAGCATCTGCCCTGTCCAGGGAGACGCGGACGCCAGTGCTGCTGGGCCCTGTCCTTTGAGTGGATGGCTCCGCTCCTGCAGCCCTGAGACGGCCTGGTCACACACCCGCCGTCCAGCCCCCCATGTTGCCCCCACCGCATAGTCCTCACGCCGAGGCTCAGCTGGTGAGATGCCCCCCCGCCTCTCGAAGCAGGCTCTCCCACGGCCTCGGGGACACACGTGCCTGCTCCTCCCTCCCTCGGTGGCTGCTCCTTCTGTGTCCTCTGTCTCCTCCTAACTTCCCCGGCATCTGACCCTGGAAGGGCCCAGGCTCAGTTCTCAGACCTCTCTTCCTGTCTACACCCGCTTCCCAGGTGAGGTCATTCAACCCGTGGCTTTAAGCCCACTGGCGGGTCCCCAGCAGCTCTTCCCTGAGCTGCAGGCCTGTGTGTCCGACAGCCTCCTCAACACCTGCCCTGGAGGTCTCTGATGGGCATCTCGGGGGCTCAAGTCCTCACTGAGGGGCTCTTCCCCATGCCTGTTCCAGCCATCTCCCCACCCTGCAGTAGATGGCACCCTGGGTCCTTCAGGTGTCAGCTCAAGCACACCCGTGTCCTCTGGGACACCCCCTCTTTCTCTCAATTGCTACATCTTATTTGCCAGCAAATCCTTGGAATTCCACCTGCAAAAATACATCCTGAGCATGACTACCCCCAGCCAACCATCTGGGTCCACGTCACTGTGGACTCTTTCCTGCAGCTCGTCTCCCTGCCTCTACTCCTGGCTGCATCTGGCTGTGGCCCGTTCACCTTGGATCTCTGCTCAAAACCCTCTGATGGTTCTCCATCCCACCCAAGATACACCACAGTCCGTCTAGGACCCCAAGGCCTGCCATGTCAGGCCCCACCACCTCCCCGATCACCCTGTCTGGGCGCAGCCAGCTCCTCGCTGTCCCTGGTGTGCAGTGGGTGTGCTCTGCTCCGAGGCCTTTGCACCAACAGGGCCTCTGAGGGCACCTCTGCTCAGACGCCCACAGAGCTCATCACCTGAATTCCTTTACGTCTTCCTCTGAGTCACTCTCAGGCATCCCTGGCCTCCTTCTCTATAATTCCAACCTTCCCCTTCCCTGTTTTCTTTTCCTTTCCTGCTTTATTTTTTCTTTTCAGCACTTGGCACTAATGAGCATTTCTTTTTTGAAATTAGTTTCCATTCCATTTACTTTATCTTTATTATCAGCTCCCTGCCCCCCCAGAACAGGGGTCCCCCGCCTCCAGGGTCCAGTGCCCAATGATCTGAGGTGGAGCTGATGTAATCAGAATAGAAATAAAGGGCTCAATAAATGCAATGCACTTGAATCATCCCCAAACCATCCCCCCCGCCCCCACTTCATGGAAAAACTGTCTTCCACAAAATCAGTCCTTGGTGCCAAAAAAGGTTGGGGACCGCTGCACAAGAACATAAATGTCTTGCAGGTGGCAACAGTGTTTTGCTTGAGGCCACAGCCCTGGCTTGGAGGCATCTGCACAGGGGCCTGGCACACAGCTGGCCTCAATACACACTGTCGGGTGAATGAATGAAATCCATCTGTCCCCACGGGAGGGCTGGCCCAGGTCACAGAGCCCGCCGGTCATGCTCTGAGGCTTGGCCGCCAGGCCCCTGGTCCCTGTCTAGGGACGCTGCTGTCACAGTGGCGCAGTGGCCAGCACACACGGGCATCCAATCTATGCCTGTTGAGCAAAGGGCCACTGCAGGTGCTTGGGAGGCCCAATTTCACCTTGGATCCTCACCGCTCAGCCTGCCCAATTTTCCTCAGGAATCCAAGGGTTCATCTGGGGCACTGAATGAATCCCGGCTATCCTGTCTCCTATACGGCTTTGTTTGCCGTCCTGCTGGGGTATGGGGCCACACTGAGCAGCTCCTCCCTGGGGAGGCGCCGTCTGCCAGGGCTTCTGGGAGGGGGACACAGGTGGCTAGGGGAAAGGGGAGCAGGTTTCCCACAGTCCGGCCAGACCTGAGCTCCATGGGGGTGGCCGTGGCCTCCCGGGAACACAGGAACCGTGTGCTTTGGGGAAACTGAGGAGCAAAGCGACAGGGAGGAGAGGGCCTCAGCCACGCCCTTCCTGGGCCAGTCCCAGAGGCCACGGTGATACTTGTCACTCATCTGTCGGTCTGTCTCACTCTCGCCCCAAGACCCCTTTGCACTTAGGCCAAGCGCCAGGGTGCGGCAGGCTGTCCACTGCATGGATGTGGCCTGGACACTGTGTCCACCGAGGTGCACTAGGCCCTTCCGCCAACAGTGCCCGCTGGCTGAGTCCCAGGCCTTCTCACGGCGGGAAGCGTGGCCAGGAGCTACCCAGGAGAGGAACCATCTTCAATGGCTAGAGCTTTGTCCCGCCCAGATAAGCCCAATTGGCCTCACTCCTCCAGAGAGGCGTAACTAGAAAGGGCAGCCTTATCAGCTCCGTCACATGCAAGCCCTGTGACTGCCCACCCGCTCGCCTGGGCCCTGGAGTTTCCAGGTTTCCAATTATGGTTTGCTTTCAACAATCAACACGGCAGCGACCGAGGCCCAGGGCCCCTGGCTCTGCTGTACTGCCAGGGCCGTGGCTTGTCCCAGTCTGACAATCGCTTTCCCCATCCCAATGCCCCCAGCCTCTCTCCTGGGGGCTGCACAGGAGTTGGGGGGTGGCGGGGAAGGACTGGCCTTTGCAGACGCAGCTCCACTCTTTATCACAACACAGAGGCCTGCGTGCTGGCTGGGAGGCGGAGGGGCGAGCTGGCATCTTACTGAATTATTTCCTCCAGGGCGTTTGGCACACAAGGTTTGGGGGGCTGCTGCTAGCAGCATATAAAAGTCCCCCCTTACTCACTGCCAGGCACAGGACCCCCTGGAAGCCCGGGACGGCAAAAGGCACCCCGCCCAGCAGCCCAGCCCTTGCCCTTACCTGTCCTGGCTCGAGTCCGTCGCCCAACTCACGGTGGGGGTTTCTGAGACGCGGGCGTGTACCCTCTGCTGGCCTGAAACAAGAGACACTTCACGCTCTGAGTCCTGCCCTGCACCTGTCGAGTCCTCCTGCCTCTCATGACCTGGCATCTTCTCTTCTGACCTCTGACCTTCCTCCTGGTCAAGCAAATCGATAAGGCCATTTGTGGCATCTGAATCCACCGTGTCGTCCTCCACGAGGTCCAGAGAGCCCAGCGTGGGGCCCCGGGGTCCCTCGGAGAGCGCCCCCTCCAGCTTCCACTCGTGCCCCGTGGCGTCTGAGTCCTCAGCCTTGCTGCACTCCAGAGAGGAGTCCTCAGCAGTGACCAGCGAGGGCGTGAGGCCCGCGGACCACACCTGCATGTCAGACATCTCCAGCAGGGCGTCATGCTCCGTGCCCGCCAAGGGGATGGCGTCTAGGACGGCCACCTCGTTCCAGTACTGGTCTGCGCGCAGCGGAGAGGGGAGCGCGTAGTGCAGGGAGGCGGGGGACAGCAGCTCGTCCTGCAGCGACGAGTAACCTGGATGGGCAGACAGAGGACGACGTGCTCCAGCGGCGCCCTCCGTCGCGCGCGCGCACGTGCAGGGCCACTCACTCGCGCGCACAGGCTCGGCCACGATCGGGCATGCGCATTCCGGGGCGGGGCTGCCCAAGCCTTGCGGCTGCTGCCCAGGCACGTGGGCAAGAGGACAAGGCTCTGGGGCGCGGGGCGCGGGGCAAGCCGGGGGTGGGGGCTGAAAGCCAAGAGAAGAGGATGAAACACTTGCTCTTCCGAGTCTAGAGCAGGGATCAAGACGCCTTGATCCAAAGGCTTGCGCCCGAGCCTTCTGACAGCCTTGCGGAAGGAGGGGCTGCTCTCTTGTTGCACCCACGTCCCCTGGGCACAGCTCTGGGCAGGGGGCGGGCTCTGATAGGGAGGCACCTCCAAGGGAGGCGGGCAACCTCAGAGCCACTGTGGGTGACTGTGCCCTCGCCGGGGGTT
>SJYF01000930.1:1837215-1855547 GCA_006410515.1 Procapra przewalskii
TAATTAGATCCCATTTGTTTATTTTTGCTTTTATTTCCATTATACTGGGAGGTGGATCATAGAGGATCCTGCTGTGATTTATGTCGGAGAGTGTTTTGCCTATGTTCTCCTCTATGCATTCATTTTTGGCTGTCCTTGGTCTTCGCTGCTGCACAAGCCTTTCTCTAACTGTGGTGCCTGGGCTTCTCACTGCAGTGCCTTCCCTTGCTGCAGAGCGCGGGTCTAGGGTGCCTGGGCTCAGTAGTTGCGGCTCCCCGGCTCTAGACTACAGGTTCAGGAGTTGTGGCACACGGGCTTAGCAGCTCCACAGCATGCGGGCTCTTCCCAGATGAGGCATCGAACCCATGTCTCCTGCACTGGCAGGTGGGTCCTTTACCACTGAGCCACCAGGGAAGCCCTTTTTAGGCCTTCTTTTGGGTTAATTGAAAATTTCCATTTTATCTCTTTGGATGGCTGATTAGCTATGATTCTTTGAGTATTTTAGAAGTTGCTTTTGGGCTTCTAGCATACATCATTAAACCACCCCAGTCTACTTTTAAGTGATATGATAACACTGCATATAGTATAAGAACCTTATAATAATATACTTCCGTTTTTCTCTCTCAACTTTTTCAACTTTTGTACCATTGTTGTAATACATTTTACTTTTGTATATGTTATAAACACAACATTATGTTATTTTGTTTAAACAGTTATCTTTTAAAGAGATTTAAATAATGAAAAAATTATGTATTATCCTTATAGTTAGCATCTCGGGCACTGTTCATTCGTTCATGTAAATCTGTATTTCTTTCTGGTGTCATTTTTCTTTTGGCCTGAAGGACGTTTTATGGGAAAAAAAAATTGCTTGTAGCAGTCGCTTCCTGTTGACGACTTCCTTGTTTTTTGTATGTCTGGAAATGTCTTTATTTGCTTTCATTTTTGGAAGCTATTTTTGCTGGGTATAGAATTCTAGGTTACTTTAGAGGTGTTCTACTTTAAAGATGTGTTCTAAAGATACTGCTCTGCTGACTTACTTCCATTGTTTCCAGTGAGAAATATGATGTAATCCTTATCTTTATCTCCGTATACAATGCATCTTTTTCCCCACCTTTGGCTACTTTAAAAACTTTATCACTGGTTCTGACTAATTTGTTTAAAATGTACCTTGATATATTAGACTTCATGTTTCGTGTGGTTAACGGAACTTCTTGGATCTGTGTAATTATTGTTTTTGTCAACTTGGAAAATTCTGGGCCATTAATTCTTCAAATACTTTTTCAGCCTCTTTCTCTGTTGGAAACTAATTTCACAAATATTAGGTCACTTGAAATTGCCCCATAGCTCACTGATGCTTTTAAAGATTTTTTGTTGTTCTTGTGTTTCATTTTGGAGAGTTTCTATTACTGTTTGCCAAGTTCACTTTTTCTTCTTTAATGAAAGTTAATTCAGTGTATTTTTCAACCTATATCTTGTAGTTTCATCTCTAGGGGATTGGTTTGGGTCTTTAAAAAACACCTTCCAAGTTTCTACTTGACTTTTAGAACATCTGAAATAGTTATAATAACTGTTTTACCATTCTTGTCTACTAATTCTAACATCTGCATCAGTTTTAATTGATTGATTTTTCTTCTCATTATGGGTTTTGTTTCCCTGCCTCTTTGAATGTTTATCTGAGAATCTTTAACTGGATTATTTGAATGTCAGACACTGTGATTTTTATCTTGTTGGGTGCTGGATAGTTTATATTCCTGTAACAATTCTTTAGAGTCCCTTGGACTGCAAGGAAAGCAAACCAGTCAATCCTAAAGGAAATCAACCTTTAATATTCATTGGAAAGACTGTTGTTGAAGTTGAAGCTCCAGTATTTTGGCCACCTGATGTGAAGAGCTGACTCATTGGAAAAGCCCCTAATGCTGGGAAAGATTGAAGGCAAAAAGGAGAAGGGAGCAGCAGAGGATGAGATGGTTGGATGGCATCACTGACTCAGTGGACACGAATTTCAGCAAACTCTGAGAGATAGTGGAGGACAGAGGAGCCAGTCTATGGGGTCGTGAAGAGTCAGACACGACTTAGCTTCGAACAACAGCAAATGATTCTTGAGCTTTGTTCTGTTATGTCATTGAGTTACTTGAAAACAGTCTGATCCTCTTGAGTTTTGCTTGCAAGGTTAATTAGGTGGGAGCATTGGTCAATCTAGGGCTAATCATTCTCCGTTATTGAGAAGGACCACTCTCTGTTCCCTATGCAACATCTGTGACAATCAGCCTGACTGTTGGGAATAGATGATTAATAATCAACCAAAATTTGTGGAGGACCTTCTGAAGCTCTCCAGAGTGCTGTCTCTGTGCAGCTTTCTCTCTAGGGAATTACAGTTGCCCTGATCTCCTTGGACTGCCAGCAACTTCTCCTTAACCAGGGGGTCTTCTGGATTTCTCTTCCTTCCTCCATGACTTAGAAACTCTTTCGAGGCAGTAATCCAGGCAATTGTAGGGTTCATCTCATTTATTTTCCACTTTTCATATATCACTGACCTCTACTGCCTGATGTCAGTGTCTTGAAAGCTGCTGTTTCATATAGCTTGTCCATTTTTTGCTTGCTTTCAGCAGGAGGGATATGGTCAGTCCTTGTTGCCTTATCTTAGCCAGAAGTGGACTGCATCTCAGGCAGCTCCTCAGATATGGTTGGATAAACATTCTATCACTCCTGGGAATCTCAGTAAGATTTGATTAAAGGTGAGAGAGGGGAATAACTCTGTCAGTCACACTATGCCCGAGTCTCATTTTTGGTGACTTTACCCCCTTGAAACTTCCTGGGGTTCACATGACTGGAATTTCACCCAAATGAAAGTGTGTCCACAAAGAGAGCTCATGCACACCCTTCCTCAGGACTTCTTTCTGCCTCGTGTTTATCCTGGAGCCTCTTCCCTGATCACAGGGTTTGGGGGCTATGCTCCCTGGCCCCTCTCAGTCTCCAGAGGACCCCACTGACCCCCACCGCCACACCCCCACAAGCATGGATCTGAGGCTGTAGGTGGCCATTCTCAATGGAGTGGGGATTCCTACTGAGCAGAGGCCATGCTCAGTGAGGACTATCAGACAAAGTCTGGGTGGACTGGAGCACAGGAAGGTTGGCTGAGTCCTCTGGTTGAGATCCAGAAGTGCCTGTCTCTTGAGCAGTCTCTCATGACCCTACCATACCTGGGTCACCAGCCCATGCCTCTGTCCACAGCTGTCCCCTAGGGGTTGTATTTTGGGGAAATCGGGTAACAGGCAATTAAACACACAGCCTTGGGGCAGAGCAATCCAGTAGTACCCACCCCCTGATTCCAGCCCCTCCTTATCTCAGCTGTCACCCGGGGTCTCTGTTAACCCAGATGTAACGACGACCCTAATAATTTGATGTCAGCAGCAGGCTGGACAAGGGGTGGACAGATAGCCTGACCTCAGACGGAAGCCACACTTCCCTAGCTGGGCTAAGAGTCGAAAGAAACAAGACATACTACAGTTCCAAGTAGACGTTGCATCCAACCCATGAAATCAAATGGAGCTGACTGAACGGGATATAAGATATCCATCTTTCCCTTTCATATGAGAAATCTGTTTTATTTTCAGGAACACTTTTTTTTTTTTTTGCTCTATGGGCAAGTTTTCTCCTTCACATTTATCCCAGGGTCTGAGGTAGCTCCCTCCTGCACAGGAGGAGAAGCAAACTGGCCCTTCTGCCCCGGCCAGTCCAGACAAACCCAGCAAGAAGAGCCAGGAAGGAAGGATGAGAGACCTCAGGTTCCTATCTTCCTGAATCCACAGAGCAACCAATCACCGCCCTGAGTGCCCACGGTGGCCGAGGGAGGCTCAGATGAGCGGAGGGCAGGGAAAGCACAAAGGAAACAAGGGAATACCGTGGCCATCAGCATGAGGGCCGGGCTGGCCCGGGGACAGAAAGCCAGAGGAAGGGCGGGGGGCAGCCGTCTGCCTGCTCTTCCACCTCTGATCCTTCATGCTCCTCCTCTCCAGGCCAGAAGGGCATGGTCTTCCCGGGACAGGAAGGCAGAAGGCAGGAAGAACACACAAAGCCAGCTCTGGTGCCCCGAAAGGCCAGGATGGACCAAGCGGACGACTGAGTGTCTGCTCCGGCCTGGAGGAGAGAGCGCGCAGGGCGCATGGCCCGCGTCTGCCGGGACACCCGCGGGACGAGGGGTTCGGAAGGTCTGACAGGCGGCAGAGCAGCCAGGGAGCACACAAGCGTTCAGAGTATGTCTGCAACCAAAGCGGGGAGGACCCCTGGTCAACTCATCAGATCTCGGGACTCTTCTGCTCCAGACCGGCCATGGCTCTCCACTGCCCTCCCAGTAAAACCAGCGTCCCCACTGCGGCCTGGAGGAGCTGGCCTCCCGCGGCCCCTGCCCTCTCGTCTTTCTCTCTGGCCCCTCCATGCTCTGCGGATGCACCAGGCTCACCTGCTCGGGGCCCCTGCCCCTACTGCTGCTCGGGCCCCTCTCTCCCCAGTTCACATGCCCACCCTGCCTCTCCCTCCAGCCTCTGTTCACGTGCTACCCACTCCCACCCCACTCTCTAACCCCTCAATCTCGCACGCCAACCTTGCTTGACGCCAATTTTCTTCCCCCATCACCCTGCTAGCACATTATCTAACACACTTCCATAAATTTTTGTTTGCCTGTCCCAACAGAAGGCAAGCTCCATGAAGGCCAAGTTTGCGGCTTTGCTCCTTTCGGAGTCTGTTTGACTTATCTGCCTGGCTTAGAACAACCTCTGGCGTATGACAAGTGTTCAGAGAACATTTGCCAAATGAGCGGCCCAACTGGACTGCCCTTCCACAGTCACGGGGCACGGGGCCCAGGCCCATGGGGGTTAGAACTCTCTGATTGGGCTTTAGAGTCTCCAGGCCCCACGGGAGTCCCAGGGCCAGAAGGGATATTCATAAATACTTGGGTATGCAACTGCCCTTAAAAAAAAACCTTTTTTAAAATTTTGATAAGAACACTTGGCGTGGGAATCTGTCTTAACAGGTTTTCAATTGTTGAAATTGCCTTGTTTATCCTCATATAATTCTATGTGCCCGGTGTCCATAGATTTGGGGTACAAAACCCCCAAAACACGCTGCCTTGCCTTGACTGAACCAACTCTGGGTTTCTGTTAATAAACCCAACCAAGTGACTGGTCATCTAGTTTAAAAAGGGAAAAGTGTCTTATCTCTTGATTTCCCCCAGTCTGCAGCATTTCTCAGCCACTCTCCCTCGGTCCTTGTGAAAGCGAGTCGGTCGCTTAGCAGTCCTCGTCATGTCCAGCCAGGCCCCCAAGGGGCAGGAAGAGGGCTGTTCTGGGAGCCCCGGACGCTGGGGCTGAGAGCGCACCTCCTTCCCGGGCACAGCCTGAAACTTGCACACTCAGGCCCCAGCTGGAAGGGCAGCCGCCACCCTCCCCGGGGGGCAGGCCAGGGGTCTTCAGGAAAAGCATCTGGGGAGGCTGAGAGCCCTGAAGCCCGGCCGCTGGGGGTAGGCAGTGAAAGCAGGCAGTATGGGGGGTAGCAGCCCAGGTGGGGTCAGAGGCAAAAGAGAAAGGCAGCAGGATGCGGTCACCCGACGAGCCTTGCGCTCAGGGGTGCTGGGCGCCAGCTTTCGGGGAGAGAGACCAGTGTGAGGGGCGTAGCGTTCACTGGGGAGGCCCCTGCCCCCTGCCCCCTGCCTCCACTCTCTCACAAGCTCCGGTCACAGGGGCCCGCATGGGGGCACGCACGTGGGAGTGGCCGGGATGACTGGTGACCTAGCCGGGGGAGGTCAGTGGGCAAGCTGGAGGGGAAGAGTTGGGGGGGCATACCCTGCACCTGGAAAGCAGGTCCCCAGAACCAAATTGTTTTTCGAGGCCTGTAAGGAACCTCAGGTCTCTGATCCAACTTGTGGATTTTAAAGAGATTGATGGCCCAGCACGTGGAGTCCAGAGATCAAGAGGAAAGGAAGGGTCCCAGCTCCCACCATCCCAGCAGGAGGCGGCCGGGCCTGCCTCTGTGCGCTGATTACAGACGCAGATGGAGGGGAAAGGGGATCTGGGCCCTGCTCCCCACACGGCCCGACCTCTGCTGCAAGGAAGGTGTCCTTTAGGCCGCAGAGGGGATGCTGGGGGCAAAGGTCAAGCCCCCGTGGAGCGGGGTCACCGGAGGGGAAGGGGCTCCGTGCCAGGCCAAACCGCATCCAAACAAGTGATCCGGAAGGGATGGGGCGAGAAAAAAGGGAGACAAAAGCAGAAACCAGCTCTATGGAAAAAGCCCGCTTAGCCCCAGAGAAGGGGTAGCCCGAGCGCTTAAGGACACCTTTCCGCTGGTCTCCAACCGAGTCCTGCGCCAGAACCTCGTGCCTACGGACGACGGGGTCGCAGGTGGGTCTGCGCAGAGCTGGAGGGCGCGGCAAGCAGCGGAGGGTAGCGGGAGCGGGGGCGGCAGCCGCCCCTCCTATCCTGCTGGGCCCCCCGACCCCGGGACCCCCATCACCTCTGCTCTCACCACCGCCCATCCAGAGGGAGACTGACCGGCCACTGGGCGAGAAGCTTCCAGGGAGGGTCAGGCGGCGGCGGCGGCTCGGCCTGCACCCCCGCGCCCGGGGGACACTCACCATTCATCTGGGAGGGGGACGACGAGTAGTCCCGGTCGGCGGGCCGGCGGTCGGGCTTGAGGCTGCGGCCCTGCCTGCCTGAGCCCTCCAGCATGTTCACAATCTCGCCGCGGTCGATGTTCCGCAGGGCGGCGTAAAGATTCTCCACTGCGGGCAGAGCGGAGGGAGAGGGCGCTCGCGGACCGCTACCCAAGCGGGCCACGTGGGCCGCCCGGCCTGCGGGCTCTGAACTCTGGAGTAAGGGGCGGGGGCGGGGGTGAGAGGCTTGCAAGGCCCCTTCTCTTCTCAAAGTCCAAACAAACTACCTCTAGGAGAAGTCAGGCTGCCCTGGAGATGATGCGGTTTCCGTCCACACTATGCAATAAAGCCAACAAGAGACAGAAAACAAACTTTTTGATTTTCCAGGGGTTTTCCCTGGTGGCTCCGATGGTGAACAATCTGCCCGCAAGGTAGGAGACCCGGGTTCGATTCCTGGGTGGGGAAGATCCCCTGGAAAAGGGAATGGCAACCCACTCCAGTATTCTCGTCTGGAGAATTCCATGGAGGGAGGGGCCTGGAGGGCTGCAGTCGGTGGAGTCAGACCCGACCGAACAACTGATGCACAGTGCATATGAAAGTTACATTTACACTGCACTCTAGTCTGTTACGTGTGCGATAGCACTGTGTCTAGGAAAAAAACTACGTACATATCTTAAAGGTATTTTATGGCTAAAAAATGCAAACTCTCCTCTGAGCCTTCAGTGAGTCTTCATAGTCACATAAGGACCCTGATCACAGATCAGTGGGACAAATGCAGTCATCATGAGAAAATATGAAATGCTGAGAGAATTCCCCAAATGTGACAGACACAAAGTGAGCAGATGCTGCTGGAAATTGGCACAACAGACCTGATGAATTTGGGGGAGGGGGTGAAATGCAGTATCTTTGAAGCACAGCAAAGTGAGGGAGGCTTGGGGTTTGTTATCCTTTAACAGATCTTTTCCAAACCCCAACAGTGGTGAATTTCAAGGCATGGAAAGACTGTTTTTTTTCTCTTTTTTTTGTAACCCAAAAGGAATACTGGGGCTTCCCTGATGGCTCAGCAGTAAAGAATCCACCTGCCAGTGCAGGAAACATTGGGTCGGGAAGATCCGCTGGAGAAGGGAATGGAAACCCACTTCAGTATTCTTGCCTGGAGAATCCCATGGACAGAGGAGCCTGGTGGGCTACAGTCCACGGGGTCACAGAGAGTTGGACAGAACTTAGGACAATGACAAGAAGGATACTATAAGAAAATGAGAGTGAGAATTGGATCCTGCCCTTTAGAAATCTTTGGTCCTTGCCAGTTGATTTAAGATGCAAATGTAAACACTCAGTTTCTCTTGATGTTTTGTGTTCAGGAATGTGGTTGAGGAGCTGAAAAGAGTGAGTCACATCTTCCCTCCAGGTTGAAGAAAATCCTGGGGGAACAAGAACTGCATCCGAGGGGACTCCTGGCTGGGCTCTGAGGGGACAGACCTCGTCTGAGAAATTCAACCAAGAGACACACACCCCACACAGATGCAGTCTTTTAGGGGTCCTGGTGTGATTGCACACTCATCCTGAGAATGGGAAGAGGTCATGGGCAAGGTTCTGATGTGCCCTCCTGGCGGGATTGCCCAGAAGACCAGGGACCCTCAGAGGTGTGTGCCTGCGTGTGTGTGCACTTGTGTATGTGTGCGTGTGTGAGAGAGACAGAAGAGATTGGTTCCAAAGGTCAACAGCACCCCAGGGATCTGGAGGGAGAAGTTCTGGGGAGAAGTGCTTGGTGAGCTCCTGGCATGGGCTTTGGGGAGAGAAGGGTCCCAGCTGCGGCGCCGCCCGGTACTGACTCTTAGCGTCTTGGCCTTCACGGGTGACCCAGAGGTTCAGCAAGGCCAGGCTCTGCTCCAGCAAGGAGTTGGGGTTCTCCACGCGGATCCTGTTGATGTCGTCCACGCTGAACTGCAGCTCCCGGGCCAGCTCTGCACGCAAGGAATCAAGACCAGGGTGAGACCAGCTGGAGCCGGCCCCGGCCCCGGCCCCGAGCCTGAGTGGGGAGTGGGGCGCCCCAAGGAGTACCCGCAGAGAACAGTGCCCTGGGGACTTGGCGCCTCCTTCCCAAGGATGCCTAGTGTAAGGTGACACCTGCCCTGTGGCATCCCCAGGAAATGCGCCAGGCGGAGGCGTGGTCACGGGAGAGTAATAAGGACTGAATGAGTGAACGGACACTCCCTGTCACTTGGAACACGGGTGATGAGGCTGAGCCACGGAAGGTCGCAGGACCGGCTGGGGTGGGGGGGCAGGGGGAGGGCTGAACAGCCGATGCCCTCGGCACTGTTGGTGAGGCAAAAGCTGCCACCCTTCCCTCGGGAAGCAGTCATAATGGAAACACATCTGTGTATTTGTGTTTCTTCAGGGAAAGGCGCTGTTTACATTTAAAACGGGAATACAAGTCCCCATCTAAATTCAAGGCACCATCGCAGAAGGCAAGCTCTCCTCTCCTGCTGTCTTCACGGCTGTTTCTCGCAGGTGCTTTAGAGGCGAGCAAGGAGCTGAGTCTCATTTCAGGGATGAGGAAGACCAGCGTGGAAAGTGATGGTGAGAACCAGAATGTGCGTGTGCCACACACAACACACACACAACACTCCACATACACATACACAACACGCCACATACACACACCACACACACACCACTCCATGTACACACACCACATACACAACACTCCACATACACACACCACATACACAACACACCACATACACACATCACACACACAACACTCCATGTACACACAATACATACAGAACACACCACACCATGTACATACCACACACACACAACACTCTATGTACACACAACACATACACAACACTCCATGTACACACACCACATACACAACACTCCACATACACCACATACACAACACACCACATACACACATCACACACACAACACTCCATGTACACACAACACATACACAACACTCCATGTACACACACCACATACACAACACACCACATACACATACCACACACACAACACTCCATGTACACAGACAACACTCCATATACACACAACATACACAACATGCCACACACCACACACACAACACATACACAACACACCACATACACGACACACACAACACTCCATGTACACACATCACATACACAACACACCACATACACAACACCACACACACAGTCCACATACACACAACACACAACACTCCACGTATACACATAACACACACATTCCATGTACACACAACACATACAAAACAAACCACACCACGTACACACACCACACACACAACACTCCACGTACACACAACACGCACACAACACTCCGTGTACACACATCACATACACAACACACCACATACACACATTACGTACACAACACTCCATGTACACACAACACATACAGAACACACCACACTATGTACACATACCACACACACAAAACATACACAACACACCACATTCATACACCACATACACATCACTTATACACACACCACACACACACACACACACCATATACACACCACACTACATACACACATCACATATACATCACATACACACAAACCACACATACACACACTCACACACCACATACACGACACACACACCACATACATAACACACTGCATACACACAACCCATATACATCACATACACACGTACTACACATAGACACATACACACACTCACATACCACACACACACTCACATGCCACAAAAACACATACCACATATACAATACACATAAACACACACACTGCATACACATACCACAATACACACTCACAAACCAGAAACACAACGTATATTCAACACACACAGGACACATATATACCACACACACACACCAGACACATACATCACATACACAATACACATAGGCAACACACACACTCACCACATACACAACACACACACACACACACAACACACATATGAACATACACACCCACAAAACCAAGAAGCAGCAGCAGAGGCTTTGGCCCTTGTCTTTCCTCCTTCCCCTCAGCAAAGCCCCTGGCAGGACAGACGACATGGGTGGTGTAGGGGGTGGCAGGCAGTCAGGACAGACATTTTGCGCTTGCTTATGTGTTCTTGGTTTGCTGGTCTTTTCTGGGCTCTATCAATAACTCGCCACACAACCAAAGTCACCCCTGTTAGTGGGATCTCAGCCTCCCCATCTGTAAAATGGGCAGACTGGATCCACTCTAAGGTCTCCTGTAATGTCAGAAGTTGAGTTTTCAAGAGGAAAACTAGAGAGAAGTGGAGGAGGGAGGGAGGGAGCCACCTCCCCTGGTACCCAAAGGCATTGTCTGGGCAACAGGCCCCTCAGAGTCAACCCCGGGTCAGGCGCACAGTGAACGGTGGGAAGGGGCTTAGCAATGCCATCAGCCCTGCTGTTCAGAGGGGAGGCAGTGCAGAGGGAGGTGTGGACAGGAGCCCTGCTCTTTTGCCCCAATTCCTGACTCACCGGTCCAGCTGAGACCCAGGTGATCTGATATGAGAGTCATCTTCATGTCGGCCCGGTCTGTGCCACTGAGGAAACCTGGGGGAAGCACGGCATTCTGTTCAGCGGCCTTGGCAGGACACAAAACCGCCCAGCATGGGTGGGGGACCTAGAGAGCACTCAGGTCACACTCCGAGTCCCCCGATCGGCGGCTGGGCCTGGTGGAGACCTCAGCCGAGGGCTGAGCCAATGGTGTCTGCTCGGGGAGCTCCCGGCGACATGACCTCCCTCGCTGCCCCCTGGAAGCGAGTGAGCACAGAGTTGAGTACCCGTTGTGGACTCGCTGAGAAGGCTGTATCTCAGGGCCAGCGGTGTCAGCGTCCTCCTCCGTTCATCAGCTCCGCTGCCCTGCAGGAGAGAGACCAGGAGGGGGTGCTGTGGGTGTGGGGAGGACACCCTGGTGACGCGCAGCCCCTTGGCACACAGGCTGTGTGGGGAGGGGGCGGCGAGAGGGAGTCGATGAGGTTCACGTGCTTTATCTCTAGTGATAATAATAAGTGCGTGAGTACATGCTAAGTGGCTTCAGTCATGTCTGCCTCTTTGCAACCCCGTAGACTGTAGCCCGCCAGGCTTCTCTGTCCACTGGATTCTCCAGACAAGAATACTGGAGTGGGTTGCTGTGCCCTCATCCAGGGTGTCCTCCTGACTCAGGGATCGAACCAGCGTCTCCTGACTTGCAGGTGGCTTCTTTACCACTGAGCCCCAGGTGAAGCCCAATGATAAGCTCATGCAGCCCTAATCACGCGCCAAGCCCTGCCTGATGGTCAGAGCTGCCTGAGGCAGGAACCATCATTCTTCCCAAGTCACCAGCCCAGAGGCTGGGGCAACCCACCCAAGGCCACTCAGACAGTAATCAGTGGAGCTGGGGTTTGAATTCCAAAAAAAGCAACAGCAACGAGCTTTTCTTTCTGAATTCCTTTCTGCTCAAAAGACCTGTTTTGATGCCCAAGCCTTTGCATGCTGGCCCTGTGGCTAAGCAGCGGGGTGCTTGTTCAAGGCTTCGGGAGCCCCTCTGGTGAAAAAGAAGTTGGTTTCCCCTTGTCCTTAGGAAAGAAAACTAGCCTCGACGTTTGGACATGGCCTTGCTTGTCTTGTTGGGCATGAAAGGCTGATGGTGAAAACACCAGGAGTCACCCACACAGGAGAGGAGGTCCCTCCACCCCTGGCGCAGCCTGGTGCTCTCTGGCCCTGGTGACGCGCGGTCCTCATGCCTCCGCTGAGCTCAGAGCCCTGGGCTGAGACACCAGGCTTCCCTTCTCTGGGGGTGGCTGGCCCCTCAGCGAGTTCAGGAGAAAGAGGCTCCGAAGAAGCCCTGCTGTGGCTGGGACCCCTTCAGCCACCAGCCATCCGGTTCTCAGGCCTCGCCTTCCAACCTCCGGGAGGAGGTGTCCTGGGGGGCTCGGGGTCTCGGGGTGAACACGGGTGTCAGCCTTGCAGCCTGATGTTTGTTCCTGAGCTTTGCAGGAAGGACTGGGCCACAGCCTGTGTCAGAGGAGAGCCCAGGGCCTTTCTCCACCCCGGGGAGTGGGGAGTGGGGGGGTCTCGGGCCGTCTGTTGGCCGAGGGCCCCAGTGGGGCGCTCACCTTGGTGCAGGGCGGCATGGTGATGTTCAGGTGACAGAGGATGTGCTGCGTGTCCTCGTACTTCATCGCCTTGCGCAGGAAGGACAAGGACCCTGCAGGCTCCCGACTGCTGTCCCTCACCTGGACTCAGTGACACAGAACGGGGGGTCGGGGGCACCCTCACCCCACTGAGCCCGGCCACCAGCCGGGCCGGCTCAGAGGACATCCCCCTCCCTGTCCCCGGCCACCAGCTGGGCCAGCTGGCTCTGGGGCCTCTGCCTCCTGAACTTCTACAGCTGGGTGATGGGTGGGTGAGAAGAGGGCGCACCTTGACGGGAATGGCCAACCGGTTCTCCCGGAAGGACTGGAAGAGGAAACTCCGTTGCTGAGCGGCCTTCTTGATGGGCACCAGGTTCCCCGAGAGCTCAGCGAAGAGGGGCATGCCCTCCAAAACCTGCGGGAAAGAGGCAGCAGGTGGGAACATGCAGACACTCGGTCCCACCTGGCAGCCCTGGTCTCTCCCTCCCCACAACCCCAGAGGCTGTGCCCTGGGAAGCCCCATGGAGGGTTTTAGAAAGGTCACGGCAGATGCTTCTTTACTTCAAAGGGTTTTTATAATAAGCAAGACTTTTCATGTCTCCCTGTGTGGTTGATCACCACTGCTTATCAAAGGACTCCACAACTCCACTGCTGCTGCTGCTGCTAAGTCGCTTCAGCCATGTCCGACTCTGTGCGACCCCATAAACGGCAGCCCACCAGGCTCCCCTGTCCCTGGGATTCTCCAAGCAAGAACACTGGAGTGGGTTGTCATTTCATTCTCCAATGCATGAAAGTGAAAAGTGAAAGTGAAGTCGTTCAGTCGTGTCCGACTCCTAGTGACCTCATGGACTGTAGCCTTCCAGGCTCCTCTGTCCATGGGATTTTCCAGGCAAGAGTACTGGAGTGGGGTGCCATTGCCTTCTCCACTAGCAGATCATAATACGGCTCCAGAAAGCATTTCTCTCTTTTAATGCCCATCCAGCAAGGTTTCATTTATGCGAGTGCCAGAAATCACGCGGTATTTTAATCTTACCTATGGTATAACAACCCCTACTGTGTATATCATACTTTCCATGGAGAAGTTACCAAGAACCCATTTGACAGATGAGGAAACTGAGGCCCAAAGAGACACAACCCTTTGCCCGGTTAGTGCCTCCAATCAGCCTTTGAGGCAGGTCCCAGCCTTGGGCTCCTCCTTCTGGCCCATCAGAACCCCTGGAAGGCTCAGGACAGCCTCTGAGGCCAGATCTTGGGCAAGGTCCTTGCTTGTTACACATCTTAACCCGAGTGAGGCCTCCAGGATGGGCGACAGCTTTACACCAAGGCCCCACACGTCACGACTCTCCTGTTTGCCCAAGCTCTCCCCTGCTTCCCCGTTTGGGCACCACCCAAACCCTGGTGTGGAGAGAGAGTAGGACAAGCCCTTTCTCTACCATTAACTTAGCTGTGTGGCCTTGGGCACGTTGCCTCATCTGCCCAGCCTGTTTCCTCATCTGTAAACTGGGGATAAGAAAAGGACACCCCTTTGTAAGAATCAGGGGAGATGATGTCACTTGAGTCTTTTTATTTTCTATAAAAAAAAAAATTAAAGATTTTTTTTTGTCTTTGATGTGAACCATTTTTAAAGTCTTTATTGAATTTGTTACACTATCTCGTCTGTTTCATGCTTTGGATTCTGGGCTGTGAGGCATGTGGGATCTTAGTCCCCCGATCAGGGATCGAACCTATGCCCCTGGAGTTGGAAGGTGAAGTTGTAACCACTGCACCACCAGGGAAGTCCCTCAAGCACTTTTAATAGCATCTGGGAAGTGAGGATTTTAATGAACGTCAGCCCTTAGTACCACTGGGCTGACAGCCTGCTGCCTCCCTGAGAAACACAGGGCGGTGTCCTCAGCTTTGGGGTGGCCTCCCAAGGACGCTTTTCAAGACGGACTCAGAGGGACACGCCCAGGAGCCCCTCTGCAGAGGCCGCCCTTCTGACAGCTTGGGGCTCCAGCGCCACCTCCCCCCGACCCCTGGAGGTGCCATCCCCCTCGAGGCACGCTCCCGGGCGGGGTCCCCACCTCGATGTCCCTGCTCCGGGCCACCTCCACGAAGTTCTCATGAAGCTCCAGCGTCTTGTCCACCTTGTCGTCCGTCATGCAGTAGCATCGCAGACGCCCTTCCCGGGGGTCATTCATCTTGGCGAAAATGACAAACTTGGCCATGTAGGGCACCGCGGTCAGTTCCTTGTACAGCTGGTTGGCAAAGTTCACGGCTTCAGCTGTCCGGGGGCAGTCCGACAGCCAGAACCTGAAAGGAGGGCAGCCTTGAGCTGGTCCTTAAGTGTTCAGGGTGGGGGTGTCCCCTCCATCCAACAGGACAGGCTGTGAGCAGGGCGGTGGCCGCTCAGACAGCCCTGGTGGGGCTGGGGGGGCGGCGCTTTCAGGTGGAGAAGGGGAGGGACAGCGGAGGACCCTTGGGCACAAGGTCAGCCTGAGTGCAGCCACCCCCGGGGACAGCGCCACCCGCCCTCGTGCAGGGCCTGGGGAGCCGCGGGGTCGGGCCGCAGGCGGGGTCTCACCTGGCAGAGACGTTGGTGGTGAAGGTGGCGCACTCGTTGGCGTAGACGAGCTTGGTGGTCCCCGTGATGTCTTCCCACTGGGCCTGGTCGGTTCCTCCTGCCACAGGTGTAGACAGGGCTGGGGGACCGTCTCCAGAGGCCTACGCGGGGTGTGCACACCTGGCGGAGGCCCTGATCGCAGGCCCCCCCCACCACCACCCTGCACCCCGTGACCTCGTCCCCCCTGGGAAGACCCCCTCCTCTGGGGTCTGGGGGCTCTTCAGGGACAGGGAGACTCTACCCAGAGGCAGAGCCCCCATCCCTCTGAGGGGCCCATCACTCCCCAGCTCCATCCCCTCCCGTCTCCCCGGATGGCAGGAGCAGGACAAAGGGCGTGCCCCTCACCGATGACGCTGCAGAGCAGCCGCAGACTGGTGGTGTCCCCCTCCCCACTGTCCCGGGGGTTGTCCATCCAGGACGGGGGCAGCGGGATGCGGAGGCCGATGGGGCGGTGGAACTTCCGGCGCCTTGGCTCCACAGTGACGATGGGGCTGAATGTGGCCTGGTTGCCCAGGAGTTTGGTGACCAGCTCATCGGGTACAGGCTGGGCCTGTGAGGTGCCCAAGGGGGATGCTCAGCCCGGAGCAGCCGAGGGGCTCATGGGCGGGGATGAGAGCGGCTGTCCCAGCAGATTCGAAGGTCCCCTGGGGGCGGGGGGGGGCCCATCCTGCTGATGTCCTGCCCAGCTCCCCTGTCTGAGCCCCCACCCCCGTTTCCCTGCTGCTCCCCACTCCTTGGGGCCTTGCTCAGCATTAGGCACCTGTCCAGGGAGCCACGTGGCTTCCCCTCAATGCTGACCTTGCAGTTTAAACACGCCATCTAGGATTTCCTGCAACTTAACAGAGCATCTGCCCTATCCCGGCCACCCAACTCTCTTCTGAGCTTAAGGTCAGAGCTCTGACGAGATTGTTTTAGGCAATGGACCGACAGGTAGAGATGTCCTGGGGGGCATGAAGGCTATCTCCAAGGACGCAGGCTATCTCCAAGGGCCCTGACACCCTGAACCTGGTCCAGGCTGATGGGGCCCCAGCAGCCAAGGACGGGCTGCATGCATCACCTGCAGGGCCAGCTTCACCCTCTTGGTGACTGCGTTCTCGGGGAAGGTGGCCTGCACCAGGGGCACCAGCTTGCTCGTCAGAGAGCCGCCCTCGGGGCCGATGGTGTCGTAGTCCTGGTAGAGCCGCGACATGATGACGAAGTACAGGGGGAAGTCGGTGGTGACGATGCGGCAGACGCGCTTCTTCTCCAGCTCCTCCAGGCTCCCTAGTTCTGCAACCACACGCACACGCCCCCCGCAGGTCACTGCCGCAGGCCCCCAGGGCCCCTCATCCTGGCTCCAGCGGCCCCCTCCGGCAGGGGTGGGAGAGAGTCTAGGCCCCCAGGGAGCAGCGCAAGGAGACCAGGCTGCAGGGGGCCTGGGTGCCGGAGCTGGGCCATCCCTAGACTCTCAGGGCGTCCCCCACCCCAGGAGGGCCCACCAGCCCACCCCAGTGTAGCCTCAAACCCTCTCCTCCAAGAGGAAGACGCTGCTTGGGCCCCCGGGTGCTCGCTCACCTTCATCCATCCCGTTGAGGATCTGGTCCAGGTAGCTCTCTCCGTAGCGGTTCTTGTGTTCCTTCCACACGGAGCCGTTTTCACTCCGCAGCACCACGAGCTCACGGTCCCCACGGCCTTGGGAGGCGAAGTGGGGGATCTCCACGATGACAGGGCTGAGGGGCACAGAGGGTACAGTGGCGGGGCTGGATGCAGGTGTGTGTGCCGTGTGGGCGACGGCCCTGGGCTCGGGAGGCAAGAGCAGGCAGGCGGGGTGCAGCAGGGGCCCCCCGATGGGCTGGTCCTCACAGCGGACAGACCTGCCTCAGGTTCCCGAGACGCCCCAGGACCCTCTCATCAGGCCCAGCCTCACTTCGCAGGGTGCATCCTGCCACGGCCACGTAGCTGACCTTGGACCTGACTTTGAGTACCCATCCATGTCCTGGACAGGGGACCGAGCTCCTTTGAGCCTCAGCGTCCTCCTCTTTCAGTCGACAGTGGCATTTCCTCGGGAGGATGGCTGTAATCTATTGCTGTTATTTAGTGAGTCGTGTCTGACTCTTTGCAACCCCACAGGCTGTGGCCCACCAGGCTTCCTCTGTCCATGGGATTCTCCAGGCAAGAATACTGGAGTGGGTTGCCATGCCCTCCTCCAGGGGATCTTCCCGACCCCAGGATCGAACCTGAATCTCCTGCACTGCAGGCAGATTCTTTACCGCTGAGCCACCAGGGAAGCGAAAGAGGACGGTTTTGAGAGCCACATTTAAAGGGGAAATGAACGTGAAAGTTTTTAGCTGCTCTGCAGTCGCTGGAGGGAAGACGAGGGCAGGGGCTGAGCCAGGCCATGGATGCAGACGGGAGGTCAGGGCTTCCTGGGCCAGGCCTGTGCCAGCATGGAGCCCGTGGTGCCTGAAGGACGCAGGGTTGCCAGGAGAAGCAGGTCTGCGGCAGGAAAGGTGAGGGGGGCCTCCGAAACCATCAGTCTTGTCCTTGGGAACAAGGCTGCAAGGCTGTCTTCTAGGAAGACCGTTTCAGAACTTAACTAAGGACCCCCAGGGTCCTCCAAAGTATCTGTCTTCATCCCCTTCTAAGAGCGTCACCCAGGACCTGAGGATGCTAAGCTCGCCCCAGGCACCAGCCTCCTACGTGTACCCAGGAGCCCAGGGGCTTCTAGTTCTGACAAGTCAGGACACAGAGAAAGCAGGCGGGGTGGGGACTCTGGGCTCGTCTCCCCTCAGCCCAGGCGCAGCAGGGACCGGTCAGGGGCAGGGGAGTGACCCCTCACCTCAGAAACTGGACCCCCGTGGGCCCCAGCGCGATGACCCTGCTGGCCAGGCCCTCCTCCTCGGCCAGCGGCGGCGGCGTGGGCAGCTTCTGGGGCTTCACCAGGCGGCAGGTGATGCGGGTAGGCGCCGCGCACGTCCGCGGCGGGACCACCACCCTCAGGCCGATG
>SJYF01000930.1:1855641-1865670 GCA_006410515.1 Procapra przewalskii
CCTGTGTGCACCGGGCTGGCCACAGGGCTGATGTTGTCTGAGGTCTCTGTGGCCGGGCTGCTGGGGATCAGAGAGTCTTCGTCGTACTCTTTGGACACCTGGGGACAGGGCGGGGGAAAGGCCAGCCGTTATCACCCGCGGGCCACAGCTACAGCCGATGGTCCCCGCCAGTGGACCTCTCGCGGGGGCCAGGGAGGCTCGGCCAGCCACCAAGGGCCCAGCGAAGGAGGCGCTACCCGGAACTCACTGACCCTTTGGGACAAAGCTCACCCAGAGTCTAAAAGGGAGCACAGGCCTCCTGGGACCTACACAGCCTCTCCTTGGCTCAGGACCCTGGGCCAGACTTCCGATGCTGGAGCGAGTCCTCCTTCCCGTCCAGCCTCGGTCTCAGCTCATGTGCCACTTGCACTTCCGGCCTGCCCCCGACCCACCTGCCCCGTGAACCCTGCCACGTGAGCTCCACGCAGCTCCTTTTCACACGCAAGTTGGCGCCGGAGTCCACGCCATCACCTACGAGCTGTGGGCTGGGCAAGCCAAGTGAACTGGGGCATCAAGGGAGAGAACAGGCTGCCCCATCCCAGGGGCGGGGGCGCTTCCCATTTCTTCCTCTGCAAATGGGGCGGCTCCCTCTCCTCACAGTGATGCTGTAACTGCAGGACCTCAGGGCTGCCTTGGCCCAAGGCATGTCCATCACGAGGACTCACCAAGCCCATCAGTTCGGATCCCGCCCCTCCAGCTTTATTCTCAACTTGGCCCTCGCTCTGGCATCTCCATCGGCCCAGGCGCCCATGTCCGTCTCCATCACTGGACCACCCTGTACATCAGCCACTTCTCACCTCCTCTGAGAACCCTTGCCCTTGACTCTGATCTGGAAGGGCTCCCCACCACCCTCAAAGCTGCTGAGCCCTTGGGCAGTCAACCCCTGCATTCTGAGACCCTCCCCAGCTGGACCATCTGCTCCCGCATCCTCCCACACGGGGTCCCCTCCAGGGAGCCTGGCGGGACTCCAGGAAGCCCCTGCTGACTCGGTTCATGACTTAGCAGAGCCTCAGAGCACACGGTTGGCCGGGGAACAGCAGAACCCGGGTCCCCTTGGAGCTTTCTCGTCGCCTTCTTCAGAAGCACCAGGCGAACGTGCCACGGCAATGCCAGGGCCGTATCTGACCATATCTCCCAAACTGCCCCCTGGCCCCGCGGCATGACACCACCGTCAGCCCTGTGACCTGCCATAGGGTGGGAGGGCTGACTGGACCGCGTCACAGCCATCTTCTCCCAACGCCACACTTGGGTCCAGGGCTTCCGCTGCTGCTTTCAGACACCCATCCCTTCAGGGCGGAGGAAGAGACCAGCCTTAGCTGGAAAACCGACCCGTCTGGCTCAGTGAACAAGCTCAGGGGGGCCGTTTCCAACCTCTAAACACTACACTGCTTCCTTCTGATCCCAGAAAACCCCTTTGCCTTGGGGAAAAAAAAATGCCAGCTGGCATAAAAATTAAATCGAGGAGCATTACATTGTTTTAAGCCATCCCACCCATTTGGGGGACAAATTCAAGCGGCATCAAGGGAAGCCCCAAATAGGGTATTATAATGAGTAATGGCCACGCTGGGGACAGCTCTCCTTGACATCCCCTTTCCACCTGGACTGGTAGTTTTAAGCTCCGAGTAATCCCTTGGGGAACATGAGGCAGAAACTGTCCTGTTTTTATGGATGTGAAACAAAAAGGTGCCAAGTTCCAGACTTGCCCGCAGCTCCACACAGGTGTGGCTGCAGCCTGGGGCTCCCTCTCTGGTACTGAGACCCATGGCCCCCATGGGTGCAGACGGCATGTGCTCAGGGCGTGTGTGCAAGAGAACACAGGCTTAGGAGCCAGAACTTGTGCTGCCCGTTCTCAACCCCGCCGAGCCTAGCACGAGGGTATCCCAGGCACCCTCGGGCTCTCAGAGACTCAGATCTCCAATAGCTGGGGTTATATGAGTGCTGGGGCGCAGCTGCTGAAGACTCGTGAAACCTGGGATCCGCGGGGCTTGGTAAGTGCTGTGAGCTTTATGAATTCTTCTCGTGCTTCAGGTCATCTCAGAGCAATCACTGCCTGGGGAATCTGTTCCCCGCCAAGAGGAGGTAAGAGAAAGGACGCGTCTCACCTGATCTGGCTCTTCGGCTCTGATCACCACTGTCTCAGGTGTGACGCAGGGAATCCGTGGGATGGCTGGGGATTCCACCCTGTACGCCGAGGAGATTGGGACATCAGGGCACAATCCTTCTACATAGCCCGTCATCTTCCACTGGGCGCCTCAGTGAGTCATTTCCATACCCCCAGCATCACCTATCCAATCCGATCCCGCCCCCTCCACCATCTGAACCCCACTGGCACAGGTGCTACATCCTGGCCTCCCCTCCTCCACCTCTAGGCCTTTCCCCAGAGCCTGTCTTGAGCCCGAGTTGAAAGACTGCCTCCTCCAGGAAGTCTTCCTGCATGCACCACCCCAGTTTTGGAGCCTTAGTCCCCTTGTTGAGGGAACTCTTGCTCTGGCCATAACATCTTATTCTGCATCATGGTCTGACCACTGGGTGTGTGTTTTCATTCTACCAAACACATCTGTAGGTTCTCTGTGGTTGAGGTCTTGGTTATGTGTTTAACTGAAGTTCAGTAGTACTAATCACAGGTTCCCTTCCCCTTGATCCATGGCCCTCATAAGCCCTGGGACCAAGCCGGCACTTGTCTGTCTTTTCAGAAAACCCCAAAGGGCTCAGTGTTTTTACAAAGTTGTCGCTTTCACATTCGTTCACAGAATCCCTGCGTGCGCCAACACACGCCCATGGGAATAGCTCACCGCATTCCCGGAGGAATGAGAAACACGTGCCAGGCAGATGCAGACCCTCTGTGGACGTCCCCTAACGGACCAGCTGATGGAGGGACGTGGCTGGCCTGTGCACTCAGCTTAGCAATAGTTTCTTTCTTATTATTTAAATTTCTTAATTGAATGAAAGGTTCTCTAAATTCTACGGTGCTTTACAATTTCCAAAATTTCACACATGTGATTTCATGTAATCCTATAATACGTGTGTGTGTTAGTCACTCAGTTGTGTCTGATTCTTTGCAACCCCATGAACTGTAGCCCATCAGGCTCCTCTGTCCATGAGATTCTCCAGGCAAAAATACTGGAGTAGATTACTGTGCCCTCCTCCAGGGGATCTTCCCAACTCAGGGATCGAACCTGGGTCTCCCGCATTGCAGGCAGATTCTTCACCCTCTGAGCCACCAGGGAAACTCCATCCTATAATAACCCACCACTTTTTTGACAATGGTTTCTCATGGGATCTCCCTGAGTGGATTTTTTTTTGGTGTAAAACTGAGTGTTTGAAAGGGGGAGAGCTGTGGAGAGAGCACTGAGGGAGGGGAGGAGGAACAGTGGGAGGCAGGGACCCCAGAGAGGGTGGCAAGCTCTAAGGGAGACCTCTGTCCCCGCCTGGCACCCCCGGTGCAGGGCTGGCTTATCCTAAGACGCTGGACCAGCTCTCTGTCCAGGCCCGGGCTTCCTGGAACCTTCCTGCTCCAGAATCTTCTACCCTGAGTCCGGGGAGAGGGACCGCACCCCACCCCCCACCGACCATGGGAGCATTTCTTACACTTGGTCCAGCTTCGGCACGAAATCCAGCAGCTCTTTTTCTTCATCTACATCCCTGGCATCTGGCCTCTCTGCCCTGGTGCCAAGATCCTCCCCTGAAACCACACAAGTTTAAGTGAGTGATAGGAAGGAAATACACTCTTTCTTTTTAAAAAGTGTTTTTTTTCTGCTCCTCCTCTCAAGGCTTGCCCTTGCCGGGGCATGGGGCAAGGTCTCTGATGCTCAAAGGGGACCATAGCAACATCTTCATCTTCAACCAACAGCCCTGGAGCTGGGCAGCCAGTCCCTAACATAGATTGTACCAGGCTTTGGAGAAGATAACAACTCAATATAAAGGAACTTTCTTCCTTTTGGGGGTTGGGGGGAGGGGTGGTGGCGTGCCTCGCAACATGTGGGATTAGTTCCCTGAAAGTGTAAGTCACTCAGTCGTGTCCGACTCTTTGTGACCCCATGGACTATATGGTCCATGGAATTTTCCAGGCCAGAATACTGGAGTGTGTAGCCTTTCCTTCCTCCAGGGGATCTTCCCAACCCAGGGATCAAACCAGGGTCTCCTGCACTGCAGCCGGATTCTTTACCAGCTGAGCCACTAGGGAAGCCCAAGAGTACTGGAGTGGGTAGCTGGTCCCTTCTCCAGAGGATCTTCCCGACCAAGGAATCGAACCCAGGTCTCCCGCATTGCAGGGGGATTCTTTACCAGCTGAGCTACCAAGGAAGCTCTGACCAAGGGCTCAAACCCACAGCCCCTGCTCTGGAAGTGCAAAGTCTTAACCACTAGACCACCAGGGAAGACCTGGAAGGAACCTTCTTTGCCTGACAAGTTCCACTTCAGAACAGCCCTTGTGGAGGGTGCTTTCTCTAAAGAGGTGCTTCTGTTCTTTTCTACACCTTATGCAACAGAAGAACAAACCCCCGTGGAACAGAGCCCATCCGTCTGGAGAGGCATTAGGGTCTCGTGTAACCTCAGCGGCTGAATCCACATTCCCGAAGCCCATCGCCAGGAGGTTCAACCTCTGTCTGAAACCCTGACCCTGCCTCTTTGATTCTCTCTCCTCCTTGCCCTGGAGCGGGGGCCCTGGACCTCACAGGGTCCTTTCCTGCCCCTCAGTGGCCTTTCCTGGCCTTGTGATCAGGAGCCTACAGGATGGAACCACAGCAGCTCATGCAGTTATGACCGCAGACACAGTGGCAGGTAGCATGGACGCAGACGTGGACAGGCCGGAGCCAACCGCCAGGGCATGGACCTTACAGGCGGAAATGTCCTGTTTGAGTCAAGCCCCGATTGTTATGGAAAGCAGGGGTGGATTAGTGAGAGCTTGGGTTGCTGAGGGTGAAATGCACTCATGAGAAAGGACCACAGGGAACAGAGAGTTTCATACCCATTATAGTTATATGAGCAGTTCCTGGAAAGCAAAGAAAGAGCCACGTTTAAGGAAGGATAAGATTGAAGTCAGGTAAAGTGAGAGATGTTTCATTCAAGGGCGTTCAGGAGAGATTTTACCACCTAGCCCACCAGGCTACACAGCCCCTGGGTTACCAAGATGGAAGGGGGCAGAGCGAGAATCTGGTCCAGCTCCACCCTTCTTTATCGTGAGGATTCTCTTCCAGTTTAAGCAAGGAGACAGGCGTACTTGGGGCAGGAAAACTACTGATACCCTGCGGCCCACAGAAGTGGGAAAGACAGTCGTTTCCTGATGGATCCACCCCCAAACTGACTGACCCACCGTGCGGTCTGAAGAGCAGCTGATGAAAAGGAATTCTTACGCATTTTAAATCGAACAGCTTGCTATTCGTTCAAAGCACAGGGAATGCACCAGGTGGAATTTTATGATAGTTCCTTATGGCTCTGAGAGCTGATCTAAGCAGAATCACACTCCAGGTATGCTATATGCAAACACATGGGTATTTATGCAACTTTCTGAGATTTTCTATTTTTAATCTCTGTGATGTAGATTTCCTTCTCTTAAAATCACATTAAAGAAGCCCTTTCAATAACGGACAGCATCATTAGAAAGTGGTTCTGTCCAGCTGCGACTCTGACGACCTGGTGACCCGGGGTAGTGGCCAGAGGCCCCCTGAGTGAGTGTTCAGAGCCCCGAGTGCCCCCTTTCATTCAGCCTGACTCGACCTGCACGTGGTATGGATCCCAGCCTGTACCTTCATCTTCAGAGACATCCAGGATCTCGTCCACCGTCTCTGGGAAGCTCATCCGGTGCTTGTCTGTGATCAACTGAAAAGAGAAAAAAGCAAGGGATTCAACCCCAACACCGCAGTGGGCCCTTTCACCCAGCCGGCAGTTATCTGGTTATGACAGTGGAAACCTGAAGGACATGAGAAGGGAGGTCTGTCCCAAACGAGGAAAAGGACAGCTAGGAGGGCCTCTGGGGGTCTGGCAGGAACTGTAAGGGGAGATGAACGGAACCCCAGCTTCTGGTTGCCTGGTCGCTAACCTCAGCTCCATCTGGGCCACCCCTTGGTCTGGTCAACACCCCAACTCTTCTGCCCACCAGGTGGCAGTAAAGCCCTACCTGATGGAGGAGGACCCCCCCACCCTCACGGCCTGCTCTGCACCCCCAACTCTCAATTCTTTGGGCGTCAAGCTGCCCTCAGGACTCCCGGACTCCAGAACACGCTGCACTACTGGGGCAGCCCCTGGGGCATCCTGCAGGCAGTGCGTGTCTAAGGTGGGGGTGCAGGGGAGGAGTAGACCCAGGACATGCTCCACTTCCTGGGGCTTCCTGCAGGCAGTGCGTGTCTGAGGCGGGTGTGCAGGGGAGGAATAGACATACCTCGACGCTGGTTTCGTCAGTGACAACCTTGAGCACGTCTGTTACAGAAATGTAGCCCAAGCGCTTGGCTATGGCCAGAGGCGTGGTACCATTCTGGGGAGAAGAGCAGACGGACGGCGTGATCAGCTCAGACCCACACCCCAATCGTTCACACCCGGAGCAAGACCCTGCACACGTGTGTGCCCAGACGGGTGTGGTCAGTGGTGCTTGAGTAGACGGGCTGCTGGGGTACTTAAACCACCAGTGCCAGGTGTTCAGATGAGATCTCGGCCCCAAAGCCAAGAGCGGCCAAGAGGGAGGCAGTGGGAGGTCAGGGCCGAGGAGTCACCAGCTGGGGTTGCAGGAATAGGAAGGCCCCGGGCGGTACTGCCCACGGCTCCCAAGGCTGGTTCTTCGGGGGTCGGTTACTGCTCATGGAAACAGTTCAAATAACCCACATACTTCGGTGAAGTCTTTTCAGGCCAGCCAAAAATCACAAGTCACCAGAAAATAAGGGAGGGGCAAATTTCTACTCTGATTTTAAAGGGAAAAGCTAACTGAAACTAAATGGATAATGGGGCTTTCCTTTTTTCTTTTTTTAGCTTTTTGGCCACACCACATAGCAGATGAGACCTCAGTTCCCTGACGAGGGATTGAACCCACGCCCTTTCAAAGTTCTCTGCCCCCAGGGTCTACCCCATGCAGACTGGGCCCCATCCACAGCTATGGCTTCAGCAACCACAGTGACAAGCACGGGTCCTCACGCTCTCCGAGCTGGAAGCAGTCACAGAGATAAGCCAGTATCTCTGACAGTCCCACTGCCTGGGGAGGAAGTGACCGCTGAACAGTGACCTCTGACACGGCTGAAAACCCTGAGGCCCTCAAACATCAGGACCCACCCAAGACATTTGGTTCTGTTCACTCCCCTCACACTGAGAACATCTTCACAGATTTTAGCAGGGATTTTGCAGAGGGTTTTGACAACATTTAAATAAAAACAAAAGAGGGAAGGTAAGCAGTGCTACTCGGATAAACTTCCACCTTCCGGAAGGAGGCCCCATGCCCCAGGGAGCCTGTTCGGGCCCCCAACGCACTGGAGGTTGACCTGAGCTTCCCCCCTGAAGGGGCGTCTCAGCGGCCCCCGTGAGAACAGGTCTCTGGAATCGGCCCCGGGCAGTACTCACCGAGCTGACCTCGTTTGGGGAAGCACCATGTTTGAGAAGCAATGTCACGATGTCCGTATGGCCCTGTTGAGCTGCCTGGTGCAAGGGGCTGTATCCGAGCTGTAAAGCGGGTAGACATTTGGGAGGATGAGCTAGTGACAGAAATGAGCTAGCACTGCCCACCCACCACAGAGCCTATGTCTTCTGTATGCAAAGAAAAAAAAAAAGCATTTTCCCCATTTCTTCCTCCAGCGTCAAAACTGAAAATCGTGGCGGAGCCCGACAGATGTGTGCCCAAAGTGATTCGAGGTGCCTCTGAGTTTGGCACTGGTCTTGTTACCGACCAGGGTCCTTGGCTTTTCCAATCAGTAGAAATTGATCAGAGGCCAGACAAGAAACTCAAGCAAGGCTTTACTGGGGCCGCTGCTGCAGCGGGGATGGGGGGTTGAAAGCAAGCAACAGGCTTCTTTGCTTGCTCCCCAGGGGGAAGGGACAAGCTGGTTCCTGACATAGAGCGACGGTAGGGCGGGTCCAAGGGTCAGGCTGGAGAGGTGACTCTGGTGGTTTGCCTATGGGTGATGTTGCATGCAGGGGGCATGCACAGGACCCTGCTTTTGCTTCTGACAGCCTGCTTTTGCTCCCAGCTCTTTAGAAGTGGCAGTGGGGTTTGTGGTCTCTGTGTATCTTGTCATCCATGACTTGCCCCAGCTGCTCAGGCAAGCGGTTATATTTAGTCCCTTATAGATTCTTTGTATTTTTGTTGCTGGAGGAGATGTTTGTCCAGATGCAAGCCCTGCAGCAAAGGGGGGGGTGGTCCCAGTGTATCTCTGCCTCAGGCATCCCCATACCTTGGTCTTGGCATTGACGTCTGCCTTGTGCTGTAGCAGAAACTTCACCAGCTTGATGTTCCCGTAATGACTGGCCACGTGGAGTGGAGTGTAACCCATCTGGAAAGTAAGAGAGGAGAGAGGGTGACCGGTAGGGCTTCTGGGGACAACACGAGTCACTCTGAGCTGGACGAGAAGGAAACTCGCACGGTAACGGCGGTAAAGGGGAGGATGGATGAGAAGGCCTTGGCAAGGCTGGCAGTGGCTCCCTGGGGTCAGCTGTCCAGGCTGTCGGAGGCCAGGGGCCTGGGAGGGGCACGGGGCTTGGCGTTGGGCAAGCACAGTGTGAGGTGAGCAGGAGAGACTCAAGGGGGGAGGGCAAGCAGGTGATGGGAAAACTGGCCCTGGGTCTGGGGAAAAGGGCTCAGCAAGGAGGCGCCCGTGGGCGTTAAGTCTTGGTGGTGAGCAAAGTTCCCCAAATGAAGTATGGTGAGAAAAAAGTGGGGCTCATGGAACTGAGGCAATAGTTACAGGGAGTTCAGAAAAGAGGGTGGGGAGGGGGCAGCAAAGAATGAGGAGGAAAGCCAGGAGAGATCCGTGCTGTCTAAGTCAAGACGGGTCCCTTGGAGAGCCAGGGAAGCTTGGAGGGCAGGAGCCTCACATGAGAAGGAGGTCCCTGCTGACCTGGACAAGACCCACCTTACCCTGCTACCTGGGTTACCAGCTGGTACAGTCATGTACCATGATGGTAGGAACTGGCATGGATTGAAATGAGTGGACTTTGGATATTTATTCACTTGAATTTTGTCCACAGAGGAGGTAATTCTCAAGGAAGCTGTTATGCTGAATATTTTAGTACACCCTCCACAGGCTGACAGGCCAAGGCTCTCTCGGCCCGTAAGTGTCCTGGGGAACCTAATCCCAGAGACCATCTGGATCCAGACCCTGCAGGCTAGACCTGAAGTGATGGGCTGGCTTTGAGATCTCTAAGGTCTAATAAAGGTCTGTCTAGTCAAAGCTATGGTTTTTCCAGTAGTCATGTATGGATGTGAGGGTTGGACCATAAAGAAGGCTGAGCACTGAAGAACTGATGCTTTCCAACTGTGGTGTTGGAGAAGATTCTTAAGAGTCTGCTGGATAGTAAGGAGGTCACACCAGTCCATCCTAAAGAAACTCAACCCTGAATATTCATTGGAAGGACTGATGCTGAAGCTGAAGCTGCAATACTTTGGCCACCTGATGCAAAGAAACGACTCACAGGAAAAGGCACTTATGCTGGGAAAGATTGAAGGCAGTAGAAGGGGGTGACAGAGGATGAGATGGTTGGATGACATCACTGACTCAACAGACATGAGTTTGAACAAACTCCGGGTGATGGTGAAGGGCAGGGAAGCCCGGAGTGCTGCAGTCATGGGGTCGCAGAGTTGGACAAGACTTAACCACTGAACAAAAGCAGCAACAAGTTCTAACTCACAGTACAGGATCTCTCAGGGCAAGATCCCAAAAGACTAAACTGGGCTGGCGAGAGAACCTCAAAGATCCAGAACATTCTTGGGTTTTAAGCAGGTTCCTGTAGAGGCTGTAGGCAGCTGGGGATAAAATATGTCTTGGATTTTTCTGGGAGCCTTTAATGTCACACTGCCGA
>SJYF01000930.1:1866014-1881063 GCA_006410515.1 Procapra przewalskii
CCAACCCTCTGCACACAGAGGCTCAAGGAATGCTGACCCACTCCGAGCCAAATGCCAGACTAGAAGGCACGGAATTCTCCAGTGCATCCAGGGTAGCCTGACATTTTGACACCTGGCTCATGTAAGACAGGGATTGGAATCATGACTCGCTACAGAGGCTCAAAGGTCCAACCAACTTCTTAAACTCCCCACTGGAAAGTGAGCCCGTCGGCCTGGGGTCCACTGCTGCCCCTAGGAAGTGGCAGACAGGAATGGGCCGCTGTGTCCTTGGGGTTTCCAAACTCCCGGGATGGACCAGTGAGGGAGGCCAGAGCGGGCAGGCCCGTGGGCGCAGGGGGAAGGTGTGGACAGGATGAGGCTGTGGGTCTTACCCGGCTGGTGGCGTCCACCGTGACACCGTGTTTGATTAGCACGTCTGCCACTGGAACATGGCCCTCTTGTGCGACCAGATGGAGGGGAGTGAGTCCACTCTGGGAAGGAAAAGAAGTTCATCAGTTTGCAGTCAAGACAGAGTTCGAGGTCATGCTGGGAAAGCATTGAGGTTTGGGAGTCAAACTTGGCTCCGTAGCCACCAACCAGCTATTTGACCTCGGGCAAGCTCTTCTAGGCCCCCACATCCTTAATGAAAACATGAAGGGGTTGAACCAAACCAGGGGTCAGCAATGGCTTTTGCTAAGGGCCAGATCGTCAATATTTTAGGCTTAACTCCATCAGTTATAGTTAGAAAGTATGCATGTCAACAGGTCAACAAATGGGCATGGCTGTGTTCCAATAAAACTTTATTTATACAAACAAGTGGTGGGCCGGATTTGGCCTTCAAGCCATAGTTTGCTGCTATCTGAACTACATGAACTTTATTGTCCATTTCAGTGGTAACATTTCTTATTTCCACAACTTGAGATGAGCTTCAAAGTCCTGGTTTGCTTATCGAGAAAATAGGGATTATCACTGACAAATCTCAAGGGCAAAGGAAGGCTCACTTGAGAAAACATAAACAAAAACATGTTGTAAACTAAGATGTGCCATTTAAATGCAGTCTGTGATCTGCACACCCAGCCAGTGATTTGCTGGAAAAAGGATGGAATGATAGAAGATCCTGCTGGGACTGAAAAAAGCCAGATTCTTGGAGTTCTTATTACATCCTCCTCATAGTGCATAGTGTAGCGTTAGTTGCTCAGTCACGTCCGACTCTTTGCGCCCCCATGGACTGTGGCCTGCCAGGCTCTCCTATCCATGGAATTCTCCAGGCAAGAATACTGGAGTGGGTAGCCATTCCCTTCTCCAGGGGATCTTCCTGACCCAGGGATCAAACCCAGGTTTCCTGCATTATAGGTGTATTCTTTACCATCTGAGCTACCAGGGACATCCATCTGTCTCACAAGGATGATAATACTCCAGAAATCTTGCTTGATATGTGGGCACTCACACAGAAATGCCAGGAAAGCCTTCTATCTCCTGTGTCTGACTCTACAAGCCTTACTAACCGTGGGGCAAACAGGGCTGCCCGCTCTCCAGAAACTCCATTCGCCATCCCTTGCCATCTGTCCTTTCCCCCTCAGCTGACGGGAGGCCCAGGGGCAGTGCACCCCCCTCCCAAACACACACTGAAGCCAGCACAAGTGGGCAGGGGTGCCCAGAGAAGAACAGGTCCAGGGTCAGCCCCAGCGACCAGGCGCCGTGCCCGACCCCTGGGATAACACAGTAGCCTGCCTGGTGATGGTAGGTGTGGGTGGGTGGGCGTGTCTCCAGGGCAAAGCATCGCCATCCGGCCCCTGGTCCCCGACAGAGTTCACTTATATGGCACCAGCAGGAGACCAGTATAATGGTGCTGCCCTAACAGTTCCCTCCTGGGGTCACTTGTCCAAACCTGTCCAGAAAGAGCCAGTAGATCCAGTAGATTCTTAAAGAAATATTAAGTTATCCGTAAAATGCTTGTCCTTCTGAAACTGTTTTATGTTCATGTATCATCTAAAGAAGTGAATCTTTATAGTGTATGATTCCATTTACAAGAAATGTCCAGAACAGGCGAATTCACAGTGACAGAGAGCAGATGAACGGTGCCAGGGGACGGGGGTTTGAGGGAGATGGGATGTGGCCACTAATGGGTCTGAGGTTTCCTTCTGGGGTGGCAGGAACGTCTGGAAGTTAGGCAGTGGTGGTGTTCATTCAATTCTGCAAATATACCCCAAACCACCAAACAGTACAGTTCAAACCAGTGAAGTTTATGGTATGGGAGTTATATTTCAATAAAACGGCTGCTTAATAAAAGAAAGGACTCTTAAAGACTTAGAGAACGAACTTATGGTTTCTGGAGGGATGCACTGGGGGAAGGGATAGTTAGGGAGTTGATGATTGATATGTTCCCACTGTCATCTATTAAATGGATAACCATCAAGGTCTTACTATATAGCACATGGAACTCTGCTCGATGTTATGTGGCAGCCTGGATGGGAGGGGAGTTTGGGGGAGACTGGATACATGAATATATAGGGCTGAGTCCCTTCACTGTTCACCTGAAACTATCATGCCGTTCCTAATTGGCCATACCCCAATACAAAACAAAACGCTTAAAAGTTAAAAAAAAAAAAAAGAAGGGACTCTTAGCCTTTCTTGGGCCATGCATTCCTTGGAGACGCTGATGAAAACCACGAGGACGTCAGCGGGGAACAAATTCCCAGGTCCCCCCTCCACAAGTCGCTACACCAGGAGGGTTTTCTACTCACACGCCAATAGTCCCTGGACTGATGATCCCATTTAAGGGACAGGACAGCATTGAAAACAATGCCTTCCCTACAGAAAAAGAATATTTAGTTCCAACTTCATAGATTCCTGAATGTAGAAACTAACCTCTATGTGGGAAAGCGTGCGGTAGATTTCAACAGTGATCTTTGTGTGGGTTATTGAGTCATTCTATTTAGGAAGGACCACAATCTTGGAATTGGCAACCTTTCTGAACCTGTTCATTCATTTGTAAAACTGAGATAAAACCTACACAGGGCTGTTGTAAGGGTCACACACACATGCACACATGCACACACACACACACGTTAATCACCGGATTCAGAACCCGGGCTCAGCACAGGCAAGCCCAGGCATCAGCTGACCCCCAACGCGATCGAGTCTACAGGAACATTGCAGACGCGTGTTTACCTTGTTGCCCAGGTTACCATTGGCCTGTTTGGACAGCAGGAGAGCTACCATCTCTGCGTGGCCCTCCTGAGCCGCCAGGTGGAGGGGGGTCACGCCTTGCACCGACTCTGCGTTCGCTGAGCCCCCGTACTGCAGCAGACTGCGGGCCACCTCCAGCTGGTTCTGCTTGGCGGCGATGTGTAGAGGCGTGTAGCCATTCTGAAATGGAAGGGGCCCCCGGAGCGTGCTTACAGGAGTGCTGAGTTGACAAGCTGAGCGCATGCCTTCCGGTTTAGATCCTCCAAGGCGGGGCCAGGAGGTCTGATTTAAGGCTGGTGTCACCCGGGAGGGTCACTTCAGTAAACAAACAAACTGACCGAGTCCACTGGGTTTGGAAAGGCTCCCAGACCAGCAAAGCCCTGTTCCTGTTCTCTCCACCTATGTTCTGGGCGTGAGTGCCCTGTCCCCAACAGAGGCTAGGATTCAGCCAGGCAGCCTCTAGAACAACCAGCAGGCTAGGTGCGGATGAAAAGACAAGACCCTCTTTCCTGCCATGAGAACAGCATCCCGGACAGTTCATGGAGGGGAAAGAAGAGAACTCTTCCTGGTTCCCTGTGCGGCTGGCCCAAGAGCTCCCCCGAGCTCTGTGGCTTCAGGCAGGTGGTGTAAGAGGAGAAGCCCCTGGCTAGGGACCTGCGGACGTGGAGTCAGTCCTTGGCTCACTTTTATTTTATTTTGTATTAATTTTTATTGGAGGACAGCTGCTTTACAAGTCCCTGATCTGCTTTAACCAGCTGTGTGACTAGGGGCAAAAGAGTCAATGACCTCTAGACGTCCTTTTATACTTTTTTAAGCCATTAAAAGTGGATAGTGTAGCTAGGACATGGAAGCAACCTAGACGTCCTTTGACAGATGAATGGATACAGAAATGGTGGTACAAGGCGGAGGTGAACCAATACAGTAAAATCCCAGTTTAGAGCACTGAGGGACAGGGTAAGATCCATCTCCATAGTAGATTTTATGGGGAAAGGAAAAGTTGTCACTTCCAAAGAGGGAAATTGAATAACAAAAACCATTCTCTTTCGAGGAATTATGGAAGACCATTCCAGTGTTCCTCCTTTTAGATTGGATTATGTTATGAGAAAACATTAAATCCTTTGGAGGCTGTGTTCCCCTGACAAGACTGGCATTTCGATTGCAGTAAAATCAATTAAACAAAATGAGTTTAGTACTGTATCAAGAGGGAGCAAAGGAAAGAGGTGGGATTTGATGGATCAGGCCTGAGATCTGGAGTCAGGCCCACATGGAGAGCCCTCTCTCTGAGCATCAGAGAATCGTCTGACTTCAGAACACAAGTGCTTTTAGCTGGAGCCCTGCTTCTCAGACTCGAGTGTGTATGAAATCACGTGCGATCTTGTTAAAGGGCAGATTCTGACTAGGCGGGCCCCAGATTCTGCATTCTGAAAAGCTCCCAGGTCAGGATGCAATGTGGTGAGGCTGATGCTCACCCAGGGTGCCTCGCTGCAGCCTGCGTTCCATTCTCTGCATGGAAGCAAGGATCAGAGATTTCCATTGTGAAGAGGACACGAACTCCAGCAATTATTCTTGTTGGTATAATCAGGAGTCCAGGCCCCTAGGGCAGACAGTGGAAGATGTCTGCTGGCAAGAACAGCATCCTGTCCTGGCAATGGGCAAGCTTGCCCTGGAGCTCAGGCTGCCAGGTAACCCCCGGTTAAAACCGAGATACAAGAGCAACTGTCTGTCTCAAATCAGGGGCCAGCCCCTCGGAGCTCCCTCCAAGCCAGGACTACAGGGAATGAATGACTTTCTGTAGGTGATGAGAAAAGGGGCAGGAGAGTCAGGGAGAGATGATGTGAGCTGTAAAAGGCTCCTCTTTCCCCAGGCAGTGAGCTTGTCCAAAAGAATGCACACACGCTGGAGAGAGAGCTGCCTCAACGTTAAAACAACATCAGCATCGGAATTAGAAAGGGGCGGGTTTGGTTTGGGTGCAGAGAGATTTGCATGTGAAATTCTACAAAATTGCCAGACTACTTTGGAAACTATTTTTTGCCATGGAAACAAAACCCATCTGTACAGGGTTTATGTGTGGATAAAGCTCTCTTTAAATACCATGGGGCTGGCTCCGATTTCTTTTATATAAAGGGGGGTGCGAGGAGGAGGGGAGTCCAGCAGTTTTATTTTTAGAGGCAGGAGTAAGTCACGTCCCCCGTGGGGCCGCGTGCTGTCTGTGCAGTGATGCAGGCTCTGCTACAACAGCGTGGGGGGGGGGGGACTGGAGCCCAAGGAGACAGGCTGTCTGGGAGAGGCTGTGTGCTGTGTCTGCAGGAAGGTGATGCCGTACATTTCAGACGAGCATCTGATCTGAGAGGGGAGGGCAATCCGAAGGCTGGCAGATCTTCCCCAACTGGGTTGTGTCCCCACGGGGGTCCGCAGGGGTGGGCTGGAATCATACTCTGACCCACCCGAGACCTTTCCTGCTGAAGGGCTGAGCACGGGAGTTCGCTCCCCAGCCCCCAAATCCGTAAATTATCCTCACTCTCACTTTCCTTTCTTCTGAGTCTCAACTGTCCTTCTAACAGTGAGCGGAGAAACCGCATGTGTCCTTTGCCCCCAAGCCTTGCTCCCTCTCCTCACCCCTCCTCTGCACGCCACCAACCCCCAAGGACCCTCTGCCCTTGCAGATCGTGCCACCCTCTCATCTCATCCCGCAGGGGGGCAGCCTGCCCCCGCCAATGATGCTGGTGTCCAGCTTCCTCTCTGTACCTTGTTCTGCCCCCTGAAGTCCACTCTAACATAAACCCCACCTGCTGCCTACACTAAGGGTCCCTCGAGGGTGATGGACCCACGACCCTGAGCATCTCAAGGGCTGGCATGAGGCCGGCCAGTGGCCACGCGTCCCCGTGGAACATATGGACAGTAGGAGCACCTCTTCAGAGCCTGAACTCAGGAGGAGAGCAGAGCTGGGGGAGACTACCCGCCTTTAAAACAGGTTCTGCGCTTCCAGGTTCTGGCAAGTTTACCCCCCACTCCCCAAATATTCTTTAAGTGTGTCTGTCTCCTGACCAAGCATCAACAGCATGAGATCACCCCCCACCCGGAATATTCTCCAGGGGGGCCCCTGTCCCAGCATCAAGAGCACACTGTACATGCTGACGTCTGACGTCAGGCTTGGGGACACATCTGCTGTGTGAACGAGTCCCCCTTCTGGGAGGTGACCTGTGGTGGAAAGTGCCCCCGCCTCCCGCTCTGCTCCTGGTACCCCTGCAGCAGCCACAGCCCACCCCGGGGGGTGAGAGCAGGGTCCCGGGTGGGGCTGGGGTGGGCACCGGCCAGAGGCTTACCCAGGCGGGGCTGTGCGGGGAGCCGCCCCGGGGCAGCAGCCGCTTGACGACGTCCAGGTGGTTGTGGTGCACGGCCACGTGCAGGGGCGTCAGTCCGCTCTGTGGGGGGGCGGGGACAGCCTTCACTCGGGGGGCAGCCTGCTGGCCAGGCCCCAGGAGCCAGGCCTAGGGGCCCATGTTACTTCTACTACCCAGGAAACTCGCGGAAGAGCCATGTCAGAGCCAGGCCACTGGAGAACACAGCCAGCGGAACCTGGGCCACCTCCTCAGTCCTGGGGGGCCACCTCTTCACTCCTGGGGGGTCACCTCACCTCCTCACTCCTGGGGGTCACCTCACCTCCTCACTCCTGGGGGTCACCTCACTCCTGGGGGCCACCTCCTCACTCCAGGGGTCACCTCCTCACTCCTGGGGGTCACCTCACTCCTGGAGGGCCACCTCCTCACTCCGGGGGTCACCTCCTCACTCCTGGGGGTCACCTCACTCCTGGAGGGCCATCTCCTCACTCCTGGGAGGTCACCTCACTCCTGGGGGCCACCTCCTCACTCCTGGGGGTCACCTCACTCCTGGAGGGCCACCTCCTCAGTCCTGGGGCCGACGGGGCAGTGCCCTCATCACTCTGGCTCAGAGGGGCCACCAGGTCTTTTGAGACGGGCACAGCGTTGTCAGGAAGATCAGTCCCCCAGAGGCCACTCTCCCCGGGCGGCTGCCTGTTCACAAGGTAGAGATGCCGCCACCCGCAGGAAGCTGCGCCCCCATCCTGGCTCTCCCCTGACCCCTGACCCCTGACCCTGGATGGGACGCGGTCAAGCTCACCTTCCCGGCAGCGTTGGGGTGCGCGTCGTGCTCCAGCAGCAGCTCCGTCATGTGCACCTTCCCGTACTTGGCTGCCACGTGGAGAGGGGTAAATCCTTTCTGAGGAGAAACACCGGCCGTCAGAAGCCTGGGAGCCCCTGCTGTCCTCCCCAGGGAAAGGGTCTGCGTGCGGCCAGGGAGGCGCCCACCCCAGCTGGCACAGAGATGCAGGAAAGAGCACAGAACGGGCGGTCCCGCCTAGACACCCGGACCGGCAACCAGCCACCGCCCCTCTCCCTCTCGTGACGGAGTCAGAACCGCTGGTGCTCTTATTTAATGGCCAGCGAGCTGAGGGCCAGGGCTGGACCGTGATCCTTCTCACCCCAGAACCCGCCTGGATTGTTCAGAGCAGACCCTGAGACATTCCATGATGAATGGATGAAGGCTGGGTGGATGGAAACTGGATGGAAACTGGATGGAAACTACAGTTCAAGGCAACACAGAGGCGGGATGGCCCGCCCCGGCCCGGGACCCAGGGAGACCAGCCTGCTGCTTCTGGACAACAGGAGGAGCAAAGCCATACCTTGGTCATGCACGCCTGGGACGCCTCCTTTTCCAGAAGGGCCAGCGCCGTCTCCATGTGGCCCTCGCGGGCCGCGATGTGCAGGGGCGTGTGCCCGGCAGTGGTGGCCAGGTTGGGGTTGGCGTTATTTTCTAGCAGGAGCTTCACCATGCTTGTGTGGCCGATGCGAGCTGCACAGTGAAGCGGGGTCTGGTCATCCTGGCACCCAGAGTGAAAGCAAAGAACAGGAACGCCAAGGTTACCTAACCCCACTCTTCATTTTACACAGCAGGCAGGTGAGGCCTGAAGAGGTTAAGCGACTCTCAAAGCCACACAGCCAGTAAGAGGAAGAGCTGAGATTCAAGTCTCCAAGTTACAGAAACCAGTATGTTCTTTCTCATTTAATCCTTATAACTCTCATTTAGTCCTATAACAACCTTTCAAGTGAGTTCTTATTCCTACTTATTTGCCTAAAGGCTTAGCCTTCCCATCTGTAAAATGGGAATAATGGTATTGACCTCATAGGGCTGTGGTTAGGATCAAGCAGACTGCGTATATAAGAAGTCTCACCCTGAGTATGGTGGAGTCAAGATTGCCGGGAGAAATATCAATAACCTCAGATATACAGATGACACCACCCTTAGGGCAGAAAGTGAAGAGGAACTAAAGAGCCTCTTGATGAAAGTGAAAGAAGAGAGTAAAAAAGTTGGCTTAAAACTTAACATTCAGAAAACTAAGATCATGGCATCTGGTCCCATCACTTCATGGCAAATAGATGGGGAAACAGTCGAGAAAGTGTGAGAGACTTTATTTTTGGGGCTCCAAAATTACTGCAGATGGTGACTGCAGCCATGAAATTAAAAGACACTTACTCCTTGGAAGAAAAGTTATGACCAACCTAGAGAGCATGTTGAAAAGCAGAGACATTACTTTGCCAACGAAGGTCTGTCTAGTCAAAGCTATGGTTTTTCCAGTGGTCATGTATGGATGTGAGAGTTGGACTGTGAAGAAAGCTGAGCACCGAAGAATTGATGCTTTTGAACTGTGGTGCTGGAGAAGACTCGAGAGTCCCTTGAACTGCAAGGAGATCCAACCAGTCCATTCTGAAGGAGATCAGTCCTGAATATTCACTGGAAGGACTGACACTAAAGCTGAAAAGCTAGTACTTTGTCCACCTGATGTGAGGAACTGACTCATTGGAAAAGACTCTGATGCTGGGAAAGACTGAAGATCCAAAGATTGGTTGGATGGCATCACCAACTTGATGGACATGAGTTTGAGTCAGCTCCAGGAGTTGGTGATGGACAGGGAAGCCTGGTGTTCTGCAGTCCATCGGGTGGCAAAGAGTTGGAGGGGACTGAGTGACTGAACTGAACTGAACTGATCCATTGTGGTTCTTCTCACATGCAGACCTCAGAGACATTGCGGGTTTGGCCCCAGACCACGGCAATAAAATGGGTTATCACAGTAAAGCGAGTCACACAAATTTTTTGGTTTCCCAGTGCACATAAAACTATTCTTATATGATATTCTTCTCTGCTGTGTCTGCAGTGTCATTATGTTCAAATATATAGATATAGTAAGTGAAAAATACTTTATTGCTAGAAAAATGCTAACCGCTTGCCACAAACCTTCAACCAGTAAAAAACACATGATTTGCAAAGTGCACTAAAGCAAAGGGCAATTAAACCAGGCGGTCTGTCCTGTCTGAGTGTGTACTTGTCTTTCTGCCTGAAGGCTTCCCTGGCTTTCTCTATGCCAGGGGTGATGGAGGGTCACAACTGGGAAAGGGCCAGATGACTTTTCATGCCCTGTCCCCCGCCACTCCCCATTTCCTGCTGAAGCGGAAGCAGTTGGTGGGCCAGATCTCTGTTACTGGGCCCAGGGTGGGGGTTCTGTCACGTGGTCCAAACCCAGATTGCAGTCCTGACACAACAGCAGCTCTGTGGCCTGTGCAGTCGGGACCTGAGGGTGACCAAAGCCGGCCTGCAATCTCAGCAGCAATTCTTCCCCTTTGTTCACGCAGTTCTACTGAGATGCCTGTTACTACCACCAAGCGGAATCTTTTGTTTCCAGATTAAGTAATTTCTGATTTTCACGGGCAACACTTCCTTGAAAAAGTGACTTCTCTTCTGATACTGTGACTGTAACCATCATGCATCCTTCAGCTCCCAAACACTGCTCACTGGCCTTTTATTTTCCTAAAGAAACAGCTCTGATGCCAGCACGCAGCTGGCCTTCGCAGAAGCCCTGCAAAGCAGAGCATGAGCACTGGGGGCAACCACGTGGGCGGGACAGGAAATCGCCCCTCGAGCCCTGCAGCCCAGCCCCGGCCTCGGAACGCTTCCTGCACTTTAAGGCTCATGTCCAGGACCGCTGCTGCCTCCGGAACCCACCTTGGCCTTGGCGTTGACTTTGGCTTTGTTCTGGAGCAAATATTTGGCCACTTCCGTGTGCCCTGCTCTGGCTGCCATGTGTAGTGGGGTCTCCACTTTCTGAAAAACAACAAAATTATAGAAGTGTTAACTCTCGCTGGGTTTCTAAAAGGGCACACACAGAGCTCCATGTTGCCACCTTGGTGGCTTTTCACCCAAGAGGTGGAGTTGCCCCAGCAAGCAACATCAGCCTTTGGCCTGCTGATGCCTAGTGTGTGTGTGTGTGTGCGTGCAAGATACACTTAAAAGTAAACCCCAGAGCAAAGGAATGTTTATAAACGCACATATATTCCTAGAATAACACAGAAGTTTCCGAACAATTGTCCAAAATAAAACCCCAAGACTTACAGACACATAACAAGTTTCACTGAGATACAGACATTCTCCCCAAGTCAGAAGTCCCTGCTATTTTGAGATTTCTGCCCCTGTCTGGGAAAGGAAAGCTTGGGCTCTCTGAGCCCTCGGTCCCCAGCAAGTGCTGGCTCTGCCCAGGGACTCACCACATTGGAGACATTGGGTGATGCTTCCCGCTGCAGCAGGCTTTTCACGATGGGCAGGTGCCCCATGAAGGAGGCCACGTGGAGAGGTGTCAGACCGGACTGGAACAGATCAGACGGGAGTGAGACAGGAGCCCTCCTGGTTCCTCCAGAGACACAGCCAGAGGGAGCATAGGCTTTCCTGCCTCTAAGTGCTTTGTAACAGTTTTCCCAGGAAAGGGAGTTCAAGGAAATGGGTCTGCTTCCAGGAAAAGGGTTGGGGGGTGGGCAGGGGAAATTCCATTGCAGGGTGATTCCACCCATATTCACGACTCAGAATATTATATCTGACCTTGGACAGCTCCCTGAGCTCTGACACAAGCTCCCGGTCTTATCCATCCCTGATTCATTCCTTTGAGAGTTCTAGACTAGTACACGTGCGGACATGGGCACACGAAGAGGCAATCACAAAGGACAAATCTGAAGATGGCTATTAGAAGAAGACCCTCGGAGGCCCTTGGCTCGCCCACGGGGTTCCCCTTACCTCGGTGACCGCGTCGATGGAGGCCCCCATCTTCAGCAGCAGCTCCATGACACGGATGTGGTTCTTCTTGCAGGCAATGTGCAAGGGGGTAAAGCCATTCTGCAGCCCCACACAAAGGGAGACAGACGAGCAGGGTCTTACCCGCGAGCCCAGGGAACACTCTGACCACCTCGCTGATGAGAAGGCTGCCTCGGGCCCAGCCCATCAGTGGTTCTCACAAACCAGTAGAGGCAGGCAGCATGCACCATGCACCAGGCATGGTCCTGAACATGTTGTCTGCACAGCTTTTTTTTTTTTTAAATTTGGTCATGTTTTTGGATGCACTGAAAGAGCCTGCTGTTTCACGTTTCCTTAAGGGGAAATTTACAATGAAAAGAACTTTTGTGAAGCACATCACATTCCCTCATCCCTGGAACCGCTGATCAGCTCTTGGTCAAAAGGATTCCTGTACCTCATCCCTATTGTAATGTGTTATGTGTGTTAGTTGCTCAGTTGTGTCCGATTCTTTGCGACCCCATGGACTATAATATGCCAGGCTCCTCTGTCCATGGGATTCTCCAGGCAAGAATACTGGAGTGGGTTGCCATACCCTCCTCCAGGGGATCTTCCCGACCCGGGGATCGAACCCAGATCTCCTGCACTGCAGGCAGACTCTTTACTGTGTGAGCAGGAAATACTAGGATGTAAACTCCACAAGGAGAGGGATTTCTGTTTCCTAGGCTTTGTCTCTCTGCTTATTTTTTCAGTGCTTTATCCCCTAGGGTAGCAGTTCTCAAGGTTGGGGGAGAAGAGTTTGTCTCAACCATTTCCAACCCCAGGAATATTTGTGAATATCTAGGTGGTGTAGAGGGCTCTTGAGAGTCCCTTGGACTGCAAGGAGATCCAACCAGTCCATCCTAAAGGAGATCAGTCCTGGGTGTTCATTGGAAGGTCTGATGTTGAAGCTGAAGCTCCCATACTTTGGGCACCTGATGCAAAGAGCTGACTCATTGGAAAAGACCCTGATGCTGGGAAAGATTGAGGGCAGGAGGAGAAGGGGACGACAGAGGATGAGATGGTTGGATGGCATCATCAACTCGATGGACATGGGTTTGCGTGGACTCCGGGAGTTGGTGATGGACAGGGAGGCCTGGCGTGCTGCGGTTCATGGGGTCTCAGAGTCAGACACGACTGAGCGATGGAACTGAACTGCACTGGGAGACATTTTTGACAGCCACCCCTGGGGAGGAGTGCTGGCAGTGCCTAGCGGGTGGAGGCGGGATGCTGCTAAATAGCCTACTGTTCCTGGGCCAGTCTCCGCACAACAAAGAATCCTGTTTGTGCTCAGTCGCTTCAGTCGTGTCTGACTCTCGGCAACTCCATGGACTGTAGCCCACGAGGCCCCTCTGTCCATGGGATTCTCCAGGCAAGATCTGGAGTGGGTTGCCGTGCCCTCCTCCAGGGGATCTTCCCGACCCAGGGATCGAACCCACGGCTCGTGCCTCTTCTGCTTTGCAGGCAGATTCTTTACCACTGAGCCACAGGGGAAGCCCGCAGCTAAGAATATCGGGCCCCCAGAGTCAGTAGGGCTGAGGTCAAAAAACCCGGACTGCCCCAGACAGTACCGGCTAGAGGGAGAGCTCAGGGAAAGCTTTCTGAATGAACGAATGAAGAGTGGATGAGCCATGCTTGTGGCCCTGGAGGCTGTCCTGTCTTCTAGATTCTCCTCCTCTGGGAAGGGGCAGAGAGGGGATGGGGCCATGGGCAGGCTCTGTGCAGCGCTGCGGCCCCACCAGGAACTTCCCTGGGAGCTCTCAGCCTGGGGCGAGGGAAGAGGAGGCACGGTCCCAGGAGGGAATTTGCTTTAGGCCTGAGCACCCCTCTGCTCGAGCCCCAAGAGCACTGTGTGTGCCCCTCGGGGGGCTCGGTCATGAGGTGCAGAAACACGGCAGGCAGGGAGGTCATAGCTGCTTGACCCCCCGCCCCTGGCCTCAGGACCTCAGCCCTCTGCCTGCCCGGAGTCTCCAGGGTGGAGACTCAGCCCTGCAGCTCTGGCCCTCGCCCCCCGGCCCCTTCTCGACAGCCTCCCACTCACCAGGGCTCTGGAGTTGGGTTTGGCCCCTTTGTCCAGAAGCACCTTGGCCACTCTGTGGTGCCCACAGTGGGCGGCCACGTGGAGAGGGGTCAGATGATCCAGAGTGATGTCGTCAATCTCCGCGTTGTATTGCAATAGGAGTCGGACACAGTCGAGGTGGTCTCCCTGAGCCGCCATATGGATCGGGGACAGGCCATTCTGGTGAAGAGGGAAAGCCAGCGATTGCAAAGGAAAGGAACACAGACATTCAGGGCGCCGAGTCCAGCCTCGCGTCCCCTCTCCTCCCTAGCTGCGGCGCCTCCGCGTGGCTCTGGAGTGAGTCTGGTTCGTTCTGGCCTCCGTCGGATAGCAAACTTTCCCCTTCCCACTCGGCCAAATCCTCCAGGCCTGGAGGCGGGGTATGCAGCAGTGACAGCTTTAGCCCCCCCAGGAAGATTAAGACCTCATATTAGAACGGAGGGCCTTCTAGTCCCTGAAAGGACTTTGAGAACAACTATTTTGTTTCCTTTTTAATATCATCCAGTCTACCCCAGGCTCTGAAGACTCCCTGACCGCTCAGTTTCTGTCTTCTCTGGAGCTCGGGTGAAAGAGACAGAGGCCTGACCTAGAGCTGAACAGACAAATGACAGCCCGGGGCTCACATCTGGCCCACTGCCTGTGCTTGTCAGTAAAGCTTTATTAGAACAGGGCTGCTTGTTTACACACTCTCCAGGGCTGCTTTCCCACTACAGTGAATCATTGTGACCTTGAGGATGGCCTGCAAAGCCTACAAGTGTTTAATATCTGGCTCTTTAGAGAGAGAGTTAGCCAACCTTGATCTAGATAAGAGAGCTGAGTGCCTCCCATGTGCACACAATGGTTAACTTAGCAGCATTAGCCTGTTTCTCGGAAATGGGATTCTACTCTGGGTCGGCCTGACCTGGAGCCCTGCCTAAAAGACACTCCTCGCAGAAAGGAAGCCCACACCTTGGTTTTGGCTTGGATGTGTGCCCCGTGGTCCAGCAGGATCTCTGAGATTCGCAGGTGCCCATTCCGAGCTGCACAGTGGAGAGGGGTCAATTCGTCCTTTAAAAGACAGACAAAAAGAGAAAGCCCCGAGGCGCCCATCAGAGGCTGCTGGAGAGAGAGTCATCCCAGCCGCAGGGACACGTCGAGTCCTTAAGGTCAGCTCGGTGGAGCAGTCTGGTCTCCGGCTGCCCCTGCGGGCTGCTCTGGAGGCTGGACGCCCTTCTCCAGCTGGCCGCGGAGAGCCCACCTCCCTGAGTGGGGCCCTGGCAGGTAGCACTCCCTCCCCTGGCCTCGCCGTGCCGCGTGCCGGCACCCACCTTGGTCCTGCTTTCTATCTGGGCCCCGCGGTCCAGCAGGAGCCGCACCATGATCACGTTCCCCCTGCGGGAGGCGATGTGCAGCGGCGTGATGCCGTTCTGGAAGGAGGGACAGACTGTCAGGACATGCATCCTCCTGGGGGCAGGAGCAGCTGCCCGGTGGCCGCCACCCCCAGCCCCCATCCCAGGACAGACAGCCAGCTTGAGCCCACTGCTGGGACCCTTCTCGCCTAAGAAAGATTTCCAAGCCTCTAAGGGCAGGCCAGCATTGTGGCTCATCCCCGCAAGCTAGCCAAGCTGGGTCTCCCGGCAAGTCAACAACACGGGCTGGCAGCAGTCTCTTAGAAAC
>SJYF01000930.1:1881283-1902475 GCA_006410515.1 Procapra przewalskii
ACATTGTACTGCGTGTATTGCCATTTCTACCCAGGACCAGCCCAGGCTCCGAAAAGCTGGCAGGACCAGAGGACCCCACATGTGGGCAGATTTGGACCGAAGGGGTCATCAGACATCCCATGGCAAGTTACATCCAAAAGTGAGGTGCTGCCTGTAGTGGGGCGCCCAGTCTCTGGGTTCACGTAGACAAACCACAGACCAGGGCCACCTCTAGCCCTTCAGACGGGGCCCAATCCTCTGAACAGCTACTTCGGAAGAGATTTTCATGAATGAGAGAAGCGTTACGGGGTTATAACTTTAATCCTCGGGACAGTTTCAGCCCCTACAGGGCTGCGATGACTCAGCTGGGTGGGCAAGGCAGACCTCAGACCTTTGGTGTGTCCCTTGCCATTACTCTGCTCCTGACCTTGCCCCACGACTAATAACCCAGGTAGAGTTTTCCAGATGGAACCCCATGACTTAGGGGTGGGGGGCTGGGGGGTTGGTGGGTACTGCATGACTGACTCAGAGCAAATACATCATCTCCCTTGGGAGGGAGACAGACAGCCTAAGCTGATAGACGGTGCGAACGTCGAACAGTGTGGGCAGGTGGCGGGCTGGCCAGGCCCCCAGGTGCCGCTCCAGGGTCCCCTCTCCATGTGGGGACCCCTGCCTCCCTCGAGCAGGGGATGGCCAGGGAAAGAGCTGGAATACAATTCTAACACACCACCAGGGGTCAGGGGCTGGATTCCAAAGCCCTACTCTGGTCAGACACCCCTCCTGTCTCTCCGGGACGCTGCTCTGAATGACCCAGCACGTGTTTCTCGGCGTTGCCAGGGGATTTAAAGCGGGGCGCTCGTGTGGCTGCTGGGCATGGCGGGCGTGGTGCGACTTGCTCGGGGTGCACACTGGGGTTTCGCCGGTCTGGGCTGGTTCCAGGGAACTAGCAGGGAACGCATGGGGCCCCCAAGGCCTCCGACCGGGGCCCCAGGGTGCTCCCAGCCCCGCCGGGCACCTCACCTTGGAAAGCACGTCGGGGTTGGGGTCGTTCTGCAGCAGCACGGCGGCCGTCCGCGTGTCATCGTTGCGGGCCGCGATGTGCAGGGCGGGCAGGCGCACCTTGCCCTTCGTGCCGTAGTTGATGAGGTGTGCCACCACGTTCTCGTGGCCCTGCTGCAGGGCCACAGCCAGCGGGGTGAAGCCGTCCTGGCCGGGGCAGAGGAGAGACCCCTGTGCGCAGACCGTCCTGACCGCTCCATCCTCGGGGCGGGACCCGCGCTTCCGCGCTCAGGGCCCCTGTCCTCGGCCTGGGAGCGCCTCCCTCCTCCACGTCCTGCAAGCTCAGCTTAGACGCCGCCTCCTCCCTAATGCCTTCCTTGGCTCCACTTTCATTCTCTGCCATCTCACAGCACGTGTGGTAACTCTCCTTTAGCACTTAGCTAGTTTTTCCTTTATGACTTGTTCCGAGCGCTTTTCCTGAGTGCTTTACTGCCCTGTCTCTCTGCTTCCCTCCCTCTCACATCATCACCGGGTGTCAGGACAGGGCCCTGGACGGATGGCCGACAATCAGGCCTTCATTCATTTCACAAATGTTACTGAACACCTACCAAACGCTGGAAACCACAGCCGGCACCGAGGCTTCAATTCTGAGCTACTGCTATTAATCCCCTCGGTGTGTACAGGGGCACAGGGCCCTCTTGAGCTGGTAAAGCGGAAAGAAAACAGCCATCTAGTCACTGAGTCGTCTGATGCTAAGAGTCGAGAGAAGCTTTGGTTCCATCTCCTCCATCATTTCACCAGTGACAAAACTCAGGGTCAAGCGACTTGTCCAAAGGTGTTTGTGGGCTCAGAGCAAGACCTTTATACTTCTTACAAAGGTCCGAGGCGCACCTGTCAGCCACACGCACGCATGCCCCCACCCCTGCCCAGCCTCCAGTGTTGGCCACAGTGGGAACGACAGATTCACCCCTGTGGTCATTTCTCTGGTACGTGTCTGGGCACCCCACAGCAGCCGTGACTTTGTCTCTCAGCTCCTTGCAGGGTCTGACAGCGCCCTGGTTGGTCATCACCACAGAGGATGCATCCCAAGCCATGTCCCAGGAACCCATGCGCCCGAGACCCTGTCCTCCCTGCAACACACATTCAGCCATGAGGCCACGTCCCCAAGGTACTTACTTCTGTGGCTACATTCTGATTAGCTCCATTTTCCAGCAAAAATTTAACCACCTCCAAGTGATTCTCCTGTGCTGCCATGTACAGGGGGGTAAAGCCTTTCTGTAAACCAAGAGGAAAAGCCACTGGAATCCAGCCACGTCACTGACCGATGCTAAGACCGGTGCAAAATCCTCCAAACTGAAGGACGGCTCTTCCGACATCCTGTTTCCACCCAGCCCTGGGGACAGCATCCCCACCTGTGTCTCCAGCTGTCAAAACTCATGACACTTTGCAGTTAGCGGAGGGAGGTTATTGCAAAAGGCCTCCAGGTGGGGCGACCCTCCCCAGAGGCCTGCTTCTGCCCCTCCCAGAATGGTCAGCCTCTTCTGCGCACACACACGCCCCACTAATTTCACTCCCTTCTTCACACCCCGTCCCCGCCATAATGCCCCTCCATACATAGATGAACCACAGCTAAACAAGGCATATTATTCAACTCCAGGAACAGAGTCCACAATGACCCAGCCCACCGTGCTCATAATGCCCACTGAAGCAGGAAAAGGCAAGAAAGCGCTTGGAGACACCTGAAGAAACCCGGATTTGGCCACACAGTGCGTGTGCGCCCCTCCCCTCCCCGGGGTGAAGCGGACGGGCAGCCCCACCAGCCCCCCGGGGCCCGAGCATCACCTGTGACTGGGCGTTGACGTTGGCGCCGTAGTTGACGAGCTCCCGGACCACTTCGTCCTGACCCGCCAGGGCGGCGATGTGCAGCGCCGTGTTCCCTTTCTGCAACACAGGGGAAGACAGGAGGTTCCCGGGGCCTGCCGCAGCTGGGGGAGACAAGCGCCAGCCCCGGGCAGGCAGCAGGCTTCCTTTACGGCCCCAGGGGGCACAGAGCACACACTTGTGTGCCTGACCCTCCAGACCTCGTGAGCGGCAACGGAAGCCTGGGGAGGGAAACGCTTCCTGTCCTCCTGAAAAAACAATGCTTTGGAATACGAGCGCCTCCTTCTCAGCTGATCAGCTGCACGCAGTCTCGGGTCCCATCATCATTGGAGACCTGCTGAAGGGCTGCCAGGCAAGCCGGCTCCTTGGATGACCAGCTCCTCGAGGGCTGAGGCTCGGCAGGATGGTGTGGAGCCCCGTGAGGCCCGGAGCTCCAGGACAAAGGCTGCAGATCCCGAGGGCCAGCGCCCTGTGCCGTGAGGGTAACACCCACCGACCGAAGGCTGGACTGGAGCGGGCAGGGGCTGGGGAAGCCGGAGGGTTGCTCCTGCTGTTTAATCGCCTAGCTATGTCTGACTCTTTACAACCTCGTGGACTGTAGCCCGTCAGGCTCCTCTGTCCATGGGATTTCCCAGGCAAGAGTATTGGAGAGGGTTGCCATGCCCTCCTCCAGGGGATCTTCCTGACCCAGGGATTGAACCCACATCTCCTGCCTTACAGGCAGATTCTTTACTGCTGAGCCACCAGGGGAAGCCCATTGACATTGGTAAAGGGGTAGGGGAGGTAATAAAACGGACTATGCGATATATGTAGAAGAGAAGAAAAAACATGAAATTAAGTGTGTGTTTGGGGGGGAATAAATAAAATAAAATCTGGCAACAGAAAATCCAAACAAAAAATATGAAAAATAAAATACAGCGAGTCAGAGATCAGCAGGCAAGAGAGAGAGAGTCCTCCTTTCTCAGAAGGCACGCTGGACGGAAGTGAGGGTCACAGCTGTTTCAAAGTCAGCTTTTCAGAAGGCTGCCTGTCTCCGCTTCATTTCATTGTTTCTCTGGGGTTTTATCTCCTCCCTAAAACCCAGGGCGTAACTTTCTGCTTTTTCACACTGATTTACCTTCTGTACTGTGGTTTGGTTTTAGGCACTATGGGACTGTGATTCTTGCTTCTTCTGTCTGCCCTGTGATGGAGGAGACTGAGGCTTGTGTAAGCTTCCTGATGGGAGGGACCGGTTAAAGTAAACTTCTTAAAAGCTGAGAACTGAGAGCCCAGACTAGGAAGCCAGGCCGGTTCTGAGAAGGTGGGGGAACAGGCAGGGCTTCTTGTCTGGCTCCGTCCTGGATGTGTGTAACTGCACTTTTTGGACAGGCTCGGGTCCTGTAGGCGTCATTTGTTTCCAGGACGCCACCTCCCTGCCTGGCTCCTTCCTGCTTCCCTGTGAAGTCCCTCTCGCCCACGTGACTCCAAGGGCACCTCCGCTCCAGGAGGCGCAGGCACTTGACAACGTCCATCAAATAAGAACCACAGCTGCACCCATCTGGCCCTCTGCTACATAAGGAGCAGAGATTTCTCATGACCTCACTTTTTCTAGTTCAGGCAGATCAGCTCAGTTCAGTCGTTCAGCCGTGTCCGACTCTTTTCGACCCCATGGACTGCAGCACGCCAGGCTTCCCTGTCCATCACCAACTCCTGGAGCTTACTCAAACTCATGCCCATCGAGTAGGTGATGACATCATTGAGTCGGTGATGTGGCATATAGTTTTTAACTATAGTTCTAACTAAACTAATCCACTTCTAATCCATCTTGGGAAACCCACCAAACTGGGATTTCAAATTCGGCCCCGGCGATGGGGCCACTGACCAGTCACTAGGAACCAGGTGCCTCCCACGGGAGTCTGAGCATCAAATCCAAGTGCCTGGGGGGTGAGGGGCACCCCCGGGTCACCGCTGCCCCAGGGCCCCAGGGCTCAGGTTCTTGTCTCTACCACGTGACATGATTCAGGCAGGAGTGTCCCATGGTTACCTCCCGAACTTGTCTTTCTGATTTCTCCTTTTTGATGAGCAAAAGGGTTCTTTCTCAAATGTCCATCAGAGAGCAAGAGCCAGAAATGAGTATATAGATGCTTATTAATCATTTTTCTTAGAAGTCCAAAGAGCCTACATTTAGAGGCCTTGGCACCTGGGTCTGACTCACTCCCTTTACCGAGAGGAGCAGGGTGCTGGCACCAGAACCTTCTCTAGGAATCAGGACTGGGACCTCCTGGCCTCCCCACCTAGAAGGAGGCACGCTGTGTCCATCCATTTGTTTGCACAGGCGGAGCACGTGTGTGCCAGGCACCGGGCCAGCTCAGGAGGGGTTATCAAATGTTTCTTTCCATCTGCGCCTTCCTGCCTGACCCACTGCCACAGGGCTCAACCTATAAACCCACGTGGAGGAAGCTGGCCAGGGAAGGCTGTCGGGGCCCAGCTGTGGTCTCAGCCTGTGACATCTTCAGGATCTGGGCGGAGGGCAGCCCAGGTTGAGGAAGGGACCCCCTACCCCCATCCACACACTTGCACACACTGCAAGGCTCAGGAGGAAGGCCCCCAGCCTCGGGTTCAGAGCCACAGGGAGATGGGTTTTTCTCTGCCCTCCTCTCAGCATGAAGGAGCATGCCCTCGAAGCAGCAGGAAAAATTACTTAGCTATATTTGGATCCACAAAGACCCAGTTTCTCCATTTCCAGGGAGTCCCAGAGCTCACGGCAGGGCGGGTGGCTGCGGTGGGTGCTGAGTGAGGGCGGGGGAGGGGGGTCAACGATGTTTGAGCACCACCAGCCTGGATGTTCAGCTGGCCTCTGGAGGTGGAGGTGGGAGGCAGGGAACACATTTGCTTGCCGCTTTTAAAATTTCTAAGCACAGTTTAGGAATCTATGTTGGTTTTGGCTCTTCGTTTGTGTCTTTTTTTAATCTTGCTCTTGCTTGTGAGACCCATTACAATTCCCCAATCTGTTGTGATTCTTGCTTTGCCCACGGTTTCAGCTTCACCCTTTTTTTTTTTTAAACTCCTTCGGTTGGGCCCTCAGAAACCACGCCAGCTTATACCATCTCTATAAATAACAAAGACACACCAAGTGTTCGCTTGCAAAATACCAATCAAAGGGGGAGACTAGGAGCTCGTAAAACGTGCTGAAGCGTACTGTTTCTGCAGCTCCTGGGGGGACGCCAGAGAAAGCACAGCCGTTCCGCCCCCCGCAGCCGATCAGATGGCCTTGTGCTTGCAGCCAGGTAGGCAAGAGCATTAGGAGAGAAAGAGCCACAGACCCTTTACCCACAGAAGAAGCGGGTGGAAACAGCCAGTATCCGTCATTTGTCTGTTGTCAGTTGCGAAGCTGTGTCTGACTCTGCGACCCCAAGGACAGTCGCCCACCCGGCCATCCTCCACTATCTCCCAGAGCTTGCTCAAATTCATGTCCATCGAGTCGCTGACGCCATCCAACCATCTCATCCTCTGTCGTCCCCTTCTCCTCCTGTCCTCAATCTATCCCAGCCTCGGGGTCTTTTCCAATCGGTCAGCTCTTTGCATCAGGCGGTCAAGGTCCTGGAGCTTCAGCTTCAGCATCAGTCCTTCCAGTGAATACTCAATTTGTCACGGGGTTAGAAAATAAAATACCCTGTACATGTTCAGAAAGAGCAAGTCAGTCTATCTCACCCGTGAGATCTCTTCACCTTCGGGAAATGACATGAAAATTACAGACTTCATTCAGAGATGATTCTACCTTCATAATATTTTGGTAGCTCACTTCATAACCATAAATTATGTCTGTTCTCTACGTGTTCTTCTTGTTCTCAGCTCGCGAGGCAGCAAAACGCTTGCTGTGTGAAACAAATCAGCACTGTGCTCGAGGCCATGTTAAATAAACAGCAAATGAAAATTAAGACACAGAGGGGACCAGGCAAGGGGAAAAAAAACACACAGGATGTACGTAACAAAGGAAGAGGAAACAGTACGGGAGGTGGTAAACAGAGGTGATTTTTTGATTTAATGTTGTCTTTAAATGCTGGCTGCAGACTGCTGAATAAACAAATAAGACGCATAAGAAATGAAACTGATTTCACAACATGTATAAATGCACGTGCAACATGTATCAGTGCGTCAATTTCATGACTGCAGTTTCCGGACTTGAGTCGCTGGTGTTTATAATCTCCTGCTTTGGGGAGAAGCCTCCTGTTACGAGAGGTGTGATGCCAGCCATGCTTGGAATGAAAGAGGACTCTTTGCTGTTCAAGGGACCCAGCAAAGAGAGCAGATGGGTTTGGACATGATCAAGGAGCAGGGTCTCGAAATGATCAAGAACCTGCTGGAGAAGAATGAATGGGAGGGATCTGGATTCTCCCAAAGCCCTCACAAATGACACAGTCACCAATACTTATTGATTTCTATGTAGACATTTTCCATATAGTACCATGTTTAACTTTCATTATCAGTCCTGCAACTACCAGAATCCCCATTTTAAAGATGAGTAAACTAAGGCCTCTCACTGATTGAGTCACTCGCTTAAGGTCACAGAGTATGAAGCACCTCAGTGAGGCTTTGGACGCAAGGCGCCAGCCTGTGGACCTCCCAGTGCTCTCAGCCTGGGACAGGGTTGAGCCACTGGGAGAGGGGCTGTTTTTAGATTTATAGTCTAGCGATGAGGATGAAGGCCCCCTGCATTTTTGTGGAAATGGGATCCTGTGCTTTCCAAGTGGCTTCAGAGGCTCATAGACCTAGGAAGCTACTGAAAGGAGAGGAATTCAGAAGCGGGACTGGGTTTCTGTCATGAAGGGCTGGCTTCTGTGGCTTGCGGGGCACATTGTGGGGCAACGCGTGGATTTCAGGGGGAGCTCTGGCCCCAAGGGACGTACCTTGGTTGCGGTTTCCAAGATGATCTCTTTGTGCAGAAGTTCAACCACCATCTTCACGTGGCCTTCTTTAGAGGCCAGATGTAAGCCGTTCAACCCATTCTGTGGAGAGCAGAGGGGCAGGGAGGGTGGGGTTAGAGGGTCTGTGTGTCCTGCCGGTCCGTGAGGCTGGACCGAGGCCCCTGTCCCCAAGGGGAAGTGAAAGGGCTGGAAGGGGAGACCCGAGGGACCCTGGAGGGGTATCTACACAGGCTCAGGACTGAGCCAGTCCGGTTCCAGAACAGGGTTTCTGTAGCGAGTCAGATGGAAAGAAAGAGGGTGCTAACAAGCCCTCCACCCCCAAGTGTGAATGAAGTGAGGAAGCTCTCATAAAACCAGCAGTGACCTTGAAATTCACATCTTAGCCAGGCGCAGGCACCACTTAACTGGGATGGTCTAGCTTTAACCCCCTGGTTAATTTTCACAGCAGCAACCAGAAACGGCAAAGCAGCAATACCTGGGTCTCCTAAGCATTTGTAGAGCTAGATGTATGTTTAGTAAAATAATGCATTTTGAAAGAAGGTCATCTGAAAACTAAATACCATCAATCATCTGGCTGTAAGATTTCCTCTACAGAAGAGTTAGCATTAAAATAGTCCTGTGGAAAAAAAATAAAATAGTCCTGTGAAGGAATTCCCTGGCAGTTCAGCTGTTGGGGCTCCTTGATTTCATTGCTGAGGGTGCAGGTTCAATCCCCCGTCAGGGAACTAAAATCACACAACCCTTTCAGTGTGGCCAAATAATAGTAAGATAAAGCCAATACTTTATTTAAGAAATAGTTCTAGGGTATATCATAAGTCTGAGAGAAAAAGTATATGATATCATTTATATGTGAAATCTAAAAAATAATACAAATGAATCTCTTTCCAAAACAAATAGGCTCACAGGATAAATGTATGGCTAACCAAAGAGGAAGTTGGGGAGGGATAAACTGGGAGTGTGGAATTAACAGATACAAACTACTATACATAAAACAGATAAACAGCTAAGATTTACTGTGTAGCACAGGGGCTATATTCAACATCTTGTAATAACTTCTAATGGAAGATAATCTGAAAATACATGTAGCTATATACAGGGCTTCCCGGGCGGTGCTAGTGGCAAAGAACCTGCAAGCCAAAGTGGGAGATGTAAGAGGTGCAGCTTCCATCCCCGGGTCAGGAAGATCCCCTGGAGGAGGGCACGGCAACCCTCTCCAGTATTCCTGCCTGGAGAATCCCAGGGACAGAGGAGCCTGGCGGGCTACAGTCCATGTGGTCACAAAGAGTCAGACATGACCGAAGCGACTTAGCACACACTCATATATAACTGAATCACTTCGGTATACACCCGAAACTAATACAATATAATAAATCAACTATACTTCAGTGAAGTAAAATAGCCCCTTAGCCACCGTGGCATTTCAAATAGGACCAAAACTTGTCTGACAGTTACATTTTAGGGGGGAAAAAAAACCAAGCAGACATTTTTCAGGCCCTAGCCACCAGTCCACAAAAGCAGAACTCTCAGCCAGCAGTTGCAGCTCCAGCAGCCGTGGCGGACTTCCTCTGGGCCCTAGAGCCAGGAGCCAGAGCAGCCCCAGTGGTCCCTCTCTGCCTCTGCTTCTTTCGCCCTTGCACGCAGACGTCTCGAAACTTCCTGGCAAAAGCTGAATTCAAAGAGAGTTACTCAGAGCACAGATAAGTGACTACGTGATGGCTGCCAGTTCGCATGGAGAAGGAGATCTCAGTTCCACGTAGAGAATGGTTTTCATCAGTCAGTGATCTCAGCCACCTCCTTCCCCACCAGCAATTCTCCCTTCTTCCCACTTTCCCCTTCCTGTCTCCCCTGCTGCTCAACCCTGTGCTCACACGTCCCCTTTCAGGGGGTGCCCCGGGGCCGCCCGGGGCTCTGGCCAATAAGAAAGACCCTCGCCACCTGGATGGAGGGACTTGGTTCCTGCTGATGTGAGCGGAGGGGTCTCTGGCTCACCCATCTTCAAACACCTCTGCAGCTCCACCTTGGGGTCCCGAAACACCCTCTCTCACTTTGCATCCGGGCATCATTTTCGGAAGATTCCAGTTAAAGCACACATATTCTGTCTGGGGGCGGTAGTGTTCCCACCCATGAACAGATGGGTCCTATTGCTTTGCTAAAACCACAGAGGAGAGTGCTGAGCGACCACTGCAGGCACGCCACACAGGTGCCTCGTGACGGGAGAGGGGATCGGAGAGTGAAGACGTGTACGAGACCATCTTTACGTTGGGGTATTGGATGCGGCAAATACAACGGGTGCCTTGGGTATCAGAAGACAGCCGAGAGTAGGCTTGAGGGCAGCTCGGGGCTGAAGTACACCAGCCCCCTTCAAATCATCTTGGGAAACACAAACTTGCCGAAAAGCAATTTGTCAGGTGCCCTGCTGGTGGCCCCAGGAGCCACTCTCTCCAGCTTTGCATCTTGACTCAGTACTGGGGGGGTCTTCACGGCAGAAGACCCCTTCCCTCCCCAGCACTGTGAGCTGCAATCCCATCTACACACCCAACAGCCACCTAGTCTGGAAGGTTCGGGGTGCTCAGCGCAGGCACGCTGAGCGTGGTTACATGGGTACTCGGGATGGTGTGTGCGGTCGTGGGAATCGCAGTCTGCTCGCTGCAGGGGTCTTGGCTGTGGCTGTGCGTGTATGTGCATGCGTGTGTGCGTGCGTGTGTGTGTGTGTGTGTGTGTGTGTGTGTGTGTGTGTTGGCTGCTAGGGTTTCAGTGGTGCAGTGGGTTGCAGTCACCTTCCAGGGGCAGGTATTGGCCCTAAATGTGCCTCAAAGCTGGGGAAGTGGCAAGTCGAGAAAGAAGACACTCATGTTTGCTGCTAAAGCCCCAGGGTGACTGTCCCTGCTCTTTGGAGCCACTGGGTCAGCATGCTGCCTGCCCAGAGAAGGCTGGTGTCCAGCAGGATGCTGGGGATCCCTGGATGCTGAGGAAACGGAGGCCCAGAGCAGTCAGATGACGGGCGCAGGTCACACAGCCTTCCTCGGGCGCCGCCACAGACAGAGCTAACCCGGGTTCCCCAGGAGAAAGGGCTTGCGTTTCTGCTTCTTTTCAGCCAGAGGGACTACGATGTTTCTTTTCATAGATGATGAAGGCACAGTTTCCCTCTGTGATTACCAGGCAGCCTAGAGGGACTTCCCAGTCACCGTAAGCATCCCCATGGGGCTGGCCACGAGCGCTGTAGACGGTCCCTAGGATTTTACTCGTTCACTGCCCTGGTCCCCAGGAAGCCCTTCTGCTTTCCTCAAGTCACATGCCCCTCCCAAAGCTACGCTCCGGCAGAAGACAAGGGATCAGCATCTCCAATGGCTCTACTCTGCTTCCACCTCAGCTCCTGGTTCACAGATGTCTTCTTGATGGCTTCATTTTTCTCACTTTGTAACACAGTCACCCTAAGGTCCTTTCAAGTCCATTTCTGGGATGATCTGAATCCAATGCCCTCACCAGGACTCCAGGGTAAGCCCCATGTGACACAGCCATGACAAGTGTGCAAAAGGCTCCAGAGGTTTGTACAGAGTAAACTCACACAGGTCACAGCTGTGACAAACTCCTGTCCCAGCAACAGTAGCTTCAGGCCGAGCACACACTTAATCTGCTTCAGCAGACATTTACTGAGGACCTATTCTGTGCATGGCACCGTGCTAGGGAGGCCTAAAACACAAACCCTGAGTCGCGAAGGACTCCGCTTTACAGAGAAAAGAGATGCATAGACAAATGCGAAGTCATGTGAAAATGCCCCAAATGCAGGTAGAGGACCACGGAGCACAGACAAGAAAGGAGCTGCTTGGTTAAAGGGGTCAGAAAGCTTCATGGAGGTCTCTTCAGGGCAGCCTGCACACAGCCATGGGTGCAAGTCCATTGACAATGGCAACGTGAGTTTGAATTCCAAACCCATGAGCTCAAATTCTAGAAACCATTCTTATCAAGCGCCCTCCTCTTTCTTCGGTGAAGTAGCTGAATACAAGGGATACACAAACCCCCAGACCCACTGCAGCAAGTCTTCTCCAGTAGGTGGCCTCGGAGGGTGGATGACTGCTCACCTCTAGCAGCTGAAGTCACTGAAAGCCTGAAGATGACTTTACTGCACGTGTAGACGAAGAAACTTGTGCAACTGACTTCTTACAGGCACGGCTGTTCTGTATAGGAGACCACGTTCAGTATTTCAAGAGCATTTTATGAATAAACACCTCATTTCATACTACCTTTTTATTTCAGCAGACTTGTTATTGCTCAGATCCAAAGAGGGGAGGGGTGCAAATTCTGGGAGCTTCTTGTTCTTAGCTGTAACTATGGACAGAGGCGGACTGTAATCTACCACCCCTTTAAAATCAGGATCGTGTGCTGTATTGGAGTTAAATCGAGGTTCAAGTCATTCAGTTCAGTTCAGTCGCTCAGTCGTGTCCGACTCTTCGCAACTCCATGGACTGCAGCACGCCAGGCCTCCCTGTCCATCACCAACTCCTGGAGCTTGCTCAAACTCTTTTCCATCGAGTCGGTGATGCCATCCAACCATCTCAGCCTCTGTAATCTTCTCCTCCTGCCTTCAATCTTTCCCAGCATCAGGGTCTTTTCTAATGAGTCAGTTCTTCACATCAGGTGGCCAAATTACTGGAGTTTCAGCTTCAGCATCAGTCCTTCCAATGAATATTCAGGACTGCTTTCTTTAAGGATTGACTGGATGGATCTCCTTGCAGTCCAAGGGACTCTCAAGAGTCTTCTCCAACACCACAGTTCAAAAGCATCAATTCTTTGGCATTCAGCTTTCTTTATAGTCCAACTCTCACATCCATACCTGACTACTGGGAAAGCAGAGCTTTGACTAGATGGACCTTTGTCAGCAAAGTAATGTCTCTGCTTTTTAATATGCTGTCTAGGTTGGTCATAGCTTTTCTTTCAGGGAGCAAGTGTCTTTTAATTCATGACTACAGTCACCATCTGCAGTGATTTTGGAGCCGCCCCTCCCCAAAATAAAGTTTCCATTGTTTCCCCATCTATTTGCCAAGACGCTGGCTATGAGTAAAAAGCTGCTGAATCTTCCTCGAACCTTTTCAGCTGGTCCAGCTAACCTGACAATGACTCCACTCCATGCCGAATGGCAGACAGGCTATTGAGGGGGTCTATGGGGAGAAATCACCTATTCCTTCGCTCAAATAACTGGGTGTAGAAGATAAACAAGAAGATGGAGGGATATTAGAGGAAAAGGTTCAGCTAAATTAGAAACTGGGGAGCAGAGCAGCAGCTACTTGTGGCCGTTTTCTAACACGTGCCTTTCTCAGGAAAATGCCAGCTTGCCAAATTCCTCTTCTTAAAGACACCTGCCTCTGGGTCTCCACCTACATACAGGTTAGACCAGCTGCTTTTGTTCCAACAGCCCTTGCCTGCTCTATTCTGTTTTTCTTTCATTACTCTTTTCCCCTTTTGTTCCAGTTTCAATCATTTCTATAGACTCATCATCAAGTTCTTTGATTCTTTCCTCAGATGCATCCAGTCTACTCTTGGGCCTGTTGAAGAAATTTCTCATCACCAAGAAAGTTTTTTTTTTTAATTTCTAGCATTTCACTGGGCTCTTTCTTACAGTTGGGGCTTCCCTGGTGGCTCAGATGGTAAAGAATCTGCCTGTAATACAGAAGATGCGGGTTCAAACCCTGGGTTGGGAAGATCCCCTGGAGAAGGAAATGGCAACCCACTCCAGTATTCTTGCCTGAAAAATCCCATGGACAGAGGAGCCTGGTCGCCACAGTCCATGGGGTTGCAAAGACTGCGACAGAACTGAGTGACTAAGACCTTCCTGCAGTTTTCACCGCTCTGCTAAAACTTCCTCAGTTCCTGAATGGTGTCCATTTTCCCAGCTGGATCTGTATTAAGCTAGTTAGAACCCTTCTGATAGTTCCAACACGCAGGTCGTCAGCTCTGAGTCTGGTTCTGTTGATGGCTTTGTCTATTGACAATGCTGTTTTCTCTTACTCTGGGTGCGCGTGTGTATAGTAATTTTTAATTGAGTGCCAGACATTACGGACAGAAGAACAGCAGAGACTGGGGTCATTTGTGTCTGGAAATGGGCATGCTGCTTCTTCTTCTGAGAAGCTGTTAGCACAGGAGTGGAGGTGGGGAAGCTGAGCCAGTCCACTCAGGAGCTGGCCTGCACCGGGGTGTTTTGTGACCCCTGGCGCACACAGCCTTTGGCAGGCTGCTGTCACCTTGAGTCCAGAGCTGGAGCTGGGATGCCAGAGGCCTGTTCTGTGTTCCCGATCTCCCTTCAGCTTCCAGCCCATCCTGGCACGCCTGTGCCTCCACTGGGGTCTTTCTCCACACTCTTGCCCTGTTCTCTGCACTCCTACGTTCTTCCCTGTTACAAGGTCGGAGCAGAGAGCTTCTCTTCCATCCTGGGCCAGCTTCAGTCTTAGGCAGGCTTTGCTCTTGGACCTCAAAGGTGGAGGTTTATGTTTTAATTTTTTTCATCATTTCTTCCCCTCTTCTCCATAGCAGCAAAACCTGCCCTGTCTCTATCCATGGTGCTGAGTGACAGTTCCTTGCTCTCCCTCCCCTAGCAGAAGCAGACCTCTGCTTTTTCTTGGTACAAGACAATTACTGGCCCCAGGCTCCCGCCCTCCCTAGGGGTACAGAGGTTGTGCCCCCCTTTTCTGCAGGGGTCTCTGCGTGTGTCCTGGGGCTGGAAGCGCTCCCACCCTCACCAAAAGCAGAGCCAGTGTGACTCCACTTCTTCCCTCGAAACGGGATTTCTGCCTGGGGTCCGAAGGGGAGAGGCTCTATTTTTGCTTCACTTAAATGAAGAGTCTGGAACGCAGGCAAGGCTTTGTCTGTGGTCCCCTGTGCCCCGATCCCACAGTCACAGGCAACACCCACTCTCCTGAGGCAAGTTCTCAGCTTGCCAGGGATGCTCTCTGATCTGATTTACTCCAGTATTTCTCAGGAGCACCTCATGGAGGCCTCAGGTTCCAGACACACTGCAGCCACACTGGCCTGTTAGCCAAGAATCTGTTAAGACTTTGGCTTTATGGCAACTGCTTTTCTCTCCTGCATCAAAACTGAAACAATGGCCTCTCCCAGGAGGGTTTGTCCCTTTTGAGAATTTGGCCAACCTTGCTGCCTTGCAGTCTCAGCCTTCTGATGGGCTTAGGGGAAACTGTAATTCTGCAGACTATCCAGGCTTTTTTTTTTTTTTGCTGTTAGAGTGGGAGCAATGTTCTTCAAAGCTTTTCACATCCTAGAAACTCTATCCTGAGTCTCTGAGGCCACCTGGCCACCATATGATCTTGTCCCACATGGTCTTAACACGGCAGACAACCATTTTAGGATCTTTCTGGCAAAAAGATTCATGCCAAGCACACACACCTGGAGTTTTTATCTACCTTTGCTCTTTTTTTTTTTTCAGGTAAAATGCCAATTTAGTGTGTTCTGAGCAGCAATCTGTCTGACGGGAGGGAGAGGAGATCTCAGCCAGGCTGTGTTTCTTTTAACATTTTTACGAAGAAAGGGGAAAAAGTCATCAGCCTGAATGATTTAATTTGCAGTATTTTCTTGTACCAACTGTGAAAAACTCCACTGGCAAAACAGACAATTCTAGACATTTGTTCTCAGTAAATGATCCCTCTGTTTCATGTCTCTGATTGCCCCAATTACACTAATTGATTTCTCAATGCACAAATACAGTAGACGTGTCACAGGAAATTCAAACTCTCGTCCTGTCCAGAGTAGAGGACTGTTCCAGATGGAGAGGCCATGATGTCCGGAGACCCTTGGCCTCTGGAAACTCCAGAGCACCTCCAAGGCTGACGCTGGCGTGCTGGTGCAGACAGGCTGTGTTCCACGCCTTTTCTCACCCTTGGTGATTCTTCCACCTGCACACACAGCTCGTCCTGCCCGCACGGGTACAGTTTCTGGCTGTGTCCTAAGGGCCTCATGCCCACCTGCCCTCCCACCCCACTGCCCCCCAAAACTCATGATTCTAGCCCCTGCCCCTTTTCTCTGAGCTAAGCAACGTCTGCTCCTGTAGCAACTGGGAAGCATGACCTTTTTATTCATAAACACCTACTACCCTACTATTGATAGGGTTTATCAGATTAATTAGCTGTGCTACCGCCAGAGGCAATGGAGCCCCAGGCAGGGGAAGCTTTGATGGGGAAGGAAAGGAGTGGAGTCCTGGAAGAACAAGCCAGAGTAGTGGCAGAGAAAGCCAAGAAGTCAAGGACCCCAGAGGGGAACAAGAAGAAGCTGGGGAGGGGCTTCTAACTTGCCTTCAGGTGGTTGACAAAGAGTGAGAGCCTCTCCCTTAATGGACAATGGCATGCACACACAGCCTCATACACCTAGTTCTCATACGTTATACCCTACTTTCCCATTCACTCTGGATCCTCTACTAGCTTGTTATATCTGTCCAGAGAAGATAAGTATTCTACTCTATGTTGCTGCTGCTGCTGCTAAGTCACTTACAGAAGCCTAATTTCCTGAGTAACAACTTGCTGATGCATTTGTGACCTCTGGCTTTGCTCTATTATTGGCTCTTATTCATGGAGCAAGATCACTGATGTTACATATTTGCAGGTCTGCAGCCCTGGAACAGAGCAGGAAATAAGAATCTGAAGGGGGCGCTGGAGAGAAACAAAAAGGTAGAAATGGTGGCCATCCTTCCTCTGAATCCTGAAATTCAGGGAATTTAGAGAAAGGGTCAGGTAAGAAGGAGAGGCAGAGACCACGGAAACCAAAGGCCAAGGAGACGATGAGCAACCCGAGGTGATGGGGAAGGAGAGATGAGGCGACTGTTATCCTGGGCTCACGAGATAAGGGCTTGAACTAAGCTGCTGACAAAGAAGTGGCTACAACAATGTAAATCCTGGGGCCTCTCCTCAAATTGCCTGCATTAAGTTTTCAGCCCAAACAGAAACAAACTCGAAAGGGAACGGGGATGTTCTCATCTTCCCTTTTCTTCCTCTTCCCTTCCCTCACCCCCTAGTCAGAAGATGCTGGCTTCTGAGGAGGCAGGACAGTGAACCAGAGGGGTGCCCTGCAGAGGCATCTGAGGGGGAGGCGGGGGCTGCTCTGGAGTGATTGGGAGGTGGGTACACAGAGCAAGTAAACAAGCACTTTGAAGGTGGCGCAAATCAGTGGAGTCAGGCTTCTCACTGAAGAAACCTAAACCCTGGAAAGAGGAAAGGCCAGGAAGAGCCCTGAAGTCTTGGATTAAGATTAGAAGTATTGGCCTGATCACATGGATTTTTAAAAACCCACACACAGACAGATGTAGAAGTCGTTACAGACGTGTGTACACGCATGAAGGCAGTGGCAACGGGCACGCGGAGTGACCAGATTTTGGTGTCTACATACCAGGCTCCACTCAAAGGAAACAGAGGCCTTGGAAAAGTGACTGATTCAGGACTAGGGCAGGGAAAGTACAAACAACACTGGGATAACTTGCACCGTAAAGAAATCAAAGAATGATGCAGACACCTCAAAGAACACAGAAGCCAGCATACTGGAAAGCCTGCTAGTGGCCTGATTCAGATTTGAACATCTGCGAGTATCAGACTACAACCCATCAAATGAACCCATGAGTCTGAACAAGTATAGATAAATAATGAAAAAATGAATCAGTAAGAAAGAAGGGAAAGCTTATCCTTCAGTGGAATATCAGCGCATAAATGTAGAAGGAATGATGAAGATGGAGAAGCATTCCTTGGAACCATCACAGTGGTAACCAATGCAGGCAGAAGCTAGCTGTGTTTGCCAAGAATGGTGGCTGGAAGTCTGATGAGAAACAGACTTGTGCTGGCAATACCTGGGAATATTCCTCCCCAAGAAAATACTGAGCAACCACCAGTAGAAAAACTTGGAAGACACCAATATCAAGGTTAACATCCTTGGATTTGGAAAGAGAGCTTGATTTCTACAGGATCCTGCCAAGAATGCATCAGACTGGTCACCAGGAAACGTCTGCAGACACAGTTGGGGTTCGAAGTACAGAATGGAAGACGGTCAAGAAGGTGAGACGGGCCAAGACTGAGGAAGCATTCCAGATCAAAGGAGACCAACAAGACATGACAAGTGAACCCGAAGTGTACTCCTGGATAGATCCTGTATTATCCGGGAAAGCGTCCTGACTTCCACACGGTACTCAAGATGTTTAGCAGTGATGGGGAATGACACCATCTCTGTACATCTTACACATCAGCAGACAGGAAAGGTCAGAGGATCTGGGTGATGGAGGATTCTTTGTATTATTCATGGAACTTTTCTATAGGTGCGAAAGTTTAAAATTTTAAAACACAAAGCCATGGGGTAAGGGTAGCAGAGGCTGTCAGAGAAGCCAAGGCAGAGCTGGGGGTGGCCCTGGGCGCTGGTTATGGTGGGAGAGGATGGGCAGCCCACTGGGGTTCCTGCACGTCTAGGACCAGAGACGGTGTGGGAGGCTGAGCACACACATCCCTGAGTTCTGCAGGCCCAAGAGGTGCCGCCCTTATCAGAGTCGAGAGACCGTTCTAGGCTGGAAACCCCAGAGATCAGCCTAAGCCCTGCGTGGGAACCAGCTGATAGGAGGGCAGGCCCCTCACCTGCAGCCTCCTTCTGACCCAGATATCATGTGACGGCTTGGTGAGGAAGGTCTGCTAAAAATACATGATCCTGGATCTAACGCCTTGGAAGCCAGAAAGAGCCGACGTGGTGGCTGTCACCCTGGAAGGAAATCACCCTTCGTCTCCTTTGCCAGCCTGTCTCAGGTCCAGAACTGGGGAAAGGAGAAGCTCAGAAACTGGGAGGAAGGCGCAGGGACCCAGAGGAACGCTCAGGGCCAGCTCTGAGCACACCCTCCTCTGCTCTGTCACAGCCGGAGTTTATCTACTGACCCAGGTACTGTTGATGATTTTGCGTTTACTGGATATTCACAAGGAGGGAAACACCCGAATGCTTTTCATTATCTTCAGAAGAAGGAAAAAAAGAAAGAAACCCACATGTCTTTGGGATCTCTGGGAGGAGATGCTCCAACCTGGCCCCTTGTCCGCTCCTCGCTGGACACACCTGGGCAGCCTCCCAGCTCAGCTGTCCAGCAGCTGCAGGGGCTGGAGGCCCCTAGGGACACGCAGAAAAGGGTGAGCTCAGGGCAGTGAGACAATGGAGCTCTGACATGCAGCTCCGCCACTAAGAATGCCTCCTATGGACTGGACAGAGGGTCCACGTCCGAGATCTTGGCCTTCCTTTAAAAGGATAAAAAGAGCCAGCCTCTCAGAAGCAGAGCAGTGGCGTTTAGGAGAAGGACATCAGATACCAAACAAAGGCCTCTCAGCTGTCCTCGTAATGTCTAGACCGTGTCACTTCACCTCCGGGGTCTCCGTCTACAAGTCTTCAGAACGGCAGGCCTGCTTCCTCTTATTTTCTATTTTTAAGTATTTATTTATTTGGCTGCAACAAGTCTTAAATCATGGCATGTGGGATCTAGCTCCCTGACCAGGGACTGAACCCGGGCCCCCTGCATTGGGAGCGGTGGAGTCTCAGCCACTGGACCACCAGGGAAGTCCCAGCCTGTTTCCTCTTAATTCTGCAATTCCAGAATCAAACAGTTGTATGCACTCTCAGAAGACAATCGAGAGATATGTTTGTGCTTGCAGAGATGCAGAGAAAGATACAAGACTGATGCCAAACTGCTCACAGTGATTTGGGGGAAGTGGGGGCAGAAGGGGAGACTTACAGAAGACTGACTTTCTGTATTTATATAAAGGGTGACTTTTCAGCAACCACCCTGTATTCATCTGCTGTTATATTAAAAATCACGAAACAATGAAACCTAGGAAGATGGTTCTCACAAATGCCAAAAACGTGCTTATTAGAGAATTCACCATCGATGCCAGGACAAATTCACAGGCCTGCCCTATTCTACTCGGAAAGAAAGCGAACTGTGCTTACACTTCCTCTGTTAGCCAGGGAGGTAAAGCTTCTTCCAAGGCCCAGATCCCACGTCATTTTCCTCTGTGACTTCCCTTGTCCATCTCTCATCCCCCCTCTACCCTGTATTCCCAGCTCCCAAAGTCAGTCGCTCTCCCGACCGTATCCCCAGGACACTTGATGACTCTACCTTATCACTGAGTCCACCAGCTCTTGTGCTTCTGTCTCCAAGTAGGGCTGTCTGCAGAGTCCCGCTTCTCCCTGCAGCTCTGGTCCCAGCCTGGGGCCTGGGCACTCACTGTGTGCTCCCCAGGTGTTGGCAGAACTGAACTGATACGCATGCCACCCGACACGCACACAGAGCTATCTTTCTTTTCAGTCTCTTGAAACGAAGAGGACACATCTGTTCTTTGCGTTATAAACTCAGAGCAGTCAAACCACTGAGTGGACTGTGGAAGCTGTGCTTTCCTTGCGATGCATGCCAGATCATTCCTGATGATCCTGTCAACCTTCCTAGTCCCTAGGATCCCAGAGATGTCCCCACTGTTGCTACAAGTGGGCATCTTTATTTGCCCGAAGCAGGTCTGTTGACTCTTCCTTCACCAGGAGGGAAGGAAAATGAAAAAAAAACAGCACAAGGAAGGCCACCCAGAGAAGAGGGGGGCCGCTGCACAGCCAGCCCGTCCTCGGAGTTCAGCGTTGGGAGACCCAGTCTCCAGCCCAGGAAGACCTCTCTGCCGACCTTACTAAGCAAGCACCTGCTCTATCATCCACCCCACAAGGGTGATGCGGGCCTTCCAAGTGGACGTGCCTGGAGAGGCTTGAGAAAGCAGAGACACTGGAGAACTGAAACCTGAGATTCTTCAACACCTCGGGTCACTCTGACTCCAGTCAAGCAATCAACTTCCTTTCAAACGATAAATTAGTCACTGTAATTAGCAAGATGAACATCAAATAGCTCATTTCTGCTGCAATGCAGAAGTAATTTACCTATTTAGAATAATTCAGGGGAAGGAGGTTTTCAGGTTCTGGCTTTTTCACAAACATCTTTTTCTGGTGGAAACTAGAGTTCCAGAAGAGTCCCTGGAACTGGACAGTGGGGTGTCTGGCACTCCCCTCATTCACCTGCACTACCCTCCTCCCCAGGACTACCTCTCTCCCACGTGGGGGCTGCAACTACACATCCTCCCCCTCTCCCCATCACTAATCCAGAGCGGCATGCTTCCAGAAGGCTTGTGCATGGGCGCTCAGTCGCTTCAGTCGTGTCCGACTCTGCCACCAGGCTCCTCCTGTCCGTGGGATTCTCCAGGCAAGAATACTGGAGTGGGTTGCCATGCCCTCCTCCAGGGGATCTTCTTGACCCAAGGATCAAACACAGGTCTCCTGCATTACAAGTGGATTCTTTACCCTTGAGTCACCTGGGAAGCCACCAGAAGGCTTAATGTTTTACCCTGTCATTACATGGAGAGGCTTTCTGCATGAGTTTGGCGGGGGGGGGGGG
>SJYF01000930.1:1922871-1938688 GCA_006410515.1 Procapra przewalskii
ACCCCACCCCATCCCACCCCTCTAGGTCATCACAGAGCACTGAGTTGGGCCCCCTGTGCTATATAGCAGTTTCCCACTATCTATCTGTTTTACACATGGTAGTGCGTTTACGTATTCATTTTTATTACAGGTATTTAGTGTGCCTGGGAGATCTGCCAGGAAAGTCACTGAAATCAAAGCAAACAGCCAACGCAAAGGAGCAGAAAGGAATTGATGGGCTAAGGAAAAGATGAGGGCTGCTTGGTAAGGACCATGTGTTCCATCTTCTGGGTTCATGGCGTGTGCAGTTTTTTCCCAGTCATGCAGAATATTTTACCGACTGTCTCTGCAGTTCCAAGCAGATGAGCCTAATGAGGTGCTGGAGGAGTTTTGGAGTTCTGTGCTCCGGGCCACATCACCTATGCCAGGCGGAGATGGCACAGGGAGAAGAAAGGGACACGGCTCCCGGGCGCCCTGCCACGGAATCCCCTGTGAACCCTAGCTCCTTCCACAAACTGGGAGGATGCTTCCTTTCGCTCGGAAGCCTGAAGCAAAGGATGTCAGGTGCTTGGGGTCCTCGGATGACCGCCTCCCCAGAAGCCTTTCTGGGGAACAGGAAGAGGCAGCTTCCGGCAGGAGCCAGCCATGACCCAAGCTGGTCCCTCTCTCCAGGGACGTCAAAGCTGAGACTGAGGGCAGAGCTGGGATTCCAGAGATGGACCTCCTGGCAACTCATACCTGGAGCAGTGACCACGCCTCTCCCCCTGCAGGGAACTGGAGGACCCATGGGGCTCCTGTCCCTCCAGTTTTAATCCTCCTCTGCAATCAAGGCAGGCTCGGTCCTCCCGGAAGGGCAATGTCACGATCACCATCTGCTTTTCTCGGCAGCTTTAAAATACTCAAAGTTAGCAGGCTCATGTACTTTTGATAAAGGGGAATAACTTTTCTGAGTATTCGCATCCTTATCAGTGAAATGAAAATAACCTTCCCCTGCCCCCTGCCCCAGGTATTGTGTGAATAACATAAAAATGCCCAGCACCACCCCGGGCACGAAGTAGGTCCTCAGTGAATGGCAAGGATGCTCTTTTTCCTCCTTCCCTTAGCTTCCTTCATGAAAGCCTTGGTCAAAGGTGACCTCCTCCCCTCCCACCCTGAGACAGAGGGTATGACTGATTTGGCTTCTACACTGGAAAATTAGGGCCAGGTCACTGCTTCTGCAAGGTCAGAACAGCCACGGCTGGGCACAAGATCCCAGCACCCCCAGCAAGCTGCTGTGATGCTGCGGCAGCAGCACCTCCTGGGCTTTCTTTCGCTGCATCATTTTCCATTTCCATTTTCTCTGCACCAGAGTACCAGGTCTCAGGGTACACGTACAGCTGAAGCCCTGCTCCTGAGCCCAGCCCAGGGCCACAGCTCCTCCCTTGCCGACAAGGCTGGCTTTGCCCCCGACTATTCTTCTATCTGCTGGGTCCCGCACCCATGCAGGGAGGTGCCCCAGCCCCGAGTCTCTGTCCAAGGCCGATAAGGGTGGGCACCAGGGCTCCGCCCTTTACTGAGAAAGGCAGGATGGCTTATCTGCACCTGGGGCAGCGGACAGCCACCCCGGGACTGTGCGAACCGTCTGGAGCGTTGTTGCTGCTGCGGGGGGGAAATGTCTTCCTGCGTGTGGACAGCATTGCACCCTCCCGCCCCGGCCCTCTCCCCGGTTAATTAGGGAGGGACTTCACAGAACAGATGGTACAGCTGTCATGTTGAATGAACCGAGAAATCCAGTGGACCGAGAAATTCAGACCTGCAGAAGCGAGGAAAACGAGACAGGCGAGGGAAAGAGAGCCCGGCTTGCTTTCCTGTTGAACTTTGTGTGGGGAGTTCCCAGCAGTCAGTTCAGTGGCCGCAGGACCCAGAGTCCGGGGTCTATTTAGGGAGCTGATGGGAGCCGGGTGTCAGGTCCGACGATGCTGGCACTCTGCTCACCATGTTCCTTTTAAGAGGGTTGGCAGGCCTGGCGTCTATTTTTAAACCTACGAGAAGGTGCTACATGGATTCCAGGGAGGGCCAGCCTTAAACCCGAGCTCGCAGCGGGGAGGCCGGAAGGGTGCAGCTGAACCTAGGATTTTCCCTTCACCTACACACAGGGGTTCCCGTCCGTGCTGGAACTAGAGGCCGACTGTCCATCACAGGCCCCTCTGGAACTTGACCTTGTGGAAGCTGCCCACTCACCATGAAGCCTTGAGCTGCCTGCTGGGTCTGTGTTTCAGTATTGAGATTTTAAAAATACACCCCCTCTCAGTGTGAAAAATCGACCTGCCTTTACATGGATCAGTCACCTCCCTCTCTTCTGGTTTTCAGATCAGAACTGGAAACCCCCTCTCTCCCTGCCCCTTAGTCCTGCAAGCCCACAGCCAAGCTTGCCAACAGGAGGAAGCAAAAAGAAAAAAAAAAAAACACACCCTGACCCTTGAAGGGGTCTCTGTGCCCAGTCCCCACCCAGGAAATCCTGCCCTGTGCTGGAGAGAAGGTGGGGAGGGGGCTCAAGGGGCGAGTCTGCAGGGGATGAGATTATTTCCCCAATAGTGAGAAGCCAACATCAGTTTCTCATCAAATAGCCAAATAAAAAGAACAGAATGTTTGATGTTCAATAACAAGTTTCAGTGTCAGTATCCACTTCTCTTTTTGGGTAAGACATAGACCCAGAACTCCTAAAGGATGAACTGCCTTGAGAACAAGCAAGTGCTTCTGCTGAGCAGCCCTGGGGCCACCAGGCAGGGCGGTAAAGAAGCAATGAGGCATCTTCTCCTGTGCATCTCAGAACCCCTGTGCCCAGCATGGAAGCAGCTCTCAGTACATGTCTCAACCAAACGGGAGCTTTGGCCAGGCCGGGTCAAAACAAGACGTGAGTGTTAGCATGATTCTGCCCACACACCAGAGGCTCCAGGAACGTTAGCCAAATTGGAATCTGAATCGATCAGTTCAGATTTGTAAATGTCACATCAGTGAAACAATAATCAGATGTCCAGGGCTATTTGGCCCAATTGTTCATTTCCCTGTAAGCCACAATAGTGCCTATGGATACAGCTTAGGGACCACTGTGGTTTTCTGGGTGGGGAGGTTTCGGTCCTTAGGTGGGCTGCATTGCAGACAAGGGTCCCCCACCCCAGCCCGTGGCTCGCAGCCCTTCCCCCACAATCCCCATCAGCTCTAAATTGCCAGTCCTGGCCCCACAGAGCAACTCCAGCTCCTCAGGTCTGCAATAGTTCACATCTCTCCGTGGAGGCTGGGAGGGGGCGTGAGATGTCGCGAGAGGCGTCAACATCGTTCCAAGAGCATCCCCCGTCGGCAAGTGCACTGGCCCACGTCAGAACATCACACTTCACTTTCTCCATGGTGTGAGGTGCTAGCTACATTCAGATCATGGTGCCTGACTGCTGAGTGCACAGCCCAGACCTGGGGCGGAAACTGCACACGTTTCTGAAAACACATGTGCGATGCGATGCGATGTGCTGTCGGATGGCCCCGTTGACCAAACTATCCCCAGTGCTTCCTCACATCGCAGGAATCTGCCCTGCAACCTGGGGGCGTGAGGAGGAGAGGTGGACACGCTGGAGAAACTGTACAACCGCACTCACTTCTCAGGTGCACATGCTAACATGGAAACCCTTGTTTTCTTTCAAGTAGCACAACGGGCTTGTCTATCAGTAATTAAACCCATCATACCAGAGTTTCTGAAGGATGGTCAAGTCTCAGCTCTGACAGCCCTGCATGGCTGGGCTTTATTTGAACAGTTCTCCCTAAAGAGACAGAGCCAGGAGGGGGTGGCCCATTGTCAGCTACATGGAGACTTGCCAGAAGGAAGCCAGAGTGGCCTCTGCCCCCCGAGTCTGTCCAGTCTGGGTAGCAAGGCTTTCCCAGCCTGGCAGAGACATCCACTAGGAACCGGGGCTCGGGAAGGTGATGCTGAGTGACCCCTTCCATGCTCCATGGCCATGATACTTCACTGTCATGACAATTCGATATGCAGATGATGAAAGGCAGGAGAAAGAAATGATTAAAAAATAATGATAGCTGAAATTTACAAGCCAGGCACTATTCTAAGCATTTTACTTGTCTTAACATCTTTTATCCTCAACAACCACTCCATGAGGTAGCTTCCATCATTGTCCCCATTGCACAGAAGACAAAGCTAAGGCATGAAGACATTAAGTAATTTACCCAAAGTCACCAAACAGTGATATGATGCTCTGGGTGGTATGCGGAGCAGAGTGAAGGCAGTTGCTTGGCTTGACTCAGTGAGCCGAAGGTGTGTTTAGGGTTTGTGAGGAACACGAAATTCAGAATTTTCCAGAAAAAGATTGCTCAGTCCTGGAAATCTGAGTGCAACTAGGACCTATGAATGTGGTCATTCTCTATAATCAGAAAAGACCCTAGCCACTGCTCCAAGACATGTTTAATGCAGAATGGTAGACCACTGTTTCTATGAACCCAGGCCCCCAAAGTTTTTTTGCTTTATTTTTTCGTTGAGTGTAGTTGAGTAATTATATTAGTTTCGGATAAACAGCATGGTGAGTCAACATTTTCATAGATTAGTCTCCATTTAGAGTCATTATGAAATATTAGCTCTATTTCCCTGTGCTGTACAGTATATCCTTGTATTTATCTTATACACAGGAGCCTGTATCTCATAAGCCCCTACCTGCACTGCTAACCACTGTCTTGTTCTATGTGTCTGTAAGTCTGTTTCCGTTTCGTTATATTAAAGATTTAATAAGAGGTGATTGACACTGTCCTTCCCAGAGGGTTAGGGAAATGCACAGACCTAACAACAAGAAGGTTGACTTTAATCCCAGGCTCCCCAGTTGAGTTCTCTGGAATCATCACTGTGCCTTCAGGGATACCCCCTTCCAAATCAGGCAAAGGGAGGTCCAGGCAACAGGTGCTAAGCCTCCCCGGCTGCCCTGCGTGCTCAGCCCGAGGCAGTGCAGCCCTTGGGGATCCTCTGCGGTGGAACCAGCTCCTCACCCCTTCCATTCAGGCCCTGACGGCCAAATGCTGACTGAAAAGGTTTCCTCTCTCTCTTCCTGGAGCCAAAATGTTTCAAGGCAATCAGACCCAATTAAACTACCACCCAGCCCACCGACCAGCCCCTGAAGGTTGCTGTCTTTCACCACTTGACAGCAGGAAGGCAGGCTCTGTCCTTTAAAATGCTCTTAAGCTCCTTTCAACAGGGTTCTTAGCGGTTACCACTGAAAAGCATCTTGGCAACTGCCTTCTCCTTCCCGGTGCTATTTTCTCTTTACTACCAAGGCAACAGGGCAGAGGCTACACAGGATATGTCACAGAGGGCTCATCATAGTACTCTTAATAATTGAACAGAGACCATTATCTCCCTATTTAATCCTCTTGTGAATTCCAGCTGGCTTCTCTTTCAAATATCTTTTCATACAGTATTTATATCAGCCCTTTTATGATTATTTAAATTAAAAGGTGAGGAAATAAGCTATAAGTCATCAGGCCAATCTACATTTCTCTCTATCCGACTTCACCTGCAGAAAGCCCCAGCCACCATGGGTGAATTCTGAGATTTGTCTCTCACTTAGACATTTCTCATCTCGATAATGATAAAAGCTGACTAGACAGTCCTTCTCTGAAACCTTGGCTTCATATATTTTTTAAAGAAATAAAATGTGATAGATGTTTTCACTCTCTTGCCATCTCCAAAATGTTATGACTTCATGAAGACCTCATTTCTACTCTAAAATCACCCTTGATAGCCATTCCCTAGCTACTTTTCAACATGGCCTTTCTTAGCGGCCCCGCTACACCTTGAACCCCTAAATAAAGGTTAAATATTAGAAAAAGAAAGAGAAATGGGCAGTGAATCATTTATCACTAAAACAAGTGTTATGTCTGTAATCACTGAGCTAGTTCTTGGCCGTCAGAGACACATTTCCAGGACTTCTGAAATCAGATACCTACAGGCCAAATCAGCATTTCCAAAAGAAAATCATTTGTTGACACCCACATCAACCTTGAGTTCTGGGAGTGTTTCTAGGATGAGGGTAGCAGAGCAAAACTATCCATACAAGACAATGGTGCTGATAGCTCTGTTCTCATTCATTCTCTCTTCCACTCTGAAGCATGAACTGCTGAATTGCTGTGTGCGATCTGAGAACCCAACAGAAGACACGGATAAGCATCTTCTGTAGTTCCTGGCGTTGGGAAGATTGCAAACCAGGAGGGGGGAAAGATATAGCTATATGGAAAATACACAGAACAATACGCAGGCTAAAGATTCAGTTCAACAATAGCTCAAGAGATACCCCATGAGTGTCCGATTGAAAGGCAATGAGGAAGTCCTTCAACAGAAGAGTGGATTTTAAAAAAAGATGTGGTACATGTGTACAATGGAAGGCTACTCAGCCATAAGAAAGAACGAAAGAATGCCATTTGCCTCAACGTGGATGGATCTAGGGATGATCATATTAAGTGCAATAAGTCAGACAGAGAAAGACAAATATCTTAGATCATTCATGTGTAGAATTCAATTTTAAAATGATACGAAAGAATTTATTTAAAGAAGAGAAACACTTACAGATACTGAAAACAAACATATGGTTACCAGAGGGGGAACGTGGGAGGAGGGATCAGCCAGGAGTCTGGGATGAACCTGCACACACACTATATATAAGACAGATAACTGACAAGGATCTGCTGTGTGGCACTGGGAACCCTACTCTATAGTCTATAATAACCTACAAGAGAAAAGCATCTGAAAAAGAATGAATATATCTGTATGTGTAACTGGATCACTTACTTTGCTGTACACCCGAAACTAACACACCGCTGTAAGCGAACACTGCTCTGATAGTTTTTTTTTTTTTTTAAGGCAGTAAGAGGTTCCATCAAGAAGTACCAGGAATTCAAATCAAGAGTTGAGATCAGAGGGGAATAAGGCACTCAGGGCACTCTGTCTTCCAGTAGTGAGATCTGAACCAGACCTTAAAGGCTGCCAGTTTGCAGGCAGTCGCCGGGATCTGTTTTAACACTGCCAGTTTGATCTGAAGCCCCCTGCTTGCTAGGTGTTCGGTTCTAGAAGATAAAGGGAATACACACTTCATAAACAGAAGGTAGGGATCCAAAAACACTTGTCGATTAAAAATATGTATGTTAGTCAACAAAACAAGCATGCGTACTCTAGGGAATGGCGTGAAAACTACGTCAAAGAACAGTTTATTCCTAACGATAGCACAGCCTTTAGAGGTTTAAAGGTCATGAGGCTGAAGGGAGCGCCCGTCCCTCACAGACGTTATGCAAGGGGAAGATAAGATGATGGTTGTTAGATGTGCTCGTTTCTTTAAAAGATATTTGTGTGCCTATTAGGCGTCAGGACTGTCTAGGACCCGGCGTGTCCTCAGACAGACAGACATCCCGCTCTCACAGAGCTTGCCTTCTGGTAGGGAAGGGAAGGAGATAAGGCAATAAGACACGTGTACATAAAACACAGCAGGAGTCTGCGGTCCTTACCCCCATGTCCTCTGCCTGGCTTTTGTCGGTGGAAAACCTTTAGCCAAAGAATAAGCTTAATCAGAGAAGTGAGAACATGCGGGAACAGGAGAGCAGCGAAAGGAGGCCAAATAATCACGTCGTCCTGGGCACAGCCAAGGACCTTTAGTTCCTTCCCAAGGGCTGTAGGTAGTATGCGCAGCCATATCCTGTGAGCTGATAGATGGTGTGATAGATGGGTCCGACAGATGCTGAAACTCCAGGTGCAAGAGGTTAACTGCATGACGACCAGACTGTGCCTACGACATAAGCTGCCACAATTCCGAGAACTGACCTCAAGAGATGGAAACAAACAGACTCTGGACCTGAAGAGTAACTGTACTTAAAACAATCAAGGTGATGCTGGTCGGACCACGATGATGACTGTCAGAGCTGACTCTGCTGTTTCTGCATGTAGCCCCCTCCCTCCATCTATAAAAGCTCTTGCCCAGTGATTGTTAGTTGGGAGGGGGAGTCGCTTTTTGGACAGTCCACCCTCTCCATATTGCCGGCATCCAAAATAAAGCAAACATCCCTTTCCACCAACCTGGCCTCTTTAATGGACTTCCAGGTAGCGCTAGTGGTAAAGAACCAGTCTGCTAATGCAGGAGATTTTAGAGACATGGGTTTGATCCCTGTGTCAGGAAGATCCCTTGGAGGAGGGCATGGAAGCCCACTCCAGTGTGCTTGCCTGGAGAATCCCATGGAGAGAGGAGCCTGGTGGGCTACAGCCCATGGGGTCCCAAAGAGTCAGGCATGACTGAAGGGACTTAGCATGCAGCAGCAGACCCTGTCCAGGGGCCAACCAGGGAGGCTGGAGTCACGGACCTTCCCAGCCTCTTCCCAGGCCCTCCCAGGCCCTCAGCTGGAGCCCAGCTGGCTAATCGGGCCAGATCGGAGACCCAGGTTCACCTCCTCTTCAGCTGGAGCCAATATCTTTCCATGACTTCCTCTTGGACTCTGGATTCATAAATAGCAGGAACATTTTTCAAGTGCCCGTAGGAGTTTGTTGAGTTAACCTGAGTGACTCATTATTAGAGCATCCAGCTTCTTCTCCTCCTCGGGAAGGATGACTCATCCTTCTACACCCAACACCTGCCCCTCCCCACCGGGGGGAGCCGGGGAGCAGACGCCTACCTCTTACTAGATTCTTCCCACCCACGTGGTTGATGTTCCTGGGGCCACGGGCTGGTTTTCCTAGACTCCAAGGCCTGGGGGCTACAGTACTTGTTCAGGGATTATGTGTGTGCATCTATGCGCATGCACGTACGTGCAAGCGTGCATGTGCATGTGTGTGTGTGTGTGTGTGTGTGTGTGTGTGTGTGTATGAGTGTGGATCGTCACTGTCAGGGAAACATCAGACATGGAGATAAACAGTGGGTCACAGGGCGTTGAGTCTGGGGCTGGGTGTGGGCAGGATGCTGAGGAGGGCATAGGACCGCTGGGTTCACCACTGTCTCTTCCATCGTTTCTGTGGCCAGGTGTGTTACAGTTTGGCCAGAGAGGTCACTTCTGGAGGGCACAAGCTGGTACGGGTGGGGAGAGGCCACATCACGCATACACAGAAAACCAGAAGAGGTTTCGACATTTAACCTCTCCCCATGCCTCGCTGGGAAATGGGGGAAATCCCTTACCAGCGATGCTAAAGAGAAATGTCTGTGCCCTGTGATTCTACATTTGTGGGAAAGCCTCCCTCTCTGGGAAAAGAGTTCTCCTTTTGTGTTTTAACTGGGGACTCCATTTGGAAGGCTCAGGAAAGGAGAAAACAGGCAGTCAGAAGTCATGATAGGAAGCGGGATGCCCCTTGCTCTCCAGCCTCCTCAGCCACCTCCGCCATCCCAGCCCTCAGCCAGCTTCAGACCATCCCAAATGCACAGCCAGGACTCCCTGCCCTGGGCCCTTCCTAACTGTTGTGCAATCCCCCTAATTTCCGTGTGATCCAAAAGAAGGCTTCAGGCTGGATACCACAGGGCCCCAGCCCCTACGGACAGTGGTGTCATCTGCCTTCTGCTTGGGGACCGCACCCCAGGGACGCCAGCACAGAGGGGGCTGGCAAGACCGCCTTCTGGGCCCCCTGGCCCTGGTGTTCAGCCTCCCTCTCGCCACCGTCCTTCCCCGCCCTCAGTTTATTCCCGCTGCACATTCTGCTGCTGCCTTCTGCCGAGGGATCAGCGTGCAATCACTCCTAACCCCAGCCAGAATGAAACCAGAACACAACTCCGAGAGAGTGGCACACCCTGGATGAGCTGGAAAGGCACAGATTTGGGGACCCAGAAACCGCCCTTCATCTTTGGGTCCGGAAAGATGGAGTGGCCAGCTCAAGGTCACGGGTCATAGCGGTAGTATTTACCGGACCAGAAGCCAAGATTCCATATTCTGGTAGAGCATGGTCCAACCTCTGGGGTCTGCTCAGAAGGCCCCTTCTCCCTCCCCTTCCTGGGTGCAAGGTGTGCTTGGGAACCAGGAGAAGGGAGGGGGGAAGGGAGGCCCAAGGTTGACAAGGTCTAGAAGGTCAAGTTCAGGTCCCATCCCAGAGCCCAGGGCTCTGGAGGCAAGAGCAGGTGCTGGGGCATGAAACAAGTTCAGTAGGGGCTGTGGGGGCCGGTCTGTGGCTGTTACCACCTGGCTTGCATGGGGCAGCTGGGGCTGGCCCCACCACCTGAAGGTCAAAGGCAGAGTGGTCAGAACCTCTTTGGCCAAATGGGGAACGGCACTAAGAAACCCAAGAATGCAAATCACTGGGGTTTTCAATGACTGGTACAAGAGCAGGAGCTCGGTCATTGTATGCTGAGTCCTTGGTTTAGAGAAGGTAGACCTTTCAGATGCCGGACGCCAGCTTCTGCCAGACTCCAGCCAAAGGGGGCCAGGAGCCCCGCAGTGCAGGGATGAGCCTGCCTTGCCCTCCTCCCAAATAGGAGGGCAGCCCCCAGCCCACCCCAGTCCTAGGGGGCTGCCTGATGGAACACAGAATATTTCCTGGAGGGCTGTTACACAAAATGTGCACTCTCAAGGTCAAATACAGGGCCAGAAAAAAAGTAGGGGATGTACTAGAAACATCCATCTGTGTCGATGAGGATGTGCCTGGCATTCCCTGCGTGCGTATTTCAACTGGGAGAGCAAAGAGCTGCCATCCTCCGGGCTTCCTCATATCACCCCCTGCTTGTCTCCTTTGATCTGTTTGCCAGCAAGCAAGTCACCCAACCATTTCAGTCTCTACCTCCGTGAGATAAAATCTTATTTCCCAGCGGAAGCAGCACTCGGAGTGAGTCACTTCTGCGCTCTGCAGGCCTGTCCCTAAATATCTCTATGCCCCTCACCTGGCTATATTTCCTAACACCCGTGTAGGGAAGGTGTTGCCTGCTGAGAACCATCTCTCAGGTGGTGGTCTCAGATCCTTAGTGAATCAAGGTCTAAGCATTTTATTTGAATCAAGAGTAGCATATTGCAGCCATTAATTTTTACACTTGGAATTACGACCTCTCTATCTCTAATCACCCATGTAAATCTAAGTCAGTAAGATGTCAGTCTGGATCCCCAAGTAGATGAGGGAATTCCATCCTGTTCACAATTTCAAGGATTTCATGGACTTGATCCCTATACATCAGTGGATCAGAAAGTCCTAAGATTCTTAGCCACCATATATACTCAATGGTAGAGGCATTCCAAAAATAGCCACACCAGAAAAAGCTCCTCTGATCATTCCAAATCCATTTCCCATGGAATGGCTTTCTCATTTCCACAGAGAGCTATGAAACCAGCCATGCGAGTGTTGAGATCCACAGACCCAGCGGGAGAAAGAAATTAGACTGGCATTTAGACAAGTAACCCCCTAATAAAGTAACAGTGCGAACACAGCACCTGGGTTCAACTCCTGGGTCGGGAAGATCCCCTGGAGAAGGCATAGGCTACCCACTCCAGTATTCTTGGGCTTCCCTTGTGGCTCAGCTGGTAAAGAATCTGCCTGCAATGTAGGAGACCTGGGTTTGATCACTGGGTTGGGAAGATCCCCTGGAGAAGGGAAAGGCTCCCCACTCCAGTATTCTGGCCTGGAGAATTCCATGGACTGTATAATCCATGGGGTTGCAAAGAGGCGGATGCGACTGAGCAAATTTCACTTTCAATTTTGATGCAATAGCAAACTGTATTTAGTGGATGCCTTCCTAAAACAAAACATCCTTTGGGAATGTAAAGAATCAATTCCATAATTGTCCTGTTTGGGATGTGTGAACTTTACTGTATTTTCATTTCTTCAGTTAGACCTGTGAAACGATTCAAGGCTACCATCTACACTGCTGCTGCTGCTGCTGCTAAGTCGCTTCAGTCGTGTCCGACTCTGTGTGACCCCATAGACGGCAGCCCACCAGGCTCCCCCATCCCTGGGATTCTCCAGGCAAGAACACTGGAGTGGGTTGCCATTTCCTTCTCCAAAGCATGAAGGTGAGAAGTGAAAGTGCCGACTCTTAGCGACCCCATGGACTGCAGCCTACCAGGCTCCTCTGTCCATGGATTTCCCAGGCAAGCGTACTGGAGTGGGGTGCTACACACAGACACTCTTTTAGATGGTTGATGTTTGCCATTAAATTCACAGACAAATATGAAAGGCAAGGAGAAAATCGGAAGCATTTTTAGATACCTTCAGCATGTACAGCACATCTGAATCCATTCTGTTAAAGCTTTTTTTTTTTTTGCCTTCCGCAAAAGTTTTCATATATAATAATTTCCTTATGCACTTGGGAGCTAGTTACTTAAAGAAACCCCACGGTGAAGCTTCTGCTAATTAAGTAAACATCCTGCCATGCATTTGTGCTTTGAGTTCAGATGGGGACACACTTCCTGAGGTGATTTTGCTTTGGTTTATGGGGGGAAGTAGGGGTGATGGGAAGGGTCCAAAAGTTGGGCCAAAACGACCCTGCCGCAGGGCTACCCCTGCACCCTGGGGTCAAAGCTTTGGTTGGTGGGCTCAGGAGTTCCAAAGGAAGTGCTTCCACAGGACCCAGCAGGAAGGATGCCAGACCCCGCTCAGACCCAGCAGGAGGGATGCCAGACCCCACTCACCCCTGCCGCCGCCGCGCCTCCCAAGCCTCCTGCTTCGGCTGGTCTCGTGAAAGCAGGAGAAGCTACAGGCTCAGAAGCCAGGCGCTGGGGCCAGCTGTCCTGGCTGCTTATCCCAGTTCCACTGCACACTTGCTATCACAGCTGTGAGCATTTCTACCTCTCTGTGTCTCCGTGTCCTTGGCATCACATGTAAGGCAGTCCTGCAGGCCAGGACCGGGGTCCTGCCTAGTCCCGAGAGCACAGCGCACATGGGCCTCAGGAAGTGTCGGTGACATTCCTGCCCTCGGTTCCCATCATCACACGCATCCACTGCTTTCCGTTTCACGCCTCGAATCAGGGCTTTATCATTTCTTACCTGGACCTCTCAGTGGCCACCTCCCAGGTGCCTCCACCTCCAGATTCCCTCCTGTGAAACGTACATGCTGGTGCAAGAGTCAGTTTCCAGAACCTTCCTGGCTCACTGCTTTCCAGGTCCTTTGAACACCCTGGCAGGTTATCCCCAAGCCCTTCTTGGTCCCCCTTTCAGCTGCGTGTCTAGCCTGACCTCACCCCTCCCTTCCTCTCCTGCCCTGAACTGATTGATGATGTGCCACCCAATCAGGGCTGTCATCTCACTGTTCTTTTCCTCTGGGATGCCCTTCCATGCTCTCCTCTGCCTCCATCCTCAGCTCCTTGCACCAAACCTATCCCTGACAGCCACCTTGGAGCCCCTATCTCCATGGAATTCCCCTCGGTTTCCTCTGCTTGCAGGATTTTCTCTCGGAAATTTCCAAAGTCTTTTATTCCTTGTGGCAAATTCCTTCCTCCTTTGGGGTATCAAGGTTTCTGTGCACGCCACCCCAGGCTTCACTTCTGCAGGAGCCTGCCCACCTCGGGAGCTCAGGAATCACTCGCCAGCTTGAGTGAGTGATGCTCCAGAGTAAGACTCTGAAGAGACAGGAGTAGGGGGCAGGGCTGGCTGGGGATGAGGGAGGGAGGAGATTTTCTGGAGGAAGGTCTCCATGTGGGAAGGGCAGGATGGAAGGAAGTCTCCTGGCTGGTCATCTGGGGCCCTGGCAGAGCTGCTTCAGGAGGGGATCAACTGGATCGTGGGGGACCCCAGAGACAGACTCCCCAGGCCAGCCATCAGCAATTGCTCTAAGCAGGAGACACGTGCATTGTCACATAAACAAAACTAGACACCAACAAACCAAGGAAAGAGCTTCAATCAACAACTTAAGGTTGAAGATGTGAAAACAACCTAAGGGTCCACTGACATGAATGGATAAAGATGTGGTGCATATACACAATGGTATACACTGTATACATATAGACGATGGGATACACTGTATACACACAGACAATGGGACACAATGTATATGCACAGACAATGGGATACACTGTATACACATACACAGTGGGACACACTATATACACATACACAGTGGGACACACTGTATATGCACAGACAATGGGAAACACTGTATACACATACACAGTGGGACACACTGTATAGAAAAAGACAGTGGGACACACTAGGTACGCATAGACGGTGGGACACACTGGGTACACATAGACGGTGGGACACACTGGCTACGCATAGACAGTGGAACACACTGTATATGCATAGACAGTGGAATACACTGTCTATGCATACACAATGGAATACTGCTCAGCCATAAAATGATGAAATAATGCCATTCTCAGCAACATAGATGGACCCAGAGATTTTCACACTAAATGAAGTATGTCAGAAAGAGAAAGACAAATGACGGATGATCTGACTTGCACATGGAATCTAAAGCACAGCACAAATGAACTTCTCTACAAATCAGACAGACTCACAGACATAGAGAACAGACTTGCAGTTGTCAAGGAGAATGGGGTGGATGAGGGCTGGAGGGGGAGGCTGGGGTTAGCAGATGTACGCTGTTGCACATAGAATGGATAAACAAGGACCGTATAGCACAGGGAACTATATTCAGTATCCTATGATAGACCACAGTAGGGAGAATATTTCAAAAAGGGAATTCCTAAGTGGTCCAGTGGTTAAGACTCTCTGTGGTCCCCACGCAGGGTGTGCGGCTTCGATCTCTGGTCAGAGAACTAAGAATCTACATGCCGCATGGCATGGCCAAAAAAAAAGTATACATATGTGTAACGGAACCACTTTGCTGTGCAGCAGAAATTAACACAACACTGTAAATCAGCAATATTTCAGTTTAAAAAAAACAAGGCCGACCCACGCACTACATGCTTTAAATATATCCCACTTAAAGGCAATGGCATCCCCCTCCAGCACTCTTGCCTGGAAACTCCCATGGACGGAGGAGCCTGGTAGGCTGCAGTCCATGGGGTCGCTGAGTCAGACATGACTGAGCAACTTCACTTTCCCTTTTCACTTTCATGCATTGGAGAAGGAAATGGCAGCCCACTCCAGTGTTCTTGCCTGGAGAATCCCAGGGATGGCAGAGCCCAATGGGCTGCCATCTGTGGGGTCGCACAGAGTCGGCCACGACTGAAGCGACTTAGCAGCAGCATTCAGTATCTGGAGTCAGAATTCCCAATGGCTACACTGGGATGAACGGGGTCGAGAGAAAGGGCTAGGACAGGAACCCTAACCCTGGAGCATCTATTTGAACATCGCTCTGTGCCTGAGACATAAAGAACAACCCGCGAACACAAACAGCGCCTGACACCAAATTCCCTCATGGTCCTTGATGCCAAGTGTATTCTTCAGATGGAGAAACAAGCACTTTCAAAATGAAGTGTTAAAAAAAAAACCTACAGGAAGACAGTTTAGACGAAGATGTAGAATCCAAACCTCCCAGCTTGTCAGTTCGTCACTCCATCTGCAAATACATCTTAACCCAATCTGAGAAAGACTGCAGTTCTAAAAGGCTGTTTCAATGAGGGCGGGAGTCATAAAGGAGAAGGAAAAAAGACAGCAGTGGAAACAAGTGCTACTGAATTGTCATTCAATTCAACAAACTCGATACAGTGTTAAGTTTCACACACACGCTCAGAGCTGGGGTTCAGTTGCTATGCTTAAATTCTAGGGCGCTGTGCTGAGTCTTCGTTGTGGCACGAGGGTTTAGTTGCCCACTAGCATGCAGAATCTTAGTTCCCTGAACAGGGATGGAATCACATTGGAAGGAAGATTCTCACCACTGAACCACCCGGGGAAGTCTCTTGCTATTCACTTTTTTTTTTTTTTTTTTTTGATGCCGCACCTATTTGGAGCCAGAGGCATAGGAAAGCAGAG
>SJYF01000930.1:1946010-1958451 GCA_006410515.1 Procapra przewalskii
CCCACGGTGACCTGCTGCTGTTCCCACCACAGGGCCTTGGCTTGGCCGTTTCCCCCAGAGCCCTACAGGGCCTCCCTCACCTCCTTCAGGTCTTTGCTCAGTGGTTGGTTTGTATGTTTAAACAGGAGATATGAAAACTTATGGGCTTCCCGTGTAGCTCAGTTGGTAAAGATTCCGCCTGCACTGCTGGAGACCTGGGTTTGATTCCTGGGTCGGGAAGATCCCCTGGAGAAGAGAATGGCCATCCACTCCAGGATTTTTGCTGAGGAGTCTGGCAGGCTACAGTTCGTAGGGTTGCAGGAGTCGGACACGACTTAGCGCTATCTTTCTTTATGAAAACTAATATTCCTTGTTCTTGAGAATCTTCCTAACCAAGACCATCACGTCTGTCAGTGCTCATAACACATTTAGCAAGCTCCCCCACCCCGAATTATAACTGGCAAATACAATCCCCAGCAGTTTGATGGGAGCAATCCTGGCAACCCCAGAGAGAAGAGGCCTAAAACATCATCCATCCATCCAGCTGGGCCAGACAGAAAGTCCAGCACCAAAATCTGGTGCTGGTCCCATCACAAAATCTGCTGTCCCATCTCCAGGTGCCCCGTCTCGACAGCGATGATGTAACTGAGAAATCCGCAGCTTCCGACCATCAACACAGTCTGATATTTAAGATTCCAGACAGCAAATTACAACCCTTTATTCATAGTCCTGTGGAATCTAGCTTTGAAACACAACGGCCAAAGTCAACCTCTCTGAGGCCTGCTGAGGGCCTGTTTTGATGGCAGAAGCCCCCTGCCTGCTCCCTGCCCCAGCACCTCTCATCTTTGAGCACTCGTTTGTTTCTAGCCCAGCTCCTCGTCCTGCTGGATGGTCAGCTCCACAGGACAGGGGTGCATGTGTTTTGCTCACGGCCGCGTCCCCGATGCCACCCCAGGACTGACCCAGCGGTACATGAGGAAGCCAGATTAAATGCTGAACAGACCTTGGAGACAGTCATTTTCAGTTACTTTGCCTTTAGAAAGCACTCTCTTATCTTTCTTCCTTTCTTTTATTTTTTCGGCCACAGCAACAATGAAAAATCTGCCTTTCTCAACATGGTTCACTTAGCTAAACCTCCAGATAAACTGGCTCGTTTTGCAAAGACACCGGGGGAGGGGGAATAAGGGGTGGCCACCTGGGTCTAGAAACTCATTGTCTTTGACCCCTGAAGTCAGGGCTCAGCTGAGCTTAGACAACCCTGCTTATAAAGAGGGACACACTAGAGACTCGTTTCCTTTCCTAAGGTTTTCACTTTCAGCCTCAGCGCAGACCCAGCTTCCAGAGAAGACCTTCAATGAAGACCCACAAACCCCTGAGCCTGTGCCCTGGGGGTCTGGGTTTGGCCTGAAGCCATCACCAAAAGCAAGAACCTCACCCTGACCCAGGACACTTTACACAGGCGCAGCCCTCAGGGCCACAACGATACCTCCTATCATCATGGGGAGAATCGGGGGTGGGGTGACCCCTGAAATATTCCGAGGCCGCTCTAAGAACACCCTTAGACCCCGTACCCCAGAGCCGCTTTCAGCCCTTCCTTCTTCAACTTTTCACTCTCCTTAGTTAGCAACTCGAATCCAAAGTACCCCGTTTCAACAACAGAGCAGGCCAGACAACGCTTTGACTGGCTTTTGTGGGTCATTGAGAAAACAAGCCCCCTTCCAGACTGGGCTGACCCCAGTCCCTTGCAGAGCAGCCCCAGAAAGCTGCCTCATGCTCTCCCAGGGACACAGGCTTGCGACCACACTCCCGGAAGATGCAGGATTCAGTAGCATCAGAGGAAAGCTTCTAGAGACTCTTCAGACATACCAAAGAAATAGCATCCAGAGTCTCCTCCCCGACCCCTAACACAGAGAGAATATAATTCAGAGAGCCAGGTAGGCGGAACTCAAGTTGACAGCAGATCTCGGGCAGTAAAAAATATGAACTGGATTAACTGAGTCAAGCAGAGGCCACCTGCTCCCTTCGCTGACAAAGAACGCGTGTTGATATGATTATAAAGCCCAGCTTTATAATGTGCAGCTCCAGTCCTCCCTAGCCCCACAAGCCTCCTCTCTTTCCCATTGCCCCCTCCCCTCCCTGGAGCGGCTGCCCCAGCACTCACTCTGCCAAAGCCTGGGAAGTGCATGCCGTCCCTGGCTGGGTCCCCGAGGTCAGTCACCGTGGGCTGTGGGTACAGCTGGGGCTGCTGGAGCCACCGTGCCTCTGTGAGGCCCGTGAGGCTGGGCCCTCGGGGGCTTTATCAGCAGCACAGGCGCTATCGGGCCCAGGAGCCGAGCAGAGGGGAGGCGCCTGCCTGGGGCCTACAGATTGCTGGGGTGCCCTCACCCGTGCTCAACTGGGAAGCCTGGCCCCACTCCCTGGGGGCCTTGCTCTGTGAGTAGGGTGGGGGGGCCACTCCAAGCGCTGGCTGCTGAGTTTGGGTGCTGGAGTCTGCAGAGCCGGGGGTGCTGCCCAGAGGAAGCATCCAGAGGGAATGAGTTCCCCAAGTGAAGGTAGCTTCCCTCCCAGGGGCAGAGGGCTCTTCAGAGCCCTGAGCTACAGGGACACAGGGTCTAGGTTTTCACAGGCTTTCCCTGGTGGGGGCGGGGTGCGGCTGTCTTCATTCATGGCTGATTTGCAGGGAATCTGGGCCCCATCTTAATAACATTGGGGCTCAAAATAACCACATTCCTGGGAACCAGAGGTGAGTCACCAGAAACAGTGCCTAGGAGGGAAAAGGGCCAAGAGTCAGGGCTTCCCAGTGGGTCCAGCCACCGCCACGCTCCTGACGCCTGGCATGGAAGGCTTCTTTTGCAACATCCGTCCATCGCTGACCGGATGAGGGGGCACCTGCCCGGAGCCGCTTTATCCGGTGAGGACACAGTGCCCTGGCATCGCAGTCGGTGGCAGAGGGAGTGGATGAAACATGAGGCCTGCCCTGCATGGACTGTGTTAAACACTCAGGTGTAACTAACACGTGGGTGTTTTTGCTTCTCCAGCTATGTTGATGCTGCTGGGTTCTGTCCTGCCTGAAAAAAGTCTCTCCAGCCTCTCTCCTGGCCTCTTGGCCACCCTCTGCGCTGAGGCTGGTCCAGAGGCCCCGATGGGCAGCCATCTGGCCTCAGCTTTTCCGCAGATCCAAACGGGCCCTGCTGTGAGGCTACAGCTGCAGTAAAAACCGCCACAAGGGCCGCTCCATGACGTTCTGTTCCCAAAGCAGCTAGAAACCCCCAGTGGGGGCCTGGCCACCCCCCAGCAGCCCAGCACTGAGGCAGGTGGGGAGGGCAAAGCAGGTTCCAGGGCGCCTTTAGGCTAAAAATACCCACTGTACGCATCATCAAACCAGCAGTGTTTAATAAAGGAAATCAGTTCTGATTGTTCTTTGGAAGGACCGATGCTACGGATGAAGCTCCAAACCTTTGGCCACCTGATGTGAAGAACTGACTCATTGGAAAAGACCCCGATGCTGGGAAAGATTGAAGGCGGGAGGAGAAGGGGACGACAGGTGAGATGGTTGGATGGCATCACCGACTCAGTGGACATGAGTCTGAGTAAACTCCGGGAGTTGGTGATGGACAGGGAGGCCTGGCGTGCTGCGGTCCATGGGGTCAAAAAGAGTCGGACGCGACTCAGCGACTGAACGGCAAGAATGATCATTACAGCACTCAGTCACTCAGTCGTGTCTGATTCTTACGCGAGCCCGTGGACTGTAGCCTGTCAGGCTCCTCTGTCCATGGGATTTCCCAGGCAAGAATACTGGAGTGGATTGCCATGCCCTCCTCCAGGGGATCTTTCCGACTCAGGGATCAAACTCAAGTCTCCTGAGGTTCCCACATTGGCAGGCAGATTCTTTACCTCTGAGCCACCAGGGAAGCCAACAGTCATTATAGACAAAAATTCAAAACAATGTTCTTAGCACAGAATTTTCTTTTAAGTTTTTTTTTTTTTTTTTTGAGAGGCCAGAAAAATGAAAAAAATGTCAAAGAAGAAGGTCATGCTAGGGTTGACTTCAAACAACTCAACCACAGGACAAATGGTCTCACTTGGTGACAGAGGCTGGGCCAGGCTGGCTCATGGTGTCGGGGTGGTGCCCACACCCACTGGGCGTGGGAAGGAGTTTGTAATTAGAGGAGCTGGCATGGAGGAAGTGCTCAGGGGAGGTTCTGGACTGACCGCGGTCGTCACCAGCAGGGTGATGGGAGCAAGGAGCTGGGTCACCATCCAGGGAAGAACAGAAACCATAAGTTTCCTTTTCAGAGTCCCTAGGCTCTGAAGAGAACGTGCCCACAGCAACTAAACACAGCGTAAACGACGACTTAGAAATTGCCTGTAGTGTCTTGCCTGTAGCAAGGGGACCGTCAGGCAGGCTGCGAGGATTCTGCAAGGCCATTGCATGGTGCTTCAGGTAACAAGTCGGATCTCACAGGCCCCTGAGCCTGAAAAGTCCAGCAGCTCTGGGTCTCCCGCAGCCCACCCGGGTGCCTTGGAAGTTTCCCCAGAACCAGCCCTGTGGGCAGTGCGAGGCTCTCCTCCCCTGGACCCATCGGGGGGAAAGGCCAGTGTACAAAGCACAAAACCAGCAACGAGACTCAACCAGGCTCCGAAGTGCCGGCCTCACGGCGCCCTGAGGCCCTGACTCTTCCCCAGGGCAGGGCTCCCATGGCAACTAGGATGAGGGAGGGCAAGCGGTCTGATGGGGAGCAGGGTGACATCGTCAGCCCCTGGTCAGCAGGCTGCTCCCAGGAGCTTTTCATCCATTTTCTGCCTTTCTTTCCTCTTCATCTCCGAAAGGGAACCGTGGGCGCTGTCTCAGCCCAGGAAGTGCAAGGCCTGGTTATTTCAGGAACACGAGGATCCCTCCAAATTTCAGCACCGCCCCCTCTCCAAGCCCCTCCTCCTTTGTTCCACTGACTTATGAATGTACAAGCTTATACCTGGGGCTTCCTATATGCCAGGCTGTTCCAAGCACTGACAGTCACCTATATAATCCTTGTAACTGTCTCTGAGACATCCGTAGCCTTGGGCGCAGTTTACAGAAGAGGACATTGAGGCACAGAAAGAACAAGAAACCTGCTCAAGCAACAGAGCCAGTTTCCAACCCAGGAGTCTGTACCCAGTGCCTGGAAGCCAAGTCACTGTCTGGCTTTAGGGTGAACACTGGGTTCGTTCACAGTGGACCAGTCCGTTCCCTTAGTAAGGATGGAATCCAGCAACTGTTTGAATGTCTCAAGGGTTCTTGGTGTTCCAGTTTTAAAAGAGGAAAAATAAGTTGATAGAAGTTTTTAATAGATTTTTTTTCAACTTTTAATGCTATTTGGAGTATAGTTGCTTAACAATGCTGTTAGTTTCAGGTGTATGGCAAAGTGATTCACTACACATATGTATGCTGCTGCTAAGTCGCTTCAGTCATGGCCAACTCTGTGCTACCCCATAGATGGCAGCCCACCAGGCTCCCCTGTCCCTGGGATTCTCCAGGCAAGAACTCTGCTTCTCCAATGCATGAAAGTGAAAAGTGAAAGTGAAGATGCTCAGTCATGTCCGACTCTTAGTGATCCCACGGACTGCAGCCTACCAGGCTCCTCCATCCACGGGATTTTCCAGGCAAGAGCACTGGAGTAGGGTACCATTACCTTCTAGAGTTACACTATTACAATCATTGATCATATATTGAACTATACATTTGATCAGCTGCTTCAAGTCTAGACATCATTTCAGTTGAAGGCTCAGTCATATACTTGGTAATACACATATGTATACATATTCATATATGTATATTCATGTATACTTATATATGTACATACATATTCTTTTTCAAACTCTTAAAAATCTTTAATAGACTTTTAATTATAAGAGTAATGACATCCTCATTGAAAAATTTTGAAAAGTGCAGATTATCACCTATAATCTCAGCCCCTCTGCAACCAACCCCCTAATATGATTACACTCAGATCTTAATGCATTTCCCATCAGACTTTCCACACGTTTCTTTTCCTCTAATATTTTTATTTGGAAACATTTCAAACAAAATGAAAATTACAGAAAATGTCTGTGTAAATACTCCAGGACACATCTCTCAGTTTCATTAAAATTTTTTGTCTCATGTCAGATTTTTAAAAGAAATAAAACATAATTGATACTGTTGAAGGCCCAGTGCAATGTACCTTAATCCCATCCCCATTTTGCTTAGAGGTAATGACTAACCAGAATTTGGTATTTATTGGTCCCATGAATTTTCAATACCAAAAAAAAAACCAAAAACCAAAAACTCAGAATAGCCATGTGGAAGGCATAAAGAAAGATAATTAAATGAACGTCAGGTACTTTTTTATAGCTGAGGAGCATCCCATTTTTATATATGTGCCACATCTTTTTTTTAATTGGCATATAGTTGCTTTATTGGAGAAGGTAATGGCACCCCACTCCAGTACTCTTGCCTGGAAAATCCCATGGACGGAGGAGCCTGGTGGGCTGCAGCCCGCATCCACACCTTCCTTCTGCTGCCTCCTGCCTGCTGCCCTCATCCCGCCCACCAGGTGTAAACACCGTCCTGGATTCTGCTCATCACTCCCCTGCCTGCTCTACAGCTTTGCCGCCTCTGAATGTATCCCTCAACAACAAATTGTTTAGTTTTGCATGTTTTCCAACTTCGAATAAGTAGCATCATGCTATATGGATTCTTCTACTGATATTTGTTGGAGAAGGCGATGGCACCCCACTCCAGTAGTCTTGCCTGGAGAATCCCATGGACGGAGGAGCCTGGTGGGCTACAGTTCACGGGGTCGCTAAGAGTCAGACACGACTGAGCGACTTCACTTTCTCTTTTTATCTTCATGCCTTGGAGAAGGAAATGGCAACCCACTCCAGTGTTCTTGCCTGGAGAATCCCAGGGACGGGGGAGCCTGGTGGGCTGCTGTCTACGGGGTCGCTAAGAGTTTTGCATGACTGAGCGACTTCCCTTTCACTTTTACCTTTCATGCACTGGAGAAGGAAATGGCAACCCACTCCAGTGTTCTTGCCTGGAGAATCCCAGGGACGGGGGAGCCTGGTGGGCTGCTGTCTACGGGGTCGCACAGAGTCGGACACGACTGAAGCGACTTAGCAGCAGCAGCACTAATATCTGTATTTTTTATGCAGCATAATTCCTGAGCTTCAGAGGGAGTCGTTTGTTCATTTCCCCTGCTGGAAGGTGTTCCATGGTACTTGAATATCACAAGTCATTTATCCATTTGGCAGAAAATGGAGTCTGAGCCCTCTTCAGGCTTTTGCTACAAACATTCCTAGACAGGCTTCCTACTGCGCGTGTGTAAGATCCATTTGGCGTGTGTGTCAGTGGGCGTGAAGACACAGAAAGATTGTAATGTGCACACTCAGTTCTAGAACCGTCAAGATGTGTATGGAACTCCCAAGAGCAGAAGATACAGTTGCTCCCCAGTTGAATCAGCACTCGACAGTGTCAGACTTTGACGTTTTTGTCAGCCGGGTAGGTTCCCACGGACGGAGGAGCCTGGCAGGCTATAGCCCTCGGGGTCGCAAAGAGCTGGACACGACCGAGTGACTGCGCACAGCTGCACGATGGGCATAGTTTTCACTCGCATTTCCCAGACTACTAGTAAGGTTGGGCATCTTTTTACGTGCTTCTGGGCCATTTATTTCTTCCTTCCACTGAAAGGATTGTGAAGCCTGCTTTCGCCCATCTCTCTGTTCTGTTATTTGTCTTTTTCTTAGTGAGGTGTCAGAGTTCTTGACATGGTCTGGTATTCTTGACATGGTCTGGATACCAATCGTTTCTCAGTTACACACTTTGCAAGAAGCTTTTTCCTGGGTGGGGCTCACCTTTTTACTTTTTAAAATAGTGTCTTTTCATAGAGAGCAGACTGGCCGTTGCCAAAGGGAGAATGAGAGTGGGAGAGGGAAGGACTAGAAGTTTGTGATTAGCAGATACAAAGTATTACATGTCAAATGGATAAACGCCGTCCTAAGGACACCACAGGGGACTGCGTTCAATATCCTGTGATAAACCGCAGTGGAAAAGAATAGGAAAAAGTATATATATTTATGTAAAACTGAGTCACCAAAGGGGAAAGGGGGGAATAAATCAGGAAGTTGGGATTAATACACTCACACTCCTGTACATACAATAGATAACCAACAAGGATCTCCTATATAGCACAGGGAGCTCTACTCAATATTCTGTAATAACCTAAATGGGAAAAGAATTAGAAAAAGAATAGATATATGTAGATGTATATATAACGGAATCGTTTTGCTATACACCTGAAACTAATACCTTATAAATCAACTATTCTCCAATATAAAATAAAAATTAAAAGAAAAAAAAAAGAATTTAGGAGCAGCTTCTGTGGGCGACCCAGCTCAGGGTCTTTCATGAAACTGCAGGCAGGGCATCACTAGGGCTACAATCATCTGATGGCTCAGCTGGGCTAGGGGCTCTGCTTGCGAGGTCCTCGGGTGGGCCACTTGGACGGCTATTGGCAAAAGGCTTCATCTCCTACACTGCACGGACCTCTCCACAGAGCTGCTTGCGTGTCCGCATAGCATGGCAGCCAGCTGCCCCCAGAAGGACCCAAGAGAGCAAGGCAGAAGTCACAAGCCTCTTAGGAGCTGCTGGGCTACAGTCCATGGGGTCACAAAGAGTCAGACACGACTTAGCTAGCAAGTAAACAGGACACCATGCATCATCACTTCGACCAGATTCTACTTGCTGGAAGCAAGACACTAAGCCCAGTCTGTACCCCAGGGCAAGGGTGTTCTCAAAGGGAGTATATCAAAGAGTTTGTGTTCATATTTTAAGCCATCACACTGGTTATCATTTCTTTTTCCCATGTTGTCTCCAGTTTTCTTATCATGCTATACTAAACTCAAGATGAGTCAGACAGCTTTCCTTCTTGTCTGTTCCCTGCTGTGGTTTGTCCATGAGATGGGTGAGCTGTCAGCAAAATCATTTTGTCCTCGAGCGTTTTTCAAAGTGAAGGTGACAATTGGGAGGGTGAATACTAATTGGTTTAATGTCACACATGTTTTCAGACAACTTTGATAAGCGTTCAATATTTTTAGAACATGTTCCAGACTCTGAAAAATTACTCCCATTTTCTTAAACCTGATACATCTTTTATCTACCTTGCTCTAGCCTAGCTTGCTGCAAAATTCTTACATTCAGCAAAACACTGAAACAAAGCCCTGTGAATGAGTAACCTCATTCACTTGAAGTATTTCAGCATGAAGAGCTGGGGAAGGTATAAGGCTGAAGAGGTTAAACAATAGACACTTAACTAATAACAAGTAATCCATTGGTAGACCCACTCATTCTCATAAATTTAGGACAGTGACTCTCCGACTTTTTGGTTTCAGGACCCCTTTATCTTTTAAAAATTATTGAGCTTTTTCTTAAATGTGGGTTTTATCTATCAATATTTATTATATTAACAATTAAATCAGAAAGTTTTTTAAACTAGTGCTTACTAATTCACTTGAGCATGGCACAGTAAGCCTATTTCACATGAATATCGGTTCAATTCAGTTCAGTCACTTAGTCATGTCCGACTCTTTGCGACCCCATGGACCACAGCACACCAGGCTTCCCTATCCATCACCAAATCCTGGAGCTTGCTCAAACTCATGTCCATCGAGTTGGTGATGCCATCCAACTATCTCGCCCTCTGTCATGCCCTTCTCCTCTAGCCTTCAATCTTTCCCAGCATCACAGTATTTTCCAATGAGTCAGTTCTTTGCATCAGGTAGCCAAAGTATTGGTGTTTCAGCTTTAGCATCAGTCCTTCCAATGAATATTCAGGACTGATCTCCTTTAGGAGACCATAGCTTTGACTAGACGGACCTAGATAACATTTTTATGGGAAACGACTGTACTTTCTTAAAAAGTAAGAAGAAGGTTGTTGTATGTTCATAGGTCTGTCTGATGTCTGGCTTAAAAGAAAAGGCAGGTGAATTCTCCTGTGCTTCTGCAGTCCAGTGTTGTAACCTGCTTAGGCTGAGGTCCATGATGTCAGCCTCACTCAGATATGTAGGTGGGAAAGGGAGAGGTGCTGCCACAGCCTTGTAAGTTAGTCATAAACTTTCTTGTTGGATCCGACACCAACGCTCGGCAAGCGGGCATTTCTTAAAGGTTAGCGGCAGTGTGTAATCTCAGGGACTATCAGTGAAGTCTCATATTTTTACACTTGTGAAAGAGCGAGCTGCTTCTGCTGCTAAGTCGCTCCAGTTGTGGCCGACTCTGTGCAACCCCATAGACAGAAGCCCACTAGGTTCCCCCGTCCCTGGGATTCTCCAGGCAAGAACACTGGAGTGGGTTGCCATTGCCTTCTCCAATGCATGAAAGTGAAAAGTGAAAGGGAAGTTGCTCAGTCGTGTCTGACTCTTAGTGACCCCATGGACTGCAGCCCACCAGGCTCCTCCATCTATGGGATTTGTCAGGCAAGAGTACTGGAGTGGCATGCATTGTCTTCTCCGGAGAGAGTGAGAGGAGAAGGGAAAATCAGATCTTAGTATTATGGGAATTGTTTTGCCTTTGGATACCATCCCACCACTGCTACCCCCTACCTCTGACACCGCCACACACACACACACACTGAAAGCAGCTGAGAGGCTCCCTAAGACTTTCCAAACTGCAGATACAAGGAATCAAACATCCTTTGACACTGAGCTATGAAAGGAAAATCATGGAGCCAGAGAGGCTGATCACAGCTCAGAGAGCAACCATGCCTGCGTCCTCACTGTGCAAATGAAATTCCCACCCGAGAGACACCAGAACTCATCCAGGATATCGGCAGAGCCAAATTCCGAGTCCTCTCCCTTTGCCCTGCTGGGTGGAAGAAGAGGAAGAATGCAGAGAAAAGGAAGAGGAAGACGCTAGTACAGCCGCAGCTCAGTGATCTAAGACAGCCAACTGCGACCCTTCTGTACTATCGCACGTGCTGATTTTCCAGTGGTTTTTGCCAGACCTTCCTCGTCCCCAGATATCCCTTGTTAATGCTGCATCAGATTTGTTCTCTTACTCCGAATAGTCTCACCATAAGGACACAGGAGAAAAACAGGTAACCACACTCAAATCAACAGAACTGTACTTCTTTCCAGAGGAGGGGTGGAAGGATTAAATGCTTGACAATAATAAAGGTCAGCATTTATTAAGCACTTATCACAAGCTTGCTCATTCACTTTTCTTTCCGCCGTCCCCACTTCCCTTCCCTTCTTTCTCTCCATCTCTCTCTCTCTCTCTCTTTTCATCGTTCTGTCTTTCAGTATTTACAAGCGACAATTACATGCCAGGCATGGAGCCAGACAGGACAGTTAAGGAAATAGTCTAATGGTTCCATCATTCACCTCTCACTCCGTCAACCCCACAGCATAGATACTGTGATAAGCCCATTTTCCTGATGAAGTAACCAAGGCACAAGAGGCTCGCCACGGTCATGGAGCTCGAGAAGGAACGTGTGTCTTACTCTGGAGCAGTCTCCGGTCCCCGCAGCAGTGCATGAGCCTACGAATGGCTTTGAGCCGCTTGCAGTTCACGTATCAGAATTTACACCCCGCCCCCTGAAGACTAGCGTGGAAAATGAAGGCATTATTGCCCCACTCCTTTTGACCCTCTCACCTTCTTTTGGCGAGCATCTAACCCACACTTTGCGACCTTAGGTTCCGGATGACTTCACTGCCGTCACATGACAGGAAGTGGAGCTTAAGAGATGGCCACGCACTGCCCCATGCTGGGTCTCCTGGGGACAGTGGTGATGTGCTGAAGACAATGGGTGGTTCCTGAAACCTCTGGCCATCTCTAACAGATCCTGAAATAGTTGTAAGAAATCAAGGACATTTACTTCCTCTCTCTTTTTCTTTTTTTTTGGACAGGAAAGTAGGATTCACTGGTGGGCGTGACTAAGGAAGGGACAGCACCAGGGCTCTCATGAGTCCAGGGCTGGTCATTTGTCCAAGGGGTCACCATTAGGGATGTATTTGACCTGACTGCCGTCAGGGATGAGCCACTTTTCGGCCACCCTGTTTTCAAATTCATCATCATTCGACCTTGTAAACCCCTACTTCTTGGAGATGTGGGTCTTCTGGCGGCCAGGGAACTTGAACTTGGTCGTGCAGGGGGCCTCAGTCACATGTTCTTTGTTCTACAGCCTGGTGTGGATGGTCATTAGGACTTGGCCAGTGTGGACCCTGGCCTCTGCCCTGGGGCTTTTCAGAGGCACCACGCACACCAGAATGGAGCCTGGACTGGGGGCAGCGTGCCAGTCATGGATGTCGACTGGGCAGGGCTGCCTCCAGGTCCCTTAGGGCCAGCCGTGCAGGCAACGGGCTGCACGCACTGCCAAGGAGGCTGCTCTCTTAGTTTTAAGCTGGAGAATAAAACACTGGTCAAGGGGGGGGGGGGGGCCTTAGTTGAGG
>SJYF01000930.1:1962426-1975802 GCA_006410515.1 Procapra przewalskii
GAAGGCCATCTTCAAAAAGTCTACACACAATAAAGCTGAAGAGGGTGTGGAGAAAGGGAACACTCTTCCACTGTTGCTGGGAATGTAAATTGACACAGCCACTATGGAAGACAGTATGGAGATTCCTTAAAAAACTAGGAATAGGAGCAGCATATGACCCAGCAATCCCACTCCTAGGCATACGCCCTGAGGACACCAAAACTGAAAAAGACACATGTTCATTTTTCACTGAAGCACTGTTTACAATAGCTAGAGCATGGAAGCAACCTAGATGTCCATCGACAGATGAACGGATAAAGAAGCTGTGGTCATATAACAATGGAATATTACTCAGCCATAGAAACAAACACGTATGAGTCACCGTTCTGATGAGGTGGATGAACCTAGAACCTACTATACAGAGTGAAGTGAGTCAGAAAGAGAAAGATAAATAAAATGCACTTGCTTTCGGCTGTACTGGGTCTTCCTTGCTGCGCGTGGGCTTTCTCTAGGTGTGCTGATGGGGTCTGCTGCTTGTTGTGGAGCTTGGCTTCTCATTGTTGCGGAGAAGAAGCCAATTCTGACTCCACATTGGAACTGTTTCTTTGACTTGCTTTTCGCTGCTTTTGTTATTATAACCATACAGAAGGGCCTGCCTCAGAGAATCCTGCCCCTCTGCCTGACTGTAAACTTAAGTGCCTTTGTTCAGAACCCTGTGATGTAGAAGGCAGGAAGGAAGAAATTAACACATCCTCTGCCTGAGGCTGGGCGTCCTAGGAGGTGTTTGCAAGATTCGTGGCCTTTTTACTTTGCTTCCTCATCTCCCCTCATCTCTGATATACAAGAACCTGGCATCCAGACCCCATAAGGTGGTTATTTCGAGACACTAGCTGCCGTCTTCTCCATCAGCCAGCTCTCCGATTAAAGTCTGTTCCTTGCCCCGACCCCTCACCTCTCAGAGTCATGGGCCCGCTGAGCAGTGAGCAGAGCAGGCTTGGACTTGGTAACAATTGCAGTGGCCTCTCCTATTGCCCAGCACAGGCTCTAGAGCACTCGGGCTTCGGTGGTTGTGGTGCGTGAGCTCAGTTGCCCCTGGGCTGTGGGATTTTCCTGGATCAGCGATCATACCCAAGTCCCCTACATTGGCAGATGGATTCTTCACCACTAGACCACCAGGGAAGTCCTATTTTGTCAGTTTAAACAATGTGACAGTTAATATCTTTGTGTTCTTGAATGTGATTATTCCCTTATCATCTTTCCCAGACATTTTTCTAGGCTGGCTGGATCTGGGGCTTTGATGAGCATTGTCAATTTTCCTCCAGAAAATGGGTGGACTGTTTTCAGGCACCCCATTGGCAATGGGAACTAATTATTCTTTCACCTTTAGAAAAATGAAGTTCTTGAGGTAGCCTCATCACCCCAGACCACTCATGAAGCTGCAAGCCAGGCCTGCAAGTCGTGGTCCGGCCTGGGGGCCTGAGGTGGACAGCCAGACCCACCACACTGATGGGACTCCACCCAGGCAGGGAGCAACGCTGAATCCCCACTCGTGATCCCACTTATTGATCCTCTGCGTACATACTATAAGGTAATGGCAGGACCAACCGTTTGGGCAGTTACACATCCTGGCTTAGCAGAGATTTATTTATCTAATTATCCCAAGTGCTTGAGGGGCTATAAATCAAACTCTGCATTCATGGCGAATGTACACCCTTGTGTTCAAACTACCACACAATTGCACTCATCTCACATGCTATTAAAGTAATGCTCAAAATTCTCCAAGCCAGGCTTCAACAGTACATGAACCTTGAACTTCCAGATGTTCAAACTGGATTTAGAAAACGCAGAGGAACCAGAGATCAAATTGCCAACATCCATTGGATCATTGAAAAAGTACAAGAGTTCCAGAAAAACATCTACTTCTGCTTTATTGACTATGCCAAAGCCTTTGACTATATGGGTCACAACAAGCTGTGGAAAATTCTGAAAGAGTTGAGAATACCAGACCACCTGACCTGCCCCCTGAGAAACATGTATTCAGATTTCTGTATGCAGGTCAGAAAGCAACAGTGAGAACTGGACATGGAATGACAGACAGGTTCCAAACAGGGAAAGGAGTACATCAAGGGTGTTTATTGTCACCCTGTTTAACTTACATGCAGAGTCCATCATGCAAAATGCCAGGCTGGATGAAGCATAAGCTGCAATCAAGAATGCCGGGAGAAATATCAATAACCTTAGCTATGCAGATGACACCACCTTTATGGCAGAAAGAGAAGAACTGAAGGGCCTCTTGATGAAAGTGAAGGAGGAGAGTGAGAAAGTGGGCTTAAAACTCAACATTCAGAAAATGAAGATCATGGCATCCAGTTTCATCACTTCATGGCAAATAGATGGGAAAATAATGAAAACAGTGAGAGACTTTATTTTCTTGTACTCCAAAATCACTGCAGATGGTGACTGCAGCCATGAAATTGAAAGACACTTGCTCCTTGGAAGAAAAGCTATGACCAACTTAGACAGCATATTAAAAAGCAGAGACATTACTTTGCCAACAAAAGTCCATCTAGTCAAAGCTATGGTTTTTTTTTTCCTTCTCTATACAAATTTTTTTAAATTTATTTATTATTATTTCCCTACATTACAATACTGTATTTGTTTTGCCATACATTGACATGAATTGGCCACAGGTGTACCCAATCTCCCAATGCCAAAGCATCCCCACCTCCCACCCCACACCATCTCCCCGGATCATCCTGTGCGCCAGCCCCAAAACGAAGCGCTAGTCAAAGCTATGGTTTTTCCAGTAGTCAGGTATGGATGTGAGAGCTGGACTATAAAGAAAGCTGAGTGCTGAAGAATTGATGCTTTTGAACTGTGGTATTGGAGAAGACTCTTGAGAGTCCCTTGGACTGCAAGGAGATCCAACCAATCCATCCTAAAGGAAATCAGTCCTGAATGTTCACTGGAAGGACTGATGTTGAAGATGAGTCTCCAATACTTTGGCCCCCTGATGCGAAGAACTGACTCATTTGCAAAGACCCTGATGCTGGGAAAGATTGAGGGGAGGAAGAGAAGGTGATGACAGAGGATGAGATGGTTGGATGGCACCGCCAACACAATGGACATGAGTTTCAGTGAACTCCGGGAGTTGGTGATGGACAGGGAGGCTTGGCGTGCTGCAATCCATGGGATCACAAAGAGTCGGACACGACTGAACGACTGAAGTGAGTGAGTGAGTGAGTGCACCTTTGTAAACAGCCTCCAGAGTCGCGGGGAGTTCCCCCTATAACAGCCGAGGTAATAATACGCATTTGTAGAGCGGTTTGCAGACAGATCAGCATACACTGTGATGTGTGACCCTGGGGACAACCCCAGAGTCTTTATTATTGTGAAAAGTGATGATTACTATTTGTTTTACAAATTGGGGAATGGAAACACAGAAAATCAAACTGAGTCACCGTGGTCCCACAGCTAATTAGTGATCAAGGCTGGAATCCACTCTTCCAGCTAATCCCAGACTCACGCCACAGGGCTTCCTCGACTTCGGGCCTGCTGTTGGGCTTGCCTAGTCACAGGGGCTCTCCGGTCACCATGGACCATATGTTACCAAAGGGCCTCCCCGGTGACTCAGACAGTAAAGAATCTGCTCACAATACGGAAGACTCGGGTTTAATTGCCGGGTCAGGAAGATCCCCTGGAGAAGGGAATGGCTACCCACTCCAGTATTCTTGCCTGGAGAATTCCATGGACAGAGGAGCCTGGCAAGCTACTGTCCATGGGGTCCCAAACAGTCAGACATGACTGAGCAACTAACACACACACACATAGGTATCCGATGGATGGGGTCCTATGTTAGGGGTGACAGGCGGAGGAAAGAGAGAAGGGGCAGGGAAAGAGAGACATAGAGAATTTCCCTCGATCCCCCCTAGTGCTAGGTTTACCCTGGATCCAACAATGATAACATTTCAAGTGTGGAATGTTCTGTCTGGCGGTCATTTTCCAACTGGGAGGGCATTTAGACGCTTTGATTCTCCAAATTATGCTTCCCGACATAGTGCGTTTGTCTGATTATTTATACCTGGCATTTCCTACGTCTTGGCAGTGTTTGGAGAGGAAGTCAGTCCTTTTGACAAATGCTGACTGTTCAAAATGTAGCTGAATAATCAGAGCATCTGAAGTTTCACATTGGATGATGTAAAGGTTTGAAGGCTGTTTTTTATTCCTCCCCTAAAAGGCAAATCTCAGGTAATAGCCACTCACACTGGTTCCCTCTGCCCCTCGGGCCAGGGATCTGGCCTCTCTGGAAGAGAGCTGGTGTCCACGGTGAAGCCATCTGCGCTCCTCCAAGGATGCTACCCGGAGCCAGATCAATGTCTCTTTTATGGCCGGCAAACCCGCCATCTACAAGCCCAATGTTTCACACGTATCATGGAACATAACTTAAAGGTCATCTTGTGGCAGAATCTCGATGGGGAATGGGGCCACCTCCCCTTGACCATCCAGGAGGACCGTCCCCAGGGTTCAGAAGCTCCTTCACATCTGGGGGCTGCCACCCTGTAACCCCACCTGCTTGGGCTCCACCTCCTCAAGCTGCCTCCCCTCCTGGCCACAAGCCCAGGTCCTTCCCCCAGTCCTGGGCAGCCAGGCAGGCTTGAGGACCCTCTATAAACCTCAGTGTGTCCAGCTGTCTGGTGGGACTGATCACAGAGGCCACCTCCCGGGGCTCTGTGAGGACTAATGAGACCACGTGCGTACAAGCTCACCTGGCACAATCGTGTGTGCTCAGGAAATGCAGCTATTACTATCTCATTATCTTTATTTCCGCCACACTCCTCCTCCTAGCCTGCCCATGTTTCTCGAAATCTTTCATCTGGAGAGCCTGATGAAATATTCCGGAATGTTCCAACCCAGGACTGAGGGCAATCACGGTCTCCAGGCATCAGGACACACGCAGGGCTCCCCCACCTGCAGAGTCAGGAGAATATGTTCACTGCCCCTGCAAGAAAACTGCGAACTAAGGGGGCAGCTAGCGCCCACCCACCGAGGATGGGACCCCATGCACGTCACCAAAGCCCTCTCCCAGGGCTGGGAAAGGTTTACCAAGCAACCCACTTGGCTACGGCTGCTCAAGTAGTTTCAAGTTCCCTAACCATCTCATCCGACACAAACTGTCTTCAGTTTTCTGCATTTTGTCCACAGAGACTTCTGAGTAACTCTGCCAGTATCAAACATATATAAAGTTTTTTTTTAAAAATTGGAAATACGAAAAAAAAAAAAATTGGAAATACGATATTTCAAAATAAGCATTTTAGAAGTTCTAACATTTCCCTTCCTCTCTGAATCGTGTGGTGCTGCTGTCATGACCACTGGCTCCAGACGGTCCTCCTGTTGCTGAATCCTCATCACATTCATTCATGAAAGAACCACGTTGCTTATAATAGAACCACTATGTGGCACCTATGGGCTTCCCTGGTGGCTCAGTGGTTAAAAAAAAAACCCACCTGCCAATGCAGGAAACATGTGTTTGATCCCTGGGTCGGGAAGATCCCCTGGAGAAGGCAATGGCAACTCACTCCCGTATTCTTGCCTGGGAGAAAGGAGAGGAGCCTGATGGGCTACAGTCCACGGGATCGCAAAGAGTCGGACAGGACTAAAGTGTCTGAACAACAACAAATGGGCACTTAGTCTATTTTATTATCGATACTTCTGCACCTGCTGGTCTCCTTTACTAAAAGGAAAGCTCTTTGGGGGCAGAGATTCCAATACACCCATCGTGAGATGTCATTCAAACATGAGATTGTAAGCATACTAGATGCTCAGAAATTTCCTGCCAAGTGGACCATGAACTGTATGCATGCCTGAAAACAATGAATGAATGAACAACGTCTCCCAATAAACCACTGTCCAGTGTTATGAAGGACAGGAGTTCAGCTGGGCCGATGCATCCCTGCTGAACCCATGCTGTCTGCCAGAGACCATGATTTTTCCCCTGACTGGCCATTAAAAAAGTCACTCAGTCATGTCCAACTCTTTGCAACTCCATGGACTGTAGACCGCCAGGCTCCGCTGTCCATGGCATTCTTCAAGCAAGAACACTGGGGTGGGCTGCCATTCCCTTCTCCAGGGGATCTTCCTGATCCAGGGATGGAAACTGGGTCTCCTGCATTGCCAAGGTGGATTCTTTACCATCTGAGCCACCAATTTTTTTTTCCCCCAGAATGTGGCACTATGAAATCTCATTTCCTAAAAAGTGAGACATCTGCCTGTCTCCAGGTTTCCTCTCTGAATTTCACCAACATTCACCACAGTGCCTCCGTGCCCACATGTCCAGTGCACTGAGCACCCAGGGAGAATGTGTGTCTGGACAAGAAGACCTGGGCTCTTTTCTCATGTGTGTGCGCACACCGCAGCTCGCACACCTGGGAAACAAGGTGGGCCGGGGGAGCTGAGTAGACTTTTCAAAGCCTCCAAACATTTTAAGTTGCACACTCCTATTAATACAAACATTTCTGAGCCTGTACCTTCAATATCTGGCTATTTATCTATAAATCATATACATACACTGCTATGCCAATGCATTATGTGCACATAAAAAAACACAGTGAGGTAGAAACTGTTACAGGAGCTCTTCTCCCTGCATCTTCCTGCACACCGAGGAGGGTACATGGGCCCCAGTTTGGAGACCCCAGGACTGTCAGGATAGTGAGCCAATACTCCCGAGGGCCAGAGCGGTTCACTGCCCTCCACAGCCACCTGGCTTGTATCCTTAACCCTCTAGCTCAGTTCAGTTGCTCAGTTGTGTCCAGCTCTTTGCGACTCCATGAACTGCAGCACGCCAGGCCTCCCTGTCTGTCACCAACTCCGGGAGTTTACCCAAACTCACGTCCATTGAGTTGGTGATCCCATCTAACCATCTCATCCTCTGTCGACCCCTTCTCCTCCTGCTTTCAATCTTTCCCAGCATCAGGGTCTTTTCCAATGAGTCAGTTGGTACCCTCCTAAGCATCTCCCAAATGGGAGCTGCTCATCACAAGGCAGAAAGCCCCAACACCTGGCTGGAACTGCACCCCCTTCTGGGGATCACAGCTCAAGAAGGTGGGCAACCGAGGCCACTTTGGGAATGAGCCCCAAAGTGACTGTGACTGGGAACCCCTGGTGAAAGAGAAAGCTTTAGTCTCTCAGTCGTGTCCAACTCTTTGTGACCCCATGGACTATAGCCCACCAGGCTCCTCTGTCCATGGGATTCTCCAGGCAAGAACACTGGATTAGGTTGCCATTTCCTTCTCCAGGGGATCTTCCCAACCCAGGGACCAAACACGGGTCTCCTACATTGCAGGCAGATTCTTTACCATCTGAGCCACCAGGGAAGCCCACAAGGACTCCCAGCAGCCGGTGGGGTTGGGAGTGGTGGAAACAGTGGGCACCTTACTCTGGGCAAGCTGCTGAGAACCACAGAGCTCCACCACTCATCTATAAAGTAGGAAGGGTAATGCCTACATCTCAGGCTGTTACGAGAATTAAATGAGGTAACAGGTGCCTCGTGGGCACAAAACGGGTGGCCAGCCCACAACGTCTGCACGCTCTCACGTGTGATGCGTGGTCTTTTTATTTAGAAGCTGGCGTCTGGAAGAAATGAAGCGGCTCGGGTCACAGCAGGAGCCCCCATCTTACTGCAAGGATGTATTTTTCTTCTAGCTGGTGGTAGAAGATATAATTACTCAGAAACGCTGGAAGGCACAGTCTAGGGAGAGAGAAGTGGTTGGTGTAGATAAGAAAAGGAGTGAGAAAAAAAGCGCCCAACTTCGGGGAGAAACAGACCTTTACTCAGCTCTCCCGCCCTCCAGTTTTCCCCTGTGAAGCCATCTTTATATGAGATATCTTTCAAATGTAGTTTTCTTTCTATTTAAAATGTATCCTACCACGTTGAAGACATACTAAAGGGGACAAGGAAAAATACAACAGCTGCGTATCTAACGCTCAGCTCAAGAAATAAAACATTGGAAACACGTAAGCCCATCTTCTGCAACTTCCTCCCAACCCAAAAACGTTAATTTGGTGTTTGTCATTCCACACACATTTGCACACCTTTGTAACATATGGAAATATCCCTAAGCAGCGCCTAGTATCATTCGAAGTATTTTTAAACTTAAAAACATGTCTTCTCATTTTGTTATTGTAATCACATTGCCTTGTTAACTGATCCACACGACAGACAGTTACAAAGCGCCTACAACACCCTCTGTGCCATGATGGATTGTGATACACAGGGAAATCCCTTCCCTACAAAGATGTCAGCACAAGCAGCATGAAGAACGGTGCTTTGCAAAGTAATTTTCAGACTTTGCAAATTCCGATTGCTTCTATTTCACTACCTCAAGAGAGAACCCACCACTCTGTTATTAGACAGAGTAAAGCTGGACTCTGCGATTTGAGAGGGCATAAAAACTGGCCACAAATGCCTAAACCGGCTCTCCCTCAGAAGGCAGGCAGGGTGTGCTTGATGGGGGCGGAGGAGGAGTTACGCCTGGAAACCCCGCCTCCACAAGGATTCCGCTCTAGACATCAAAGTTCAGAACAAAGTTCAGTTCAGAGCAGGATTCTCCTGTACGGGATCCCTGGGAGTTCACTTATGGAGGCATCTGAGTAGCGTTGATGCTGAAAACACTCCTGGCCCTCCGGGTTCCGTCCACCAGGGGCTTCGTGTGCAGAGGGCTGGCTACAAACCTGCTGTGGGGCCTGGGACCCGTGTTCCTTTCACAGGCACCAGCCTTACATCTACTCAAGGGTGAAGACCTCAAGGCCCCCCATTCTTGCTTTCCACGGGTCACCCGTGGGCGGGCCGAGAAAGTGAAGTCATTTTCACCAGTTCCCAGCAGAGGACCCAGGGTGCCCTGCAGCCAGTCTAGTCACCTGTTCGCAGGACTTCTAGGCTTCATGACCTCCTTGTCCTTGGGATGAGGTACACAGCAATCCTCCCGAGAACCTTAACTGATCAATACACCATCCATCTTTTATTAAGATTGTTGGTAAATTGCAGGACTCCTCCTGCCTCTGTGGCCCCAGGCACTGACCCTGGGGTCGTACTTTTAGTTAATCCCACTCATGCTGGGATGCTCGCTGACTGAGCTCCTGCATTCTGGGTGGGAGAATCGCCTGCAGCCTCCGCGGGATGGAAGGAAGTCAGTGGCGTTTACCAGGGAAAACCCAGTGTTTCTCAGGCCTCTGGCTGGGTGAGTCCTGATCAGGTGAGCAGTGACGTCAGTGATGATTCTGTCCTAGGCAACACGTGGCCCAGCTTGCCCTTCCACATCTTGAAACGGCCACGCAGCACCCCAGGCCTCCCCCCTCCCCCCTGTATAGCTCCCGAGCTCAGGGCTACCTGTGTGGCCACCGCCTCTGAGAAGTTGCCCTGCTGACAAAATGGAGGTTCCAGAGTCCCAGGCGGGCACCGGGCAGCAGGGAACCACCACATTTCCAGGTGGGGGTTTGGGACAGAGTGAAGGCATTGCACCCGGATCCTGCCTGTGAGTGATGGCCCACAGGCGGCCACGACCCCTCAACCCCAGTCCAGAGGCCCAGCAACTCGGAAGTCTCGCCAGTTGCTGAAGGAGCGGCTGGGTCTCAGCGTGGGTGGCTCCCAAATCCCCCTCCATGGCACTCTGGTTACTTTGAATTCAAGTTACTAAAAAATGCAGGGGGCATGGGTTCGATTCCTGGTTAGGAAACTAAGATCTTGCCTGCCTTGAGGCTCAGCCAAAAAGTACGTAAATAAAAATAAATTTAAGTAAGCATATTTTTAAAAAAGGAAAAGAAAAGACATATAAGAGGGACACTTTGACTCTCCTCTCTGTCTCCCAAAAAGCAGGATATAAATCTCCTCCTCCAAAGGTGACCTCCCGCATCTGGAGGTACAAAGCGGGGAATAACGGCACCAGTGCTGGGGAATTGGGGCCAAGAAACCCGTATGAACAAACCCTGTTACTTGTCTAGTTGATGACCCCGAGCCCAAGTTCTGCGTAGACTCTTCATTAACTGAGCGCCCAAACCCAGTTTCTTTGTCTAGAAAGTATGAAAGCTGCCTGCCTAGGCCACTTCTTGGGTCCCAGTTTCTGTGTGAGCTCGATGGGCACAAGCTCAGATTTGTGTCTTTTTTCTCCTGTTAATCCATCCCGTGTTAATTTCATGATCAGTCCAGCCACAAAAACTGGAGATGAGTCCTGGGGATTAGCCCTCCTTGACACGGGGCATCCAGTCCGAAGGATGGAACACGTAGTCTCAGGGCCCCTCAGCACCCCTGACAGCCCACTGTTAGATGTTTTATCCTTCCTTTCTTGCCTGCACAATTGCTGTATTTTTCTAGAAAAGGCTTTTCTGGCCCAGCTCATTCCCTCAGTGCTCATGACTCAAGAAGGCCAGGTCTCCGGTTCTCTTGGGTCTGAATTATTCACTGTAACAGCCTCTGCGCGGGTCCCTTCCCACCAGGCCCCCTCCACTCCCCACTGCCGGACAGGATGCAATGCAGCCTGCAGGGCACCACCTGCCCCGCACCACACATGGGTCCTCACCCCTCATCACTGTGGCCCGCCTCACGCACATCCTCCCAGCGCTGGTCTGTGCGACCCCAGGCACGCCTCCCAAGGTGCCCGGGTACTGGTTACAGGTCCACGAGAACATGGGCTTCCCAGGTGGTGCTCGTGGTAAAGAATCTGCCGGCCAATACACAAGATGCAAGAGATGTGGGTTCAGTCCCTGGGTGGGGAAGATCCCTTGAGGGAGTCATGGCAACCCACGCCAGTATTCTTGCCTGGAGGATCCCATGGACAGAGGAGCCTGGTGGGCTATAGTCCATAGGGTCGCAAAAGAATTGGACAGGGGAAGACTCTTGAGAGTCCCTTGGAGAGCAAGGAGGTCCAACCAGTTCATCCTAAAGGAAATCAGCCCTGAATATTCATTGGAAGGACCGATGCTGAAGCTGAAACTCCAATACTTTGGCCACCTGATGTGAAGAACTGATTCACTGGAAAAGACCCTGATGCTGGGCAAGATTGAAGGTGGGAGGAGAAGGGGACGACAGAGGATGAGATGGTTGGATGGCATCACCGACTCAGTGGACATGGTTTTGAGTAAGCTCTGGGAGTTGGTGATGGACAGGGAAGCCTGGCGTGCTGCAGTCCACAGGGTCACAAAGAGTTGGACATGACCGAGCGACTGAACTGAGCGAGCGCACGCACACACACACACGTACACCTTTCTTTCATAAGGAACAGTGAGGACTTATATAGTAATCCAGTGGCTAAGACTCTGCCCTCCCAATGCAGGAGGCCTGGGTTCAACCCCTGGTCAGGGAGTTAGATCTTACATGTGGCTAACGAAAGATCCTGTGTGCCAGAACTAAGATCCAGCACAGCCAAATAAACGAATATTAAAAAATAAAAATGTGTTATTTTTTTCCTCACTGTAAGACGAAATCATTTCATTATAAACAAAAAAATATCAAGAAGTAAAAAGGAGAAACTAAAAACCATCCATCATCCCTCCATCATTCGACAAGCAGTGTTTATATTTTGATACACTTGCTTGCAGTTTTTTCTTGCATATGAATAAAACATATTTTTTCAAAATTGGATTTAGACCATGTATAATAGCTTTTACACTGTGATTTTTTCCAGCCTCGCTCCAACAATAAACACACCACTCTTATTCTTCCCTCTGTAGCTCAGGCGCGCTGTTCACAAATTCTCATCCCTTTCCTCCATCCATTTAAATCTCCCCCTGCCTTTAATTCACGGTCCTGCCAAGCCTGACCTGATAATCCCAGTTGGTATTAATTTGGTTCCTGTCGATATGTTCTGCCTTTGTGATACAGATGGCACAATTCCGTGCTTCATCGCAGGCCTTATCTTGTCTAATTGAATTGGTCTTATGTCCCTGAAATTAATATGAGCCCCTAGAGGTCAGCAACTGTGCCTCATGTATGATATGATGAGTAAGTACTGCTGCTTTTCAGACAGTTTCTTATTTTGTGAATTCTGTTACACTCCTTGCCCTCTGATGTTTGTGGAAATTCTCAGAGAAGTAGCCAGAAGCCAGGAATAAACACCAATCTCACGAAAAGTGTGGCATTCACACCTCGTGTTCAGCCCCTCCCTTGGCAGGCAGCGGAGACGCAGCCTGATTCTCTAAGAACTACCCTGGATCTTCCTGGGTGGGATTTTCTCAAAGGTGGACCATCCCACAGTCTGGCCAGTTCATCAAACAAAGAAATAACGAAATGCAAACTCTCCTTCTGACCCTCTCTTCAAAACTTAAATATGAGTAAAAAGTTCTTCCAAAGAAAATTTAGGTTCGATGGATTCCAAATACAAGAGTTATTTGCTGACATTTAAGCAGTTTTTCATTCATTTACTCAGCATCTGCTGCCTTCTGTCAGGCACTGTTCTAGACACTGAGGATACACTAAAGACACTTTGAAGCAGCATTTTTTTTTTCTGACACTATTTTGCAAAGGCTGTTCCCTCCACTCCCACATACAGACCCCCACCCTCCACCCCCAGCTGGAGCAGGAAAGAGCCAGCGCCCCACTCTCTGAAACTCACTCGTTAGTAATATGGACCAAGATCATTCACGAGTTCAGCACAGTCCCAGGGTCACAGAATCTAAACAGGACGTTCCTCCCTAGACCATGGGTAGGGCGGGGGGTGGGGTAATTCCAGACATCTACTTGGCGTTATCAATTCTTCATCACCTGATGTTTGATGTGGCCTTCCCCAGTAGCTTAGATGATAAAGAATGCAGGAGACCCAGGTTCAATGCCTGGGCCGAGAAGATACCCTGGAGAAAGGAATGGCAACCCACTCCAGTATTCTTGCTTGGAGAATCCCATGGACAGAGGAGCCTGGTGGGCGACCGTCTGTGGGGTTGCAAAGAGTCAGACACACTTTGGTGAGCAACCAACACTTGCTTTCACTCTGATGTTTGATGCTCCATTTCACACTGAAGCTGTGTGCCGGGGGACAACGAAACAGGAAGTCTGGGTGCCCCCTCTTCCCTCCAGATCCCACCACTCCTGTGCTCCCCACCCCTGCCCAGCCCCTGCTTAGCTAGCTGTGTGACTTGGGCAAATCGTTTTGCCTCTCTGCCCTCCGTTTGCTTTTCCCTACAGGCGTGGCAGCCTCCCTCCAGCTCCTGGGTCCAGTGTTCTAACCTTCTGCACCTCCCCCATCTCATGTTCCAGATTTTAAAGGGCCGCAGAGTTGTCTGACGTGGGCAGAGGTACGGGCTCCATCGGAGGCCACCAGCCTCTAAGTCCTGCCCGACGCCCCTTCCCTGAAACAGCAGCCCAGGTGCACCCCAGATGTCGCCTCCTCTAGGAAGCCCCTTTCCTTATAATTATC
>SJYF01000930.1:1989704-2003640 GCA_006410515.1 Procapra przewalskii
TAACTGTTGCTTCCTGACCTGCATACAGATTTCTCAAGAGGCAGGTTAGGTGGTCTGGTATTCCCATCTCTTTCAGAATTTTCCACAGTTTACTGTGATCCACACAGTCAAAGAAATATTACTCAGCCTTAAAGGAAAGGAAATTCTGCCACTTTTGACAACATGGATGGACCCGGAAGACATTATGCTGAGTGAAGTCAGTCACAGAACAAACACTGCCTGACTCCACTTATACGAGGCACCCAGAGTAGTGAAGCTTACAGGTGCGGATGGTGGGTCTGTGGTTGCCGGGGGCTGCAGGTGGGAAATGCAGCCGGGATGTTCGGTGGATACGGAGAATGACTCAAGGTGAGCAAGTTCCAGAGAGCTGCTGTACAGCTCTGTGCCCGCAGTTAACGGCTCGGCATTGCGCCCTTCCAAGTTTGCTAAGAGGGTAGATTTCACGCTAAGTGTTCTTAAACAGGAAAAAAATGCCCAAACTATCAGAACAAAGTAAAGGGATGCAAGGAAACTCTTGGAATTGATGGATATGTTTACCACTGTGATTGTGGTGATGGCATAATAGGTGCACGCATGTGTCCAAAGCCATCAGAGTATACACAGTAAGCATATAGTTTTTTAATATATCAATTATGCCTTGATAACGCTGAATGGAAAGCAGGAAGGGAGGGAGGGAAGGAGGGAGGGAGAAAATTGATGCTTCCCACCACCCACCGGGCCCCCTCCTCCCCGGAGTGTGCTCAGGCAGCCGCCATGGGGCGGACAGAGCAGCTCACACCCCTCAGCCACCAGCTCTTGTCTCCTGGGAGCGTCACATCCAGAAGAAACAGACTGTGACCCTAGAGCTGTGATGACGGCCACACTCCGAGCTGGGTGGAAGCTAGAGGGCGCTGTGCCTGTCGCTAGCCTGGCCTTGGAGCCAGAGGAGGCCCCGCCAGGTGGCGAGGGGGCCAGAGCTCCGGGGACAGCCGGGCAGAAAGAGGGGACGCACAGGGTGGCCTCTTGGATGCGCTGTGGCTTTCGGGTAAAGGCAGGGAGGCAGGCTGTGGCTTAGCTGTGTCCCAGCTCTGGGGACCCTGAGGAAAGCACATGTCTCCTTTAAGACTCAGTCTCCTCATCTGTAAAATGGAGACACTAGGAGCAGCTGCCCCACGGGACTGCGGTGAAGACTAACCAAGAGCATGTTAATATCAAGATAGGAGACAGCCACCCGCAGACGTGCATGGAGAAGCTGTTAAAGATGCTTTGTTAGGGGACGGGGTTAGATGAGACGGGGCGGGGGGTGGGGACCATTGCCTTCAGTGAACCACCTGCATCCATCATTCGGATAAAGCTCCTTGGAAGGCATGAGATTGTGCAGGCAAAGCTCGGCCCTGGGTCAGCACAGAGCCTGCACTTGGCAGCGACGCAGACCAGGTGGCTGGGGTCGCAAGAGTTGCTCTGTCCTGTGGGGCAGTCAAGCCCCGGGCCTTCCTGGAGAGGCCGAAGGGACGATGTGATAGGTGTCTGGGGAATCTCAAGGAGGGGGACCTGGGGATGCAAATTTCACCAAACCCCAGAACACGCCGCAAGGGACCTCTCTCGAGATTTGAAGGCGGTGATTTGGGAACGAACTTCCAGCAGCTTATATGTGTATGGAGCTTGTTAGCCCCAGGCCTGGTGCAATCTGGCAATCAGAGAGAGGGAGGTCGAGAAGGCTTCCAGAAGTCTCCCATCCTGACACCACACATTCGTCACTGAGGGAGCCAGCAGGTATGGCCGTGTCCCTGGCCTTCTGAAGTTGACATCTCAGAAGCCAGCTGCGCCCAGCCCCTGTCCATCCTCTACCTGAGTGACCTTGGTACCTTCTCGGGGATGCCCACAGGCAAACCGTGGGTGTGACCTGGTCTCATAAGGATGGCTGGACACAGGTGCAGTGTGGATGCTGCAGGAACCCAGGCAGGCCCAGGGGAAGAAGGCAGATGGACAGGCACCCAGCAGCCCGGATGAGCGGACATAAAGCTTCCCCCACCTGCATCACCCCCACACCCTACACACAGACACACCCCACCACACACAGACACACCCCAGGCACAGCACGGCCCTCCACACACAGAGACATACACAGACATCCCATCACACACACCCATGCCCCCCCAGCCCTCACAATGCTGCCCTGCAGGGGCGAGCACAGGTTACAGTGCATGCGTGCATGCTAAGTCGCTTCAGTCCTGTCTGACTCTGCAACCCTATGGACTGTAGCCTGCCAGGCTCCTCTGTCCATGGGATTCTCTAGGCTAGAACACTGGAGTGGGCTTACCATGCCCTCCTCCAGGGGATCTTCCCCACCCAGGGATCAAACCTGCGTCTCCTCTGTCTCCTGCATCAGCAGAGGGGTTCTTTACCAGGAGCGCCACCTGGGAAGCCCACAGGATACAGAATCAGGCTCTACTGGTCCTAGGCACATCACTTAGCCTCCCGCCACTCGAGATACAGACCTACCAACAAAGAGACTCGACATAGAACAAACAGGGGGGAGAAGAAAGTCTGAAAGAGCTGTGTAATTTATAAGTCAGACTGCAAAGGTAAGCTGTTGCTCTCATTAAGTAGTCAAGTGAGGCAGTCCCAGTGAGGGTGGGCGGGGCGGACAGGGCTGGGTCAGAAACAGGAGCCTGGAAGACGCCCTTGGATCAGCTTTCTGGAGCCCCCTGCACCTCCCCGGGCCAGAGACAAGCCCTGGCATCAGCCATAGGATTGCAGGAAAGAAAAAGGCAAATCCTTTTTCTTACTAAACTAATCCACCTGTTCATTTTTATTCTGAAAGAGACACTTCACCCCCCGAAACAGCAGGGCAGCCGATCTCATCACACGAAGATGGGAATGTCTTAACCAGTGGGCTGGCAACTTCTTCACTGAGTTCTCATCCTTCGGTGGCATCCTGGCTGGGGTTTTGCTGCTGGGGCTGCTCCCTAAAAGGCATAAGAGACCCTAGATGGGAAGGTGTGGGCCTTGGGGAGCAGGGGTTGAGACTTGGGGGGTTGGTGGTGAACCAGTGAGTCACTCCTGTCTTGCGGCACCTCCCTTACCTCCGTGGGGAGCAGGGGGTGGGGATGATTAACTGTAGGAAACCGCTCGCCAAGAGGAACATAAACCGTGCCTTCCCACGAAATAATCCACCCAGAGTCAAGGCAAAAGGAAATTGCCTCTCTGTTCCTCTTTCCCATCTGTTTTTCTCCCTCCCCTCCCACAACTGTCTTAAATATACCAACACGATTTTAAGCTTCCACAGGCAAAAAAGTATATGTCACTGCATATATTACAGAGATGTGCGGAATGTTTATATACTGGGCTCACCAACAAGTCCTGCTTTCTTCCATCGCTTCTCCCTACCTCATCCCCAAACTCAGCTCCACGCTCTGGTCTGCAAAGGGAGAGGCTTCAGGGTTCACTGTCCACAGCCCCTGAGGCTGCCTGTCTGTGGGACACGGACTGATGGACCCGACGGGAAGCTCCAAGAGGGCAGAGATGCTGTCAGTACCGGGACCGTCTCCCTGGGTCCGGAATTGGACAAACAGGACCCCACCCCCACCCCTAGCCGTAGCAGAGAAGACAGAACAGGCCCAGAGCACGGCTGCGTTGTGGCCAAGTTCACACAGCCCGCTACGGGCACTTCCACAGTGCCTATCATACCGGCAAGATTGCCCCGGGACAGGCTCACCTTCACGCCCTAGAAGCCCCCCTTTGCAGCAGCGTTCACCCACAGAACAGGGGCGCCAGAGGAGCTGGGCCCAGAGCTAGGGCAGGGCTCTGCCCAGGCCCACGTGGGCAAAGGCACCTGCGGGCACGTGTCACCTGCCCCCAGCCGAGCCGGCTCCGGAGCCGGCAGCTCTGAAGGCTCGTGGGGCCTGGCATTCGTCCCAGAAACAGGGGCCAAGGGCAAATCGCTTCTTAATTCCTGCTTACAGTGCAGGGTTTCTGCTTTGGCCTGGGCGACAGCCAACCCCCAACAACACATCCAGTCTCTTATCAGCCTGCAGTGACTTGATCCTGGGAACTGAGCCTTGCCTGATCCATAGACTCTCCTGTAACTCGAGAAGCAGCAGCAGCCATCTGCAGATGGAGGCTCCTCTCTGCAGCTGGCAGAGGCCTGGAAGCCCTCTTTCAGAGCCCTCCTCCCACCCACCATCCCTGGTCCTCCCAGAGTCTGAGACCAGGCCCTCCTCTCGGGAGCCTCACTGCCCAGCCTGGCCAGTACCGCATGGGCCCCTTCACAGCCCAGAGCAATTTCACAATCAGCTCTTATTGGATTTTCCAATATGGATCTAGGAAACGATACATTGGGTTGATTATCACATCAGCGCTGACAGCAAAAGACCCCCACATCTCAGCGGTTCAACACAGACTCGTTCGCTTTTTGCTCGTGTCACCGTCTAATGTGAGTCGGGTGGCTTATGAGTCGACATCCTCTGAGACACGTTTATCTAACATTCACCTGGGGAGATAAAACATGAGGAGGATGGCGCGGGCGCCTCTGTGGTGAGGACAGGTAGACAGCACTTCTGCACACAGTTCGTCAGCCAGAGCTGGCCGTGTGACTGCCAACTGCAAGGCAGGCTGGGAAATGTAGTCTTCCTGTGGGGCAGGAAGAGGAAATGGACAGGTGAGCATCCAATCGCTCGGCGACGGAAGGAATGATGACACTGGCTCTTCTCGAGGGAGTTCTCCGTGCCACGCGTTGTGATGGCAGCTACATACACATCATCTCATTCAGTCCCCATGACAGCTCACTGACGACTGTGTGTGTTAGCTGCTCTTCTGCTGCTGCATCTGCTAAGTGGCTTCAGTCGTGTCTGACTCTGTGCGATCCCATAGATGGCAGCCCACCAGGCTCCTCCATCCCTGGGATTCTCCAGGCAAGAACACTGGTGTGGGTTGCCATTTCCTTCTCCAATGCATGAAAGTGAAAAGTGAAAGTGAAGTCGCTCAGTCCTGTCCGACTCTCAGTGACCCCGTAGACTGCATCCCACCAGACTCCTCCATCCACGGGATTTTCCAGGCAAGAGTACTGGAGTGGGTTGCCTTTCTCTTCTCCAGGGGATCTTCCCAACCCAGAGATCGAACCTGGGTCTCCCACACTGTAGGCAGATTCCTTACCATCTGAGCCACCAGGGGAACTTACTCATCTTCATTTACACGTGAGGAGACTGGAAGAACACATAGCACTCCAACTCCAAATTCCCTGCTCTGACACATGAGTATATTCTCCTCCAAACAAAACCAAGGAAATGGCAACCCACTCCAGTGTTCTTGCCTGGAGAATCCCAGGGACAGAGGAGCCTGGTGGGCTGCCATCTATGGGGTCACACAGAGTAGGACACGACTGAAGCGACTTAGCAGCAAACAAAACCGAAACATCATAGAGAAGACTAGAATTCTTTCTGGCCACCCTACCTTCCATCCCAGATTTCCCCCAAATTCTCGGCTGTTATCAGTTTGATGTGCAAATCTGTGGATCTTTGTGTACATGGACTTATGTGCATGAATGTATTCACAGTGATTATTCAGTTGATTTGTCATTTTCTTTAAAAAAAAAATAGACCTATACTACACATGGTGCCTTGGACCACAAGGAGATCAAACTAGTCAATCCTAAAGGAAATCAACCCTGAATATTCATTGGAAAGACTGATGCTAAAGCTGAAACTCCAATATTTTGGCCACCCAATGTGAACAGCCGACTCATTGGAAAAGATCTTGATGCTGGGAAAGACTGAAGGTTAAAGAAGAAGGGATTGGCAGAGGACAAGATGGTTAGATAACATCACCGACTCAATGGACATGAATTTGAGCAAACTCCAGGAGATAGCAGAGAACAGAGGAACCTGAGGTGCTGCAGTCCACGGGGTTGCAGAGTCAGACGTGACTTGGCAACTGAACAACAACATCGGATACGACACACATTATTTTGTAACAAAATCTAATACACACCTCCTGATAAGTATCCAGAGTTTTATCACCAGATCTCTCAACCTCCCAGATTTCCATCAAGGAGCAATTCTCATGGCATAAGGTATAATCTCCATAATGTCTTGGCTAAAATGCAAATACCTCCCAAGAGAAGTGTAGACATGAAACACCAATAGCCACTCACCCCTTAGCTTGACATCATTTGTCTCCGTAGAGCCAGATGCAGAAGGATAGAACCAATGTCTTCTCATACCCTTGGCCCAGTGCCTGGCTTGGAGACACTCACATCTGTGCCCGAGACTCTGTCCTATGTCAACTGTCTCTCATCAAACCACCCAGGATATTGGGGGCTGGGAAAAATGGGTCCCTGGGGGGTGAAGGAAGAACTCACCCTTTCGAAAGTGGGATTAGATGAGACCAACTTAAGTCTGTACAGCTGAATATACTGCTCCCTCAAGTCACCTTGTAATCGTCCCAACAGTCCCTGCCATGTGGAGGGTTTGGTTAGTCCTATTTTACAGCTGGAACCCCCAAGTCCAAGCAGGGAGGTGGATTGTCCAAGGCTGGCCGCTAAGTCATTCCCCCACCTGCAAGCAACCCAGCCTCCAGGCCTGGGGGCAGCATCCTGCCCTGAAGCTTTATTTAATGGGCTTCTTCTCTCCAGTGCTGGACAGGAACCCAGAGATTTGAATCACACCTAAAAATGATTTAAAACTCACTGAAGGAATGATGCTAAAGCTGAAACTCCAGTACTTTGGCCACCTCATGCGAAGAGTTGACTCACTGGAAAAGACTCTGATGCTGGGAGGGATTGGCGGCAGGAGGAGAAGGGGACGACAGAGGATGAGCTGGCTGGATGGCATCACTGACTTGATGGACGTGAGTCTGAGTGAACTCCGGGAGATGGTGATGGACAGGGAGGCCTGGCGTGCTGCGATTCATGGGGTCACAAGGAGTCGGACACGACTGAGCAACTGAACTGAAATGAACTGAACTGAAACTCTATGCACTTTGAATCAAACTTGACATCATTGCACTGACCTCTGAACCATATTTGAGGGACTTTCTCTATCTCTCACATATCCTTGAAGACTGAACAGAAACTCGTCTATCAGAAGAGGTTTATGATGGCTCTGCCTGAAGGGATCTCTTCTCCTCTGACCTTGGAGCATTTAACATCTGCACCATTAACGGCCGATTAATCCATTTCACCTGTGTCAGCTCCTCTTCAGTGTTGGGCTGCTATTTAAATAATACTTGTCAAAATTTATCAGGAGATTCTGTTGTGTCTCCCCCAAATAGAGGATAATCTCTTTGAAGGCAAAGGCAAATGCCTGACCTTGACTGTGAGCTGTGAGCCCCCAGAATGCGCAGCCTGATGCCTTGCACATGGAAGGTCCTCAACCCACCCTAGGGGGTTTTACATCATCTCAGCATTAAATACTTTCATATTTAATCTATTATTTTCACCAAACAGGATGATGTCTCTTCTAAGTGATCTCTTCACTTCCTTTCATAATTTTCTCTCTTCTCTTTTTTATCAACCGTGTTTAAATTCAAGAAAATGTATCTCACCACCCCATAATCATCATCACCACCACCATCATCACTATCATGATTACCACCATCAACATTATCCTCACCATCATTACCATATCACTACCACCACCATCGCTATCACCGTCACCACCTCCACCAGCATCATCATCAGAATCACCATCATCGTCACCATTATAATGATCACCGTAAGTACCATCGCCACCATCATCTTCATCATTATCCTCGTCTACTGAGGGCCTCTGCTACTGGTCAGGCAGTTGCCGTAAGCAACCAGCATCACAACCATGACCCTGATGGTCCCCAGGCCCACTAGCACCACGCCCACCCCATCCCTATGCCGTCCTTCACTGCATCCTCCCTGCAGCCATGTGTTTGCTCACGGGTATGAGGCCCTCCCCACCCTGCATGCAGGGCCCTAAGCGCAGCATTCAGTCCTCTGTACTGCCCTCGAAGGGAAGTACATCTCCCCCATTTTGCAGATGAAGAAACTGAGGTTTAGTGGGGCTCAGTAACTGACGTCAGGTCTCACAGCAACTTCTCTAGCACATGTTACAGTGCCCTGTAATGCGGAGGGCGGTCAGTGAAAACTCTTCTTCTGGGTATATTTGACATTCCTCATAATAAAAATTTAAAATAAAGTGACCTCCTCAAGCAAGAAAAAAGGAACATTGTTAAAACAGGTGTCAGGCTGAACTTCTTCACTTGTGTATTCCAAGTACCCAGTATATATGAGGTGCTCAATAAATGGTTACTGAATGGAAAACAAATGAATGAAAAACTTGTGCAATACACCAGGAAAGCAAGCGGCTGAGCTGGAGCCAAAGCCCGCTTGCACATCCCCACGCCGCCTCAAGGCGGTCCTTCCAGAAGAGTCCAGCAGTCTTGGAAGGGAGGTCCCCTTCACAGGAATCTCACCTGTGTCCCCTCACTCCAAAGGCGCTCCAGCACTCAAGCTGGCTGGCATGCCTACCTTCTGAGAGGAAGACATTTTCCTTTTCGATTCTAGTGCTTCGGGATCAATAGTGGGGCTGCAGAGTTCACAGACAGAAATCGATCGATCTGGATCGATGTTGACAGCACAGCATGGTCATCAGCTTGCTCAGCGGCTCCTCCTGCTGTCTCCCTCTCCTCCTCTCTCAAAGGCATCATCAGGCCCAAGAACAGCCAGGGCTGTTACAAACTCAACTGGAAGGCCAGGGTCTGACCTGCCACCAACTGGACCCAAATCTCCTACAGCCAGACGCAGGGGACCCGGAGGCACAGAGAGGGTTCTCACGAGGCTAACCTTATGTGGAGGGCCCAGCGCAGGTCCCAGAGCAGGGCAGGCTCTCAGTCACGTTCTTCCCCTCTGTCCCTCCTGCCTGTGGTCCTCTTTCCTCAGCCTCTCTGCCTCTGGGGATGGCTCCTTTGCCTCCAAGTATGGAAAGCTTCTGCCAAATGCAGATAACACATGCTAGCTCAGCTCAGACAGCTCAGAAGAATCACCGGCACTGGGGGCTCTTGGCATGGTGATCCTTGATCTTTGGGACCTTCTCAGTCAGATATCAGCACCTTATTCTGTGGTTTTAGGATGAAGGCTGGTGGATCAGGATCAGGCTCTCCATAGGTGGTTAAGCCCTGGCCACCCTCCTAGGGGGAGAAAGTCAAGTGGATGGAAGGAGAGCAAAGTTAGGGATGCTGAGCCTTGCAGGGGAGGCTGCAGGGCCCAAGGACACCTTGGAACGGCATCCAGGGTAGGAGAGAGGAGGCAGGAGGTACATGGAGAGTCGGGGCTGTTCTGAGATATTAGCCGTGAGACAGAGAGCAGGTAAGTTAAGAGCCAGGGGCCCCCTGAAGGTTCTGCCCTGGGCAGGGAACATGGGGGCAGCAGGTTGGTGTAAAAACTAGATGGTAAGGGACTTCCCTGGTGGTTCAGTGGTTAAGACTCCACACTTCCAATGCAGGAGGCCTGGGTTCGACCTCTGGATGGGGACCTAGATCCCACATGCTGCAAATAAGACTGGCATAGCCAGATAAGTAAATAAAAATAAACATTGAAAGGGGCTTCCCTTGTGGCTCAATCGGTAAAGAATCTGCCTGCAATGCAGGAGACCCGGGTTCAATCCCTGGGCTGGGAAGATCCCCTAGAGGAGGAAATGGCAACCCACTCCAGTATTCTTGCCTGGAGAATCCCATGGACAGAGGAGCCTGGCAGGCTTCAGTCCATGGGGTAGTAAGAGTCGGATACGACTTAGCAACTAAGTCACCACCAAATATTAAAAAAAAAAACAAAAACCCACCTAGATGGTGACTGTGACATTCTCGTTACACTGTGAGAAGCTCTGCTGATTGATCATGGCCCTCCCCACACAGATCTCAGAGAGAAAGACCATCCTTAGGAGACGGTAAGAACAGCTAAAGTAGGGGCAAGAAAGAGAGAAGTGCGGAAAGCACAGGATGTCCCTGTTAGGTCAAGGGACTCTGCACCAAAACACCCCATTGCTGCTGTTTAGTTGCTCAGTCGTGTCTGACTCTTTGTGACCCCACAGACTGTAGCCCATCAGGGTCCTCCGACCATGGGATTTTCCAGGCAAGAATATTGGAGTGGGTTGCCATTTCCTTCTCCAGAGAAACTTCCCAATCCAGGAATCAAACTCTCCTGCATTGCAGGCAGATTCTTTACCACTGAGCCACCTGGGAAACCCAAAAATACCCCGGGGCCCTCCCTAAACGCAGCCACCACTTACGGAGCATCTGTTGTTTGCTTGGTGCAGTCCTGGCTCACCCCCCAGCACTTTCTAAGGGAAACAGCTTCATCATAAACTTGAGGAGCTGCAGGCACTGAGGTCAGATGAGTTTTCTAGGGCACAGCTTGTAGGTGACAGAGCCAGGAGCCAAACCCAGGTTGGCCTGGGCCCCTGCCTGGCGCCACTTGGGAGGTGGGTTCATTGGCTCCTGAAGGCCTTCTGTGTAGAAGGCTGCTCGGAGGACCCCTGCGTCTGGCCTGACTCCCTGAAAAGGTCTCCCAGCCTGGACCCCGAGGAGTGTGATGAGACTGATTATTCTTCCTTTCCTTCTCTTTATCCACAGGTGGTCCTTGCTCTGAGCAGACGAAAGATACAAAATTCTAGACCTAGAGAGAAAATTTTAAATTGCAAAAAGGGAGAGAGAGAGAGAAGGAAAGTATTCATTTAACCAAAAGGCTTCTTGTTTTCATGGGATTCCCCTAGTGCATTCAAAAATAAGACTCAATTTACAAAATTTATTTGATGCTCAACTTTTCAGGAACAGGACCATCATCAATTTACAAGAGAACAAAACTGCTCTCTTTCCTGGCTTTCCTCCTGATACCAACATGCCAGAGGGAACCAGGGTTTGCTGAAAAATGATTTACTCTACGAAAATGTTCTGGCAATTCTGCTTGCAATGTCTTCTTAGCACAGTGTTCAAATAGACTTTTGAAAACCAGCAAACTTAAAAATGCTCTGATGAGATCAGTGAAATATATTTTAGATTTCTTCCTTCTTCTGGGGGCCGAACACGTCATGTTTTTCTTCCTCTGGGTAATCTTTCACCTTGAAAGTTCAGTATTGCTTGTGCTCTAGGTGAGGTTGATGTACTGCTTTTACAAATCACATTTATTTTAATTTTTATATCTTAAAGAGAGTGAAAGGATGACACTAGAATAAACTGCTTCTTGTTTCCTCTCAGTTCAATCACCTCACACCCCCACCACCTTACAACAGATACTTAAAGAGGGTGGGGGAGAAGGCAATGGCACCCCACTCCAGTACTCTTGCCTGGAAAATCCCATGGATGGAGGAGCCTGGTAGGCTGCAGTCCATGGGGTCGCTAAGAGTCAGACATGACTGAGCAACTTCACTTTCACTCTTCACTTTCATGCATTGGAGAAGGAAATAGCAACCCACTCCAGTGTTCTTGCCTGGAGAACCCAGGGACGGGAGAGCCTGGTGGGCTGCCATCATGGGGTCGCACAGAGTTGGACACAACTGACATGACTTAGCAGCAGCAACCTTGGATTAAATGCTTGGCTATTTAATGTGGCTGCTAATCTTGCTGATTAAATAGCAAAAGCACCTCTCTCTGCAGCAGGCCGCTGTTCCCTACTGGGTGGTCTGAGGTCCTGCGGGTGATACAGGGCCAGAGTAATCTCAAAAGAAAGAGAACATCCTTCACAGAGAAGCTCATGAAATAGAGGAGGGGAAGCAGGAAGAGGGGACTTAGTGTATGTGGCTGCTTGATCTTTTTTTTTAATTGAAGAATAGGTGATTTACAATACTGTGCTATTTTCAGGGATACAGCAAAGTGATTCATATATATACATGCATACATATATAGAGAGATGAATATATATTCAAATGAATATATACATATTCATCAATGCTATTGGCCTGTAATTTTCTTTTTTGGTGGCGTTTTTGTCTGGCTTTGGTATCAGTGTGATGGTGGTTTCACTGAATGTCTTTGAGAGTGTTCCCTCCTCTTCAGTCTTTTGGAAGAGTTTGAGAAAGATTGGTATAAGTTCTTTGCATGTTTGGTAGGATTCACCTGTGAAGCAGATATATATAAGATTCTCTGGGATTGACATATACACACTGCTGCTGCTAAGTCGCTTCAGTCGTGTCCGACTCTGTGCAGCCCCATAGACAACAGCCCACCAGGCTCCCCGTCCCTGGGATTCTCCAGGCAAGAACACTGGAGTGGGTTGCTAGTTCCTTCTCCAATGCATGAAAGTGAAGAGTGAAAGTGAAGTCGCTCAGTCGTGTTCAACCCTTAGTGACCCCATGGACTGCAGCCTTCCAGCCTCCTCTGTGCATGGGATTTTCCAGGCAAGAGTACTGGAGTGGGGTGCCATTGCCTTCTCCATATACACACTACTATATATAAAATAGATAACCAACAAAGACCTACTGAATATCACAGAGAACTCTACTCAGTATTTCGTAATAACCTATAAGGGAAAAGAATCTGAGAAAGAACCTGATCTAACTTCAAATCAAGATTAAAACTTGAATCTTCCAGCATCCACATACCTCAGCTTGGCCCCGATTCCCCCGAGTCAACCAGTCAACCAAGAACGCCTCCAGCAGAAGCATCCACATCATGCAGCTGTCTTGAAATCCAGCAAGAACAAACATCCTATTTGACAGGTGCCTTTGTATACACTGGGGCTTCCTTGGTGGCTCAGATGGTAAAGAATCTGCCTGCAATGCAGGAGACCCAGGTTCAGTCCCTGGGAAGATCTCCTGGAGAAGGGAACTACTCCAGCATTCTTGCCTGGAGAACTCCATGGACAGAGGAGCCTGGAGGGCTACAGTCCATGGGGTCACAGTCAGACATGACTGAGTGACTGAAGCCAACAGCTCTTATACTGAATCCGCACGATAATGTTGAGAAGATGGGGGACACATTAAGGACCTGGAGTCACTTGCTCCCAGGCCAGCAGCGTCAGCACCACCTGCGAGCATCTTAAAAACACACAGCTTTGGGTCCAGACCCACCACTCAGACTCTGCCTTTTAACAGGATTGCTGGGGATTTGTCTGTACTCTGACATCGAGAAGCTCTGCTCTAGTATTTAGAGTTTAGAGACTATGTTTTATTTATCTTCACATTCCCAACGGCAGTGTCGCTTAATAGCTCATACTCAAGGAATGTTAGTTGAAGAGATAATACATGATAGATGGATAGACAGCCAGATAGGCAGATGCCTGGACAATTATATGAATAAACAAGATACAGTGTCCGATGGGACCCAGAAAATATGAAGTGATCAAAGTCACAGAGGTATGGACCCCGCAGAATCCAGGTCATCTCTAGATTCCTCTTCTTCCCATTTTTAATTTTGAGGCGAAGAAAGGGGGCTGCAAGGCCTGAGACGAGCCCTCCATTTGGACCACGCATGGGCAGAGGACAAACCACACTGCCGAGAAGGCACCCTTCTTCTGTCAACATTTCAGATCACTGGGTCATGTTTAGAGAGTATTTTTCACTGTCCGACTCAATGAAAGAAGCCACTAGATGTGCGGAAAAACCCACAGAGCCACTGTTTTCTGGCCACGTTGGAAATCAAATTATTCTGAGTGAGAGAAGTCAAGAGGAAGCGCTCTGCCTCACCCGAGATAACTGACTCTATTTTTATAAATGTGAATGCTACGACGACACTGAATCATCCAGAACTGGACGTTACGCTGCGGCGTGTCCTGCAGCCTAGACATGCCTCTGCCCTCCGCTCCCCTGGCATCAGCAAGTCCGCCAGAATGCATTACCTTGGGAGGGCAGAGCCTCCCTCGGCACCTGCCCCCGCCAAGTGGAGAATCCTATAGGTCCTGGCTCCCTACCGTCCACCTGTTGAGACCTGACAGAAGCCATGACAAGCTTCAAGGACTAAAGTAGCCAGAGCTACAATCACAGAAAAAGCTGGGTCACTG
>SJYF01000930.1:2003698-2016766 GCA_006410515.1 Procapra przewalskii
GACCTTGAGACTCAGCCAGTCAGCATACTCCCCATAGCCTGGTTAGAGCTAGCCCAGATAACACGAAAAGTCCCTTAAGCGAGCCTTCATGCGCAAAATTTAGCCAGTTAATAGATGCCAAGAACCCCTTGCAACCAATCCGCCCTTGCCAACTCCCTGTCTTTGTCCTAAACCTATAAATACTACTGTAATCCAGGGCTCGGGGCTCTCATCAAGACTCCATTGTGCTGGATGAGACGGGAGCCCTAACTCGAGCTAGAAATAAAACCTCTATGCTTTTGCATTGCTGTGGACATCTTATTCTCTCAGTTTTGGGGACTCAGACTTCGGGCATAACACCACCGTCTGCCACATCCCACCCATCACCCAGCCCAGGACAGGCCTGGAGGCTGCAGACTCCTTGGATGCAGAGCCAGGACATCTCACATCCAGAGGGTCAAAGGGGCTGGGGGAGACCCTCCGGCACTGACTCCCTCCCAAACGCATGTGAAACTCTGCCAGTGACCCAGGACAATGTCGCCTCCATCAGAAGTTCGTGGATGAATTCTCCTTTGGGAATCTGTTTCCTGTCCCTCTAAACTGGAAGCCCTTGACCTTTTTCTGAGTCTTGAAACCTGTGAGAAGCTGATAAAGGCCCCTTTCCCTCTTCCAGGGAAAATGCACAAGAATACAGTTCTTGCTTTTAATTTTAAGGGAACTTCTTAAGAGCTATTTGCAGAATCTCAAGGGTCCAGAAATTCTAGGTTAACAACCTCTGATAGAAATGCAAGCTTGAAGCCTTTTGCTCTGGTTTTCTAACATGCCTGAACCTTATCAAATGTCAACACCAATGAGAGCTGACTTAAACCTTTGGCCTAAAGGTTACTTAAGAAATGAGAGAGAAAAGGATTTGTGCAGAGTGGGAACTATACAGAGTCTGATCAGAGAAAACTGGCTTTGAGTCCCAATTCTTCATTTAATAGCTCTGGGTATTGGCAAAGCCCCTTCACCTCTCTGAGTTTCATTTTCTCATCTGAAAAGCAGGAATAATAACACTACCTCGTAGTTTTCAGACAACGCATTCAAAAAGTGACTACTGTGTATTATGCTTTGGTGCTTAATATACATTATTTCACAGTCTCTCCCTCTCCTTTCCTTTTCCTTCATGAGAACTGACAGATTCCCCAAGAAAGCTTCTCCCCCTCACACACCTGAGCCCCCTCTTTGACTCCTCCCTTTCTACTAAGACATTGATTGAGGAATTCTGCTAAAAATCCACCTGGGCTCAGGGAGTAACACTGACATCAACTGTCAAGAAACAATTTTCTTCACACTTCTTTCTGCGTGAGTCACTGGGGGAAGTACTGTGGGAGTGGGCCTCCGGGTGTAAGCTGAAATGAGCACAGTCCCCTAAAAAAGACAATACGACTTCAGGGTCATGGCTACCAAGAGCCAGGTGAGCCCTTCAGACAGTAAGTGCAGACCCAGGGAGGCACCTGAGGGTCTGGTGATCAGCGCTTGGGCTCAGAGGGGCAGGCAGACCACGGTTTGAACGCTGTCCCCCCGACTTACCACCTATAAAACACAGGGCAAGGTCACCTTAGTCTCCTGGTCTGAAAAGACAAACCACAGAGAAGGGCAATAATGAAACCTACTTCACAGGGCTGTACGTGGACTAAGGGACTGACTTACATAAACGCCGAGTCTGGGATGCCCCTTAGGGCATTGAACAGATCAAGGCTATTCTCAACGCCTGTGTGAGGTGACGGTGCCGGAGGAGGCTGCTGGGGAGAGAGAAGACAACGGGCAGAGAGGATTCAGAGCGGGAAAGGAGATGTGAGTGAGAACAGGGGGTCACCCAGGAACCTGGTCACCATCATCAAAGCTGGTGCCTAGCGGAAGAAGGATGCTGAACAAGGGACCAGAATCTGGCATCAGAATCTGGGTTACCACTGGGTGGTCCCAGGGGGAGGGGATATCTGAAACCCCACGAGGCTCCACAAGAGCCTAGGGCCGGGGAGCAGGAGTAAGCACGAGGGGACAGGGGGTGGCTGGCTCTGCGGGCTGGGGGCAGGAGGACAGTGTGGGCAGTCAGCACCTAGAAGGCTGACCCCGGGGCCTGGCACTCCCACAAGAGCTGAGTTTCTTAAATCCAGATTGCTTTCCTGGCTACTGTTTTCAACAGTTACAGACTACGTACTCAATAAATAACGTGCTGATTGATTTCTTCCTTGGATACTGTTGCCAGGAATGAATCTACCCGTGCAGCAGCTCGGGTACAGGGTTATGAATGGCTGGCTTCCGACCTCTAAGGAACCGGAGTCCGACAGGTCCAGGCGGGGGTCGGTGGGGCCGTGGTCACACAGGGCAGCTTGACCCTGGCCCCAGTCATTCGGCAGAATTAATGTGCCCACCGCCCACATTCCCTGGAAAATTGCCACTGTCGTGCCTGACCTCTGCCTCCAAGAGGTCCCTTGCGGTGAAGAAGGGAAGGTGAGGAGGCAGGTACGGTCAGAGAAACAGTAGGGTCTGCAGCAAAGACATCGCCCTCCTAATAGCTACATCAGCAAATAAGACAGAGGCAGACAGAACCTGCTCAGACATTGATGACAAGATGCCGGCGGGGGCCAAGGGGGCAGGGCAGGCCTGCAGTTCTCACGGACTCTTTAAAATTCTGCACAGTCTCCAAAGCCCAGAGGAGCCAGGTCATTAAAATCTTGTCTCTGCAGGCCAAGAATAGCTCAAGATTTATGCCCCATGTTGGAGAGTCCTGCTTGGCCTGGTTGCTGCCTCTGGGTAAGAGGAGCAATCTTGCTTCGATCAGCTCCAAGGCTAGGGCTCACGGGCCAGGCTTCCCAAGGTCTAAAGGGGCCAGAGCCCCCCACCCCACCCCACCCGAGAAGGCACTCAGGAGACACCCGGAGGGTAAGCGCCACGCTCAGGGCTGTGAGTTGCAGAGGAGGCACTAGCTGTGTGACATGGACAGGTCACTTAACCTCTCTGAGCCTCAGCTTCCTCATCTGTAAGATGGGAACAAAGAAAGTCCCCTTCCAAGGACTGTGGTGAGGGTCAGTACAGGCGATGCTCACAGGATGGTGCCTGAAACCAACTAAGCAAAAAGAACAGGAACTGTTGTTTTCCACGTAGGTGTCTCTCTCAAGTTCAGGGAAAACACAGAAGTGAAGGAGTACCAGGTAACTAAGAATATTCTCCAGGAGGTGGCTCTCCTAGGGTGCCCTGCGGGCCGAATGAGAAACAGACGGGGTGAGGCGGGTCCTTGGAGCACCACCCCTGTGCCCAGAGCAACGCCTGAGGTCAGGTCAACATTTCCACAACCAGGCTGCCACCAAAAGTGATACGAACAGGTCACATGTGCTCGAACGCTGCTTCCAGGACACCCCCCGTCATTTGAACAGCCTCAGAAATGCTCCATCCTAGAAACCCTGGGATGAGGGGCCGAAATACTAGCCAGGAACCTGGAACCACAGCTTCCCTGGAAAATCAACAGGGGCCAAGGTCTCCAAGTGCAGCTGAGGAGGAAGGCTGTCTGATCAGATGCTCCTGGAAGAGACAGATTGGTAGATACCAACCTCGCGTGGAATTAAGTCTCAACAAGCAGAGCAACGACACGCACTGGATAAAGCAAAGCTCTCCCTCCGATGAGGCCGGGGCTGCGGGGCACGTCTTATGAGGTGCAGGCTTTGACAGTCTGCAGGGAACCCCAGGGAACCGCACTTCCCAGAGTATCTGTGGAAACCATCCCGGAGTATGCTCCATTTTTAAAAGGTTCAGTGCTCAGAGGGTTTGGAAACTCTGTAGAAAGGAACCCCCATCGTCCATTTGCAACGCAGGAGAAATGGACCTAGAGGCCCTGCAGTTTGTCTGAAGCTAGAAGTGTTCGATTTTGCGGTAGACCCCACGGACCACAACTTGTGGGGGTGCCACAGCTCTGCTATGGAAGAAAAGCCAGCCTGGGGGTCTGTACTCTGCTGCTAAGCCAGGCGTCACTTCCCATCCCCAGGACCCCACACTCATGACCTGCCAGCCCCCCAGCAAGCCCACCAGCAATAGCCAGCCAGGCCTAATGATACAGGGCAGAAATAAGCACACAAGGAACCTGGGGGTTGAGGTAGGGGCTTGCAGAAATCCAGAAATCTCTGGATTTCTGCCTCTCTTGCTAAGTCTTCAGAGAGACTCGTATCGTACGTCACTAACATGCCTTCTTGGAAAAAATCATTATAATCTCATTGGCTAAAAGTAATTTTGAAACGGTATACAACTTGACTGTCCTAGCCACGTGGAGTTTGCAAATATTTACTTACTGACCAAAAAGGACATCATACAATATGTGATGCCTGGTAATTTGCTTTTTTTTTTTTTCATGAATTCACATTAAAAGATGTATGTTATTGTGCCTATTCATACACAGTAAACAAAAAGACATTTCTGCTTTTAATAATGTTCATGGAATCTAAGCTTTGGGTGTGAAGGCCCAGGCTGGACTAGCTGAAGAATTTTGCTGATAGCACCTTTGTCAGTGAGATGTTACTAACCCCATTTTGTGGATGAAACAGCTGAGGCCCATAACGGTGCCTGAGAAAGGTCAGACAAGCTGTACGCAGTGGACTGGGGCCCAGAGCTGAGGCTTCCTCCTTCCTGGAGCAGTGAACAGTCTTCCTTTCAGGCTGTTCTTGAGAGTCTTGGGACTAAAAAAGCGCCAGAGGTCAGTTCAGGTTTGTTCTGATTACATAACACCAGGTGCAAAGAATGAGTCGGCTCTGTGCCATCTTAGCCATTCCACCCAAAAGCCGATTGGAATAGTGTTTCTCCCACTGGATTATATACGAAAAAGCCAGCACAAAGGTCTCCTTATTTGCAGCACCGGGATGACTGTCCGAGGCCACAGGGGCTGCAGACAGCCTGCTCTGCAGAGGTGAGGCGCTGGCGGGTGTGCCCGACGGTGAAGGGTCCACCTAAGCCCCAGGCCCTCCCCACCCGGGGCTCCTCCTTCCATGGGAAAGGGCCTCGCATCGGAGTGCAGGATCTGCTGTCTGGGTAGACCATGCTGGGCTGCATCATAAACAACAGCAAACCGCAACCACTGGTTTGTCATTGACAAAATCAACAGAAGAATTTAAGGAAAAGTAAGCCCTTCGGGAGATTCGCATGGAGAGTGAAGCAGAAGGGGAGATCACTCGGGGCCCTCCAATACCCTCCCCACAGGGGTCACTGAACCCATGGATGCGGAGTGTGTGCTAAGCAGTCCAGGACCACAGGGGACCCATTTCCCTGCCTCTCTCTTGCAGGCACCCCTGGTCCAAGCTGTGTGTACATGAAGCTGAATGCCTAGGTTTGTATAAAATGTTCCCTACTCAACCTTCCCCCAGAGGAGGGCATGGCAACCCACTCCAGTACTCTTGCCTGGAGAATCCTATAGACAGAGGAGCCTGGTGGGCTATAGCCCATGGGGTCGCAAAGAGTCAGGCTCAACTGAGTGTGCCTCCAATAACATCAGCTAAAGCTTCCATGGCCCAAGCAATCCCGCTACGCCCCCAGGAAAGGTGTCTCTGGCTGGAATGTGGACCAGTTTGATCCCAAGCAAACAAGAGGAGCATCCATGTAACTCTCCTTCAGGGAGCCTTGTGCCCCCAGGGACCCAGGACATCGTGCCCATTCCTGCCACCCAGTTGGGGCCCGATTGTGAGCTCTGAGTGCGGGCCTGGCTGCAGACTCCATCTGGCTCTGTCCCTTGGATCCTCTGGCCTCCAGAGACCCCGTGAGTTTCAGATCCATGGGTGCAAACAGCCTGCTGCCCCAGTGTGGATCTGTGAACACAGGGGCCTGAGTTTGTCACCCGGAACAAACTCCCTGTTTTAGTCTTGGCAAAAAACAAACAAATAAACAAACAAACCCAGAACTTATCAGGCTGCTGACTTCTGCACTGCTGGGGGCTAGCAGACTTCACTCCCATAGACTCACACATTACAAACTTGGCCACAGGCTTCCCGGGTGGCTCAGTAGTAAAGAATCTGCCTGCCAGTGCAGGAGACACGGGTTCGATCCCTGATCCAGGAGGATCCCACATGCCTCGGAGCAACTAAGCCCGTGAGCCACAACTATTGAAACTGTGCTCTGGAGCCCGGGAGCCACAGCGACTGAGCTTGTGTGCCTCAGAGCCCATAATCTGCAATAGGAGAAGCCACCGCCGTGAGAAGCAGCATGTCTAGAGAGTAACGCTTGAGCACCGTAACTAGAGAAAAGCCCATGCAGAAATGAAGACCCAGCACAGACGAAAATAAATGAAATTTAAAATAAAAATCATTGAAAGAAACAGACTCGGCCACGTGCCCCACGGGATTCCCTGATTTATAGGAACCATGTTGCCTATTATGAAGGAGCCACTAAGGTGAGCTGCTTCCAGGGCCTGTGCTAACTCCGCGGCTGGCCCTGGCCCTGGCGTCCCAGCGAGTCTGAGGAGGGGCTTTAAGCCACCGTCTAAAGACGCCAGCTCTTGGGAGCATCAGGCCTGCTCTGGGCTGAGCTGGGCCTTCCCCCATCTGTATTCCTAGGGTGGGCCCAGTCTGCACCCAGTACTCAGCCCATCTCCCTGAGCATGTAACCAAGGGAACATGTATCCCCTGGCTGTGCGCACCATGGTGTTTGACTTCAACTGGATTCAGTGGACACTTGCTGGACGAGTAAGCGAACAGCTTCCTTCCTTCCTGATCCACCTGGACCAGTGCTTTGCCTTCTCTCAAGGCTGCATCTGACAAAATGTGGTCCACTGGAGAAGGGCATGGCAAACCACTTCAGCATTCTTGCCTTGAGAACCCCATGAACAGTATGAAAAGGCAAAAAGATAGGACACTGAGAGAGGAACTCCCCAGGCTGGTAGGTGCCCGATATGCTACTGGAGGTCAGTGGAGAAATAACTCCAGAAAGAATGAAGAGACAGAGCCAAAGCAAAAATGACATCCAGATGTGGATGTGACTGGTGATGGAAGTAAAGTCAGATAATGTAAAGAGCAATATTGCACAGGAACTTGGAATGTCAGTCCATGGATCCAGGTAAATTGGAAGTGGTCAGACAGAAGATGGCAAGAGCGAACATTGACATTTTAGGAATCAGCCAACTAAAATGGACTAGAATGGGTGAATCATTATATCTACTACTGTGGGCAGGAATCCCTTAGAAGAAAGGGAGTAGCCACCATAGTCAACAAAAGAGTCCAAAATGCAGTACTTGGATGCAGTCTCAAAATTACAGAATGATCTCTGCTCATTTCCAAGGCAAACCATTCAATATCATAGTAATCCAAGTCAATGCCCAGACCAGTAATGCCCAAGAAGCTGAAGCTGAACAGTTCTATGAAGACCTACAAGACCTTTTAGAACTAACACCCAAAAAAGACGTCTTTTTCGCCATAGGAGACTGAAATGCAAAAGTAGGAAGTCAAGAAATACCTGGAGTAACAGGCAAATTTGGCCTTGGAGTACAGAATGAAGCAGGGCAAAGGCTAATAGAGTTTTGCCAAGAGAACACACTGGTCATAGCAAACACCCTCTTCCAACAACACAAGAGAAGACTCTACACATGGACATCACCAGATGATCAATACCAAAATCAGATTGATTTTATTTTTTGCAGCCAAAGATAGGAGAAGCTCTATACAGTCAGCAAAACAAGACTAAGAGCAGACTGTGGCTCAGATCATGAACTCTTTATTGCCAAATTCAGACTTAAATTGAAGAAAGTAGGGAAAACCACTAGACCATTCAGGTATGACCTAAATCAAATCCCTTATGATTATACAGTAGAAGTGAGAAATAGATTCAAGGGATTAGATCTGATACAGTGCCTGAAGAACTATGGACGGAGGTTCATGACATTGTATAGGAGGCAGGGATCAAGACCATCCCCAAGAAAAAGAAATGCAAAAAGGCAAAATGGTTGTCTGAGGAGGCCTTACAAATAGCTGTGAAAAGAAGAGAAGTGAAAGGCAAAGGAGAAAAGGAAAGATATACCCATCTGAATGCAGAGTTCCAAAGAATAGCAAGGAGAGATAAGAAAGCTTTCCTTGGTGATCAATGCAAAGAAATACAGGAAAATAATAGAATGGGAAAGCCTAGAGATCTCTTCAGGAAATTAGAGATACTAAGGAAACATCTCATGCAAAAATGGACTCGATAAAGGACAGAAATGGTCTGGACCTAACAGAAGAAGATATTGAGAAGAGGAGGCAAGAATACACAGAAGAATTGTACAAAAAAGATCTTCACGACCCAGATAACCATGATGGTGTGATCATTAACCTAGAGCCAGACATCTTGGAATGTGAAATCAAGTGGGCCTTTGGAAGCATCACTGTGAACAAAGCTAGTGGAGTTGATGGAATTCCAGTTGAGCTGTTTCAGAACTTGAAAGATGATGCTGTGAAACTGCTACACTCAATATGCCAGCAAATTTGGAAAACTCAGCAGTGGCCACAGGACTGGAAAAGGTCAGTTTTCATTCCAATCTCAAGAAAAGGCAATGCCAAAGAATGTTAAAACTACTGCACAACTGCACTTATCTCACATGCTAGCGTAGTAATGCTCAAAATTCCCCAAGTCAGGCTTGAACAGTATATGAACAGAGAACTTCCAGATGTTCAAGCTGGATTTAGAAAAGGCAGAGGAACCAGAGATCAAATTGCCAAAATCCACTGGATCATCAAAAGAACAAGAGTTCCAGAAAAACCTCTACTTCTGCTTTATTGACTATGCCAAAGCCTTTGACTGTGTGGATCAAACTGTGGAAAATTTTTAAAGAGATGGAATACCAGACCACCTGATCTGCCTCCTGAGAAATCTGTATGCAGGTCAGGAAGCAACAGTGAGAACTGGACATGGAACAACAGACTGGTTCCAAAGAGGTAAAGGAGTATGTCAAGGCCATATATTGTCACCCGCTTATTTATCTTATATGCAGAGTACATGATGAGAAGTGCTGGGCTGGAGGAAGCACAAGCTAGAATCAAGATTTCTGGGAGAAATATCAGTAACCTCAGACAATGCAGATGATACCACCTTTATGGCAGAAAGCAAAAAAGAACTAAAGAGCCTCTTGATGAAAGTGAAAGAGGAGAGTGAAAAAGTTGGCTTAAAACTCAACAATCAGAAAATGAAGATCATGGCATCTGGTCTTATCATTTCATGGTAAATAGATATAGATGGGGAAACAATGGAAAGAGTGACAGACTTTATTTTGGGGGGCTCCAAAATCACTGCAGATGGTGACTGCAGCCATGAAATTAAAAGACACTTGCTCCTTGGAAGAAAAGTTATGACCAACCTAGAGAGCATATTAAACAACAAAGGGGTTTTTCCAGTGGTCATGTGTGGATGTGAGAGTTGGACTAAAGAAAGCTGAGCACTGAAGAATTGATGCTTTTGAACTGTGGTGTTGGAGAAGACTCTTGATAGTCCCTTGGACTGCAAGGAGATCCAACCAGTCCATCCTAAAGGAAATCAGTCCTAAATTTTCATTGGAAGGACTGATGCTGAAGCTGAAACTCCAGTCATTTGGCCACCTAATGCGAAGAACTGACTCATTGGAAAAGACCCTGATGCTGGGAAAGATTGAGAGCAGGAGGAGAAGGGGTCAACAGAGGATGAGATGGTTGGATGGCATCACCGACTCGATGGGCATGAGTCTGAGTAAACTCCAGGAGCTGGTGATGGACATGGAGGCCTGGCGTGCTGCAGTCCACAGGGTCGCAAAGAGTCGGACACAACCGAGTGACTGACCTGAACTGAACTGAAGGCTACATCTCTGCCTTCTCCCAAGGCTTCAGTCTTTTCTCTAATTTTTTTTTTTTAGAGAGGAATGATCTCTGCCCTCTTTTCTACTATTTACTTTTGGCCGTGCTGGGTCTTCGTTGCTGTGCAGACTTTTCTCTAGTTGCAGCGAGTGGGGGCTAGTCTTCACTGGGGAGTGCGGCTTCTCATCGAAGTGGCTTCCTTTGGCGCAGAGCACAGGCTTCAGTAGTAGCAGCCCGTGGGCTCGGAAGCTGTGCTCCAGGACTCTAGAGCACAGGCTCGACAGCTATGGCGCTGGGCCTCAGTTGCTCCACAGCATGTGGGATCTTCCCAGATCAGGGAGCGAACCTGTGTCTCTTGCATTGGCAGATGAATTCTTTACCACTGAGCCTCTAGGGAAGCCCCCAAACTTTCCTCCCCAAGGCCAAATCCATGCCCACCCCTGGCTACTAGAGCAGATGCCCGGTGGGGGGGGGGGGCCCTCAGGCTGGAACCCTGCCTCCTCAGCTCCCCTCCTCCCAATGTAGGGCCTGGGGAACTGCCGCTCTCCACCTGCCTCCCCTGCTTCCCTCGGCTCCCATCAGCTCCCAGGTGAACCCCATATCGCCTCCCAAAGCCCTCGGGCTCCTCCCCAGCACCATCGCTGCCCTATCTCTGCAACGTCCCTCAGAGCCGTGGACCACAGCGATCCTGGAAGGTCTCCCTAAGTTGCCAGTGTGGCACGGCCACTCCACGGGCCTCCAGCATCCGGGGGTACAAGTCCCTTCACACCCGGCCACCACCAGCCCCTCTGCCCACGCTCCCCTGCCCCCACGCCAGCTTCCTCTGAACTTGCAGGGACTCTGCGGACACCCCTTCCGTGGAGAAGCTGCCCTCCCACTTTTCTTTGTTTTTTTTTTTCCTCCCACTTTTCTTACATTTCCTTTTCAGATACACAAGACCACCCAGTGGTAATCTGTATTCTCTTTTGTTCTAGGCCTTCGACCTTTTCCCAAATTGAATTTTCCTTTTTTTCTTTAATGGGGTAAAATATACATAACATGAAATCTACCATTTGAAGCATTTTTAAGGGTACAGCTCAGGGGCATTAGGTACATTTACAATTGTTGCACACCCATCACCCCAGCTGTCCTCAGAACTCTATTCTTCCCGCAGCAGCAGTACGGAAATTCCATGTCCATGAGACCACGGCTCCCCACCCCCCTCCCCCAGCCCCTGGTGACCACCTCCTACTTTCTGTCTCAGTGAATTTGACTCCTCTAAGGATTTCATCTGAATGGAAGCAGACAGCATTTGTCCCTTTGTGACTGGCTATTTTCACTCGGCATACTATCCTCAAGGTTCGTCCGTATTGTGGTATGTGTCAGAATCTCCTTCCTTTTTAAGGCTAAAAATAATTTTTCATTGTATGCATGAACTACATTCTGCTGCTCCTTTCATCCCCCAGTGGACACTTGGGTCGCTTCCATGTTTTGACTATTGCGAATAGTCTGCTATGAACTTGAGTGGACACATACCTATTTGAGACTCTGCTCTCAGTTCCCCTGGGGATATGGCTCAGCTGGTAAAGAATCCGCCTGCAGTGCTGGAGACCTGGGTTCAGTCCTTGGGTGGGAAGATCCCCTGGAGGAGGGAAAGGCTACACATTGCAGTAATCTGGCCTAGAGAATTCCATGGACTATATAGTCCATGGGGTCACAAAGAGTCAGACACGACTAAGCCACTTTCACAGATACCTTGGAGAAGGAAATGCCAGCCCACGCTAGTACTCTTGCCTGGAGAATTCTATGGACAGAGGAGCCTGGAGGGATACAGTCCTTGGGGTTGCAAAGAATCACTGAGTGACGGACAAACATAGATACCTAGGTGTGGAGTAGCTGGGCCCAGAGTCATTCTGTTTAACTTTTTAGGAAGCACCAGACTGTCTTCCATTCAAATGTCATTTTATTTTCCATCCTTCTCACTCATCAGCTCTGAACATGGAGAGGACAGACCCAGACCCCTAGAGAAGCAGTCAAGCTGCAAGTGTTGCAGAGAAGAACCAAATCTGACTCCATGTTGGAATTGTTTCTTTGACTTGCTTTTCATTGCTTCTGTTACTATCATCATACAGAAGGGCCTGCCTCAGAGAATCCTGCCCCTCTGCCTGACTGCTTAACTAAAGTGCCTTTGTTCAGAACCCTGTCCACATGCAGATGGCAGGAAGGAAGAAATTAACGCATACCCCTGTCCGAGGCTTGCCATTCTAGCTATTTGCAAGATTCATGGCCTTTTTACTTTGCTTCTTCACCTCCCCCACCCCATCTCTGATCTATACAAGAACCTGGCACCCAGTTCCCAATAAGACAGTTATTTGCAGGCACTAGCTGCCATCTTCTTGGTCAGACGGCTCCCCGATTAAAGTCTCTTCCTTGCCTCAGCCCCTCTTCTCTAGGATTCATTGGCCCACTGTATGGCAAGCAGGGTGAGCTTGGACTCAGTAACAAAAGTTGCTAGGAGTTCCTTAAGAGGCAGAAGGAGATTTCTCAGCACAGGAGTCTCAGAGAGAAGGGTGGGGGCCGGGCGAGGCCCATAGCTCTGAGGATGGGCTCATTCCAGGGCAGAAGGGATGGACGGAGGGAGGGAATGAGAAGGTCTGTAGGGGGAGGAGCTGTCTTCTCAGAAATAAGCCACCTGAGAGCCTAGTGGAGATGCTCGTGGCCTGGTGCCTGTGATGTCCAGCTGATAGCATAGCCCCGAGAAAAATCCCTGTAAGGCAGGCCTAAGGAGCGACGCTTCTGAAAGAGATCTGGACCAGGCATGCTCCGCAGGCCGGCTGCAGCCAATGGCAGCCCCTCCGTGTCTCCACCTGGAGCAGCTTCCCGCCAGGCTCTTACTGATGCCCCAGCATCTCATTCGAGCACCAATCTTCCCAGGAGAGCCTTCCTGGCCGCTTGCCCCCCACCCAGGCTGGTCATGCCCACTCACTCAGCACATCTCCACCACCAGGCTGCTGGCTTTCTGTTCATCACCCCATGAAGTTGTGTTCCTCAAAATGACACCTCTGTCTCCTCAAAACCTAGCATGGTTGAAGCTCTTCACATATTTTTGGAGGGGTGAAGGATATTTCCCAGGTAAGTTTCTGCAGTCAAGGGCATCGGTACGTACTGAGATAGGGCCTCTCTTGACCTCGGAACTCCTGACTTGGGGGCTGAAGAATTCTTTGCTAGTGGGGGGTGGGCGGTCCCTGTGCATTGTGGGATATTCAGCAGCACCCTTGGCCTCAACTCACCGGATGCCAGCACCCTT
>SJYF01000930.1:2023201-2046420 GCA_006410515.1 Procapra przewalskii
AGCCGCATCAGAGTCGCAACTCACTACGTTTCTCTGGGATGACGGGCCCTCCGAGGGGCATTCCTCCAGGCCCTTTCACCACGGATGTCCAACTCTGAGATGAAAGAGCGTTGTCCCAGCTGCGGGACTCTCAGGACGCGCAGGTGGGAGACTGCGGTGGTCCAGGGGAAGGCATTGTGCTGGGCCCAGGGAGGCCCTTGGGACAATCTCCTTCAGGGCATTTATGGAGCCCGGGGTGGCGGCTGGAAGAGCAGGGAACCAGGCTAGAAGGCACCAGAAGGACCACATCCCCATCCTCCCACCCCCTTCCTCCCCTTTCTTCAAACCCCAGGCCATCGCGCCTTCCTCCAGGCTCTGGGGTCCGGAAGCTGGTCTCTGCAGCCCTCCTGGCACACGGTGTCAGCCGTACCAGGCTCCTGCCCACAGGAACCGGCAGCACCAGCGGGGGCATGGGGATCTGGGTGAGGAGGAGAGAGGGGTGATGCACAGATGGGTCCACGTGGAGGGAGATGAAAGCCTCCCCAGCCCTGGGCACCTAGAAGTCCTCGAGAGCATGGTCACTGGCCTCGCCACCCCACGCGTCAGCGGCAGGGCCTCAGTGTTGACACTGAACAGCTTCCAAGGTGTGCAGGGAAGAGCTCCAAGTGCCCCGGCCGAATGGAGCCTAGACACGACCCCCTGGCCCCCCAAGCCCCAATTCCCGGCTCTTTCTAACGGGCCGTCCAGCGTCAGGGCCAGCTCAGCACCCCAGTCAGACACGTGCACACACAGGAGGTGGACGCTCACAGCATCCAGCTCTCCCCGCCCGCTGCGCCAGGTAACGGCGGCCCGAAGCACGTGGGGCGCGTGGCCACGGGCAGCAAAGCGCAGGCTGTCCCGGGCGTGATGGGTCCTCGCGATGCCCTCTCTTCCGCAGGGACCACAGCTTCTGTGTGTTTTCTTTGCTGTGTTTTCAGATGATCTAAAGTAGCCAAGGGCTGGGGGAGGGGAGCAGACAGGCAGGAGAAGTGAGGACCAAGGAGACCTCCTTCCTCCGCCCTCACCACTGGGTTACCTCCAAGGCTCCCCCTCCGGCCCAGAGCAAGCCTGGTGGGGCCTGGGACGGCACCCTCCCACCAGGACAGAAGCTTTCGCATCCCATCGACTTCCCTGGCCTTGCTGCCCCAACACGGAGGCCAGTCTCCTTTTCTGCAGGCTGTGAGCCGCCCTCCCCCACTGGCTGTTCTGTCCTGAGTCCGTGGCCCTTCCCTACCCATCTCCCAGCCCCACCCGGGGAACAGGGCTGACCTTGGGCAGCCTGACCTGAATGGCGGGGGTGGTGCATTTAACATTTCCCTTAACCTTTAAGCCACACAGAGGAGTTAAGGAGGAACTGCAGGCCTGTTTTACAGGGAAGAAGACTGAGGCTCCTAAAGAAGCACATGGTGTGGCTTAGCCTGAGCGGAAGTCTGTCCAGCCTCAGAAGCCAGGCACTTTCCTTTACATCAATCACTGAAAGGTCTGACTTCCAACCTGAACGCTGAAGAACTCAGAAACCTCCCAAACCCCTTCACCTGATCCTCACTGGACTGACTGGTTTTATTAGGAAACCAAGAGTTGCTGGGTATCCTTCCCATTTCTGTACCACTTCTAGGTTTTCTGAGCAGCTCTACATACATATCACATGCTGATGGGATGCTCCATCAGGGCCTTTCCCTGGTGGCTCAGTTGGCAAAGAATCCGCCTGCAATGCAGGAGACCCCAGTTCGATTTCTGGGTCAGGAAGATCCACTGGAGAAGGGATAGGCTACCCACGCTAGGATTCTTGGGCTTCCCTTGTGGCTCAGCTGGTTAAGAATCTGCCTGCAATGCGGGAGACCTGGGTTCGATTCCTGGGTTGAGAAGATCCCCTGGAGAAGGGAATGGCTCCCCACTGCAGTATTCTGGCCTGGAGAATTCCATGGACTGTATAGTCTAAGAGGTCGCAAGGAGTCAGACACAACTGACTGATTTTCACTTCAATTTACTTCATTAGGGTTCAGGCAGGTGTTGTGGAACTTTTTCTTGTCAATAAAGGCCACTTGATCAATATAAAACTAATGTAAAATGCAAAGCTGCATGTGATTTAGTAGAAAGACTCATTTTAAAATTTGTAAATTTAAGCAATTTCGGCATCCAATATTTTAGAAAAACAACGCTACTGTGCGGAACTTCCACACTGACATAGAAGGACCCCAGGAAAGGGATCATCAGGCACAGCACAGGCTGGAAAGGTGAGAGCCCAGCTGCACAAGTGCACACACGGTCCTGACACGCACCCCAGGCTGGGGCAGGGGGCAGGGTAGGCGGGAGACCTCGGTCCTGGCGGCACATGCGGACTTTGGAGCCCGCGGAGTCCCTCCTCTCCGAGAGGTGGGACCTTGGGCAGGTTTCTGAATTGCTCTCGGGCCTCCGTCTCCCCATCTATGAGACTAATGGTGCCTAGTTTACAGGAGGGTAGATTCATCATTTCATTCCACAAACACTTGTTAAGTACCTACCACTTCTAGACCCTTTCTAGACTCTGGAAGTAGAGCAGCGAATGAGCCAGACAAGGTCCCTGGTCTCAGAGAATGGTTTTGTTTTTTGGTTTTTTTTAACTTTTTATGTCTTAGTTGGGCTTCCCTGGTAGCTCGTTGGTAAAGAGTCTGCATGAAGTGCAGGAGACCTGGTTCGATCCCTGGGTTCGATCCCTGGGTCAGGAAGATTCCCTGGAGAAGGAAATAGCAACCCCCTCCAGTATTCTTGCCTGGAGAATCCCATGGACAGAGAAGCCTGGTGGGCTACAGTCCAGGGGGTCACAAAGAGTCGGACACGACTGAGCAACTGAACCACCACCACAATCGATTAACAGCGTTGCAATGGTTTTGGGGGGACAGCGAAGGGATTCAGCCATACACATCCATGATAGAGAACGTATTTTTTTAACACAGGTAGAGGGAGACAGATAAAGCACCAGAGATAGGATGATTCCAGATAATGAAGAAAGTTAAACAGAATGACGTGCTGGTGGGCGGATGGATGGCTGGTGGGGAGCTGAGTGGGGACTTCGGAGCGGTCTTTTCTGGGGAGGTGACATTTGTGCTGAGACAGGCATGGAGGACCCAGGGAGCTCCAGGGGGCAGTGACACGGACATGCGCCAAGGCCCTGAGTGGAGCGGGGCCTGGGGAACGGATCACAGGGCAGCACGTTAGGGGGAGGCTCAGGCTTGGCAGTCACGCCTGGCACCCAGCTGGGGGTCAGTGACCCAGGCCATTGTCGCTCCTGGCAGAACACAGTCCACTAGCAGTCCAGACAGTGACATTCTGGTAGGGAGCGGGTCCAACAGCAGCGGCTTCGCCCACTCTGAGACCTGTGATGCTATCCCAAATGCCATCTGCAGCAGCAATAAGAACTAATAGAGAGCTTTGTCTACACCAGACGGGGAGAGCCAGGGTGGCTCCCAATACTCCACCCACTGGGGAGACAGCACCCAAAGACTGACCGTGTGCCCAGCCTGGGGCCGAATCCCCAGGCAGTGCTCGGAGGTCACGTCTTAGCATTTTCAACCTCGCCTCCGACAGGAGAGTCATCCTCTGCACCCATGCAGACACACACCTGCCCCGTGGTCCAGGGAGAAGGCAGAAGTGGGAGGAGCCAGGGGGTGACCAGCCGGCCTTCTTGCCAGACATCATCCAGGAACCTAACCTCGAGCCAGGGTCGGGGGACTTGTTTATGAAAAGATGCTCTTCTGAATATCCCAGCTGCCATAGCCAAGATCAGATCACATCCCAGGGTTAACAGGGTAGAAATATACAAGTGCCGGGCTGTGATCTCATGGCCAAAGCTGGCTGCGTGCTTTGCGTGGCCCTGTGCAAAATGAAAATGCAATGTTAAAAAATGAGGAATCTTTAAAAAAAAAAAAAACTCCCAATTGAGAACCTGATGTATAGCAGCGGGAGCTCAGCTAGGTGCTCTGTGATGACCTAGGTGAACGGGATGGTGGGGCAGGGGAGTAGGAAGGAGGTCCAAGAGGGAGGGGATATATGTGCACACACAGCTGACTCACGTTGCTGTACAGCAGAAACTAACAGTATTGTAAAGCAACTATACTCCAATAAAAGAAAAAAACAACAAGGAATAATTCAAAAGGACCGCAACAGCATGGAGGCAAGCACAGGAGCTTTGCAAGAGCAGGGCCCCCAGCAACTTCAGGGGTTTCCAGCCTCACCCACAGCTCAAAAAAAGGCACAAAGTTTTCAAACTCCAGCACCAGTGAGACCGAGGCCTCCTAGAGCCCAGACCATGTGACACCCCCCACACACACACCCACCCAGTGGCGTCCTCTGGGCCATTGGCCTCCGAGTTTGTTGTGAGCGATCAGATCAGATAATGAAGGTGGAAGGGCCAGGGTGGCAGGCGCTACCCAAACAGGACGGATTACTATTATTCAGCCAGACTGGCGAGTGCCGGGATTTCTGAAGAACATTGACATTCCCCGGCAATTAAGTCAAATTAACATAATTCCAACAAAACATCTAATTTTAGCTATGTGTAACAATCCCCCCTCAGCAGCACAGACACTGTGCCTCACATCGGAGCAGCGTGGCACCAGAGACGCAGGAAGGAGACCGAGGCGCAATGACACAAGCCTCCCCCCAGCCCAGGCAGGCACCAGATTGCTTCTATTTTCACAACCAAAAGACGCGCTCCTGGACGGTTGATCTCACCCTCGCGGCCAGCTGTCCTGCTGGCCTGGCTCCTCCGAGCTTCTCCAGCGACTGAGGGGGCCTCAACACCCAGAGCAGCCCCCCTGGGAAAAAGACGTAGCAGCACCCCTGCCGGAGGTGAGATCCTGAGACTCTCCCATGGACCAGTCCTCTGGCCTCAGTTTTCCGGGCTGTGAAATGGGAGCAATAATGTTCATCACGTCTCCATGTGTCAAAAAGATCCTTTAAAAAAGTCAACCACTGGGACGTCCCTGGTGGGTCCAGTGGTTAAGAATCTGCCTTGCAGTGCAAGGGACCTGGGTTCGATCCCTGGTCAGGGAACTAAGATCCCACCTGCCGCGGAGCAACTAAGCCCACATACCGCAAGTACTGAAGCTGCGGCTCTCTGGAGCCCTCATGCCACAACTAAAGTGTCCGTAAGCCACAGCAAAAGATCCCACGTGACGCAGCAAATATCCTGAGTGTACGACCAACACCCAACGCAGCCAAAAGCAACAGCAAAACTGCTTTTTAAAAAGAAGTCAGTGATTAGTCTCTGTTTCCGTGCACATGCTGAATGTAAATCATCAGACTCATCATCCAACCAGCAGGTTCTAGGGACACAGAAATGACCAGGGCACAGCCTCTCGGCAAGGTCTAACAAGGAAGCAGCATCAGGCCCAGCCGTGGCAAGCTGCACCCAAGGACCAGATCCAGCCTGCGGGCAGCTCTCCTACAGCCCAGACGCTGAGAATGGCTTTCACATTTTTAAACGGTAGGGGGGAAATAAAAGAATAACATTTTGTAACACGTGAAAAGGTGCTGAAATCCAACTTTCAGGGTCCATAAATAAAGTTTTATTGGAACCCAGCTGTGCTCATTCATGTGCACACAGTCCATGGCTGCTTTTTTGCCAGGCTGGCAGAGCTGAATGCCTCCAACCGAGAGTGAAAAATATTTCCTATCTGGCCTTTAGCTCTGGACTTGCTTCTAGTAGGGTGACCTATTAGAAACTGTCCTGGTTTGTCTGGGACACAGGGCTTCCAATCCTAAAACTGGTTCAGTCCCAGGCAGACTGGGACAGCTGGTAATTTCTGGCATTTCAGTCATCTATTCTGCCCCCTTTCCCTCAGTCAAGTGCGAGCCCCTAAAGAGCAGAAGCAGTTTTGCTCTGTGTAGGCCCCCGCCCTAGACAAGAGAACTGAACAGAGGCAATGAAGGAAACAAACTACAAAATTCTAAGTATGCTGTGTCCACAACAACAGGAAACACAGGAACGGTCTAAAATATATACACCCTAACTTACAGGAACAGTGTATTAGAGAATAGAGCTACGGATGGTTTAAAAAAATGTTTCTCTGTTTAGTGAAATCCTTGTAATGTTATTAAATCAGTTCTTTAAAAAATGAAAAAGAAAAGCATGCCAACCTCTGGTTAAAACGAAACAACGATTGCTGGAACGGTGAGACTAGCAGGACGGATGGACACAAAAGAGGGGCAATTATTTCTGCCTGGCAGTCAGGGACGTCTTCTCGGAAGAGGTGATAGTTTTTCTGGACTTTAAGGATGAATATGAGTTTGTTGGGTAGCCAAGGGGAGAGGGGTTTCAAACTTTGAGCGCAGCACGGGGTACGACAGCATGCAGGCAAGGACCCTGCACAAATGATGAAGAGGTGAAGAGGGGGAAGGGAAGAAGAAAAGTGGGAAGGAAGAGCTTAGGCCAAGGATGGAGGACACAGTGTGCCTGCAAGAAACTTTTCTTATCCCGTTTCCCCAAGAAAGAGCACAATGAAATAGAGGGCAACTAAGACAGATAGGGCTTCCCAGGTAAGGAAACTGCCTTCCCAGTGGGAAGATGAGGCCTTTCCGGTGGTAAGGAAACTGCCTGCAGTGTAGGAGACGTGGGTTCGATCTTTAAGTTGGGAAAATCCCCTGGAAAAGTAAATGGTAACCCGCTCCAGTACTCTTGCCTAGAAAATTCCGTGGACAGAAGAGCCTGGCAGGCTGTAGTCCATGGGGTGGCAAAGAGTTGGACATGACTTAGAGACTGGACACAGCACAGCACAAGATAGATAACAGACAGACAGACGCACTTGTTAACTCAAGAGGCAACAAGACCTTACCTCCCAGTAGTACCCAGAAGGCCCAGGTTCAGAGCTTGCTCATGCATGTGCCTGGGAGAAGTGACCCCCCACCCCTGCCCTGGTCTCAGTTCCTGCACATAGAATGAGGAGGTTGTCCTTCACAAACATGCCCCCGAGGCTGCGGATGCATGGAATAAACCCAGTGTCCACAGCAGGCCGTGGCTGGCTGTGCACGGGTCCCGAGCAGGGCCAGAGCTGCACGTGGGACCGGAGAACACGAGTTAGGACAGCAGCTGAGGGCTCGTGGCAACAATCCATCCAGAGCACCTAGGACAGCAGCTGAGGGCTCGTGGCAACAATCCATCCAGAGCACCTTTCCGTCCACCTGGCCCGGGGAGGGCTCAGGCTTCTCCACCCAAACTCAGCCCCCTGGCAGCCTCCTCTGTGCCAGGGTACCCAGTTAGCCCACAGAGCAGGGGAAACACCCCATCTCTGCAGGCTCTCCCACCTGCTGCCTGGACGTGGCAGGGCCCTTTCCACGTAGAACCAAAGGACCAGAGTCCCTCAGCCCTTCTCCGAGTTCCTGCTACCAGGTCATGCTCAACAAATCCCAGCTCGTAAGGGCAGGGATTTCTCGCCACTTTTACACATGAGAGCTGAGCCTGGGGGCCTGGTTCTAGTGTGAGCTGGGCCACTAGGAATGGCTGTGTGATCTGATGAGCTACTTCCTGTCTCTGGACCACGGTCTCTCCACGAAGGGGCGGGGCTGTGAGATCCCCAAGGTCTCTTCCAAGACGCTGTGTTAGCTGGCCTACTCCAATCCCTCTGTGCTACAATCCCTGAGAGGCTCAGAGAGGTGAAGCAACGGTCCCAAGGTTGCCCAGCCACGTCTCAGCATCCTCAGTGCCGCACGCTCCCATGACCAGGCTCTGGTTGGGCACTGCCTTGGACGTCTCTCTCTGTATCCATCTCCAGGTCTCTGTGTGTCTTGAGTCTTCACGAGGGAGGGCTCATGCCTTCCCTGCCACGTGGTTTGGAGGCCCGCATAGAACAGGATGCATTTCACCTTGCAGAGTCAAGGAACTGACCTGCGTGGCGTTCTCGTCCACCTCCAAGCTCGGTGCTAAGGGCTTTTAAAACGTCCTCCATTTCCGGCCCCTCATGGTTCCGCCCTTAGGAATGTATTTCATTCTGTCTGAGCCTCATCACAGCCCTAGAGGGGGTAAGGTGCAGGTTTTCCCATCCGGCAGTTGGTGTGAACCCCAGCCCTGGCTCTGATCAGCTATGTGACCTGCGGCGGTTTCTTAACCTTCCTGAGCCCTCCAAGGTCCTGTATAATGGCCCATTCAGCCAGCCTCCAGGGTGGAGTGGGCTCAGGTGAGTCACGCCCCCCGCTGTCCCTTCTGTTCCTCAGCGGAGAGAATACGAGCCACCGATGGCCGGGGCTCGCCATGTCCCTGCAGGTGGCGGGGTAGGCGGCTGGTGGATGCGGAAAACTAAACGCAACACGGATTTCAATGCACCACACGCTACATCTGCTTCTGCCCGCTTGTTACAAAACTCCAGGACTTCAGAGGGAGACAGTCTGAAGACAACCAGCACAGGCATGTCCAGACGGTGTGAACCACACTGAGTCTTCCCAGGCTCACTGTCCTCCTGAGAGACACGCCTGTTACCTGCCTCTCTGCCCAGCCGCCAAGAGTACAGCAAAGTAACTCACTGGCCCTGCTGGCCACCCGCCCAGCTCCATGCAACAGTGGCCACTGTCCGTGGGGCTCTCTGAGGCCTGAGACCCAGGCACTCACCTCCCATATGATGCAAGCACTGGAGAAGGTTCTAGGCCAACAACAGCCCAGCCACGGCCATCCCCCTCCTAGAACGCTGCTCCTTCCTCTCTCAGTCCCTGGATTAAAGGGGATGGGTTTGCAGGGCCTGGGACATTGCATTCCCCAGAGAAGGCAAGGACTATGGGGGACAGAGGCTGAAAAAAGTAAACAAGCTTCATCTGGGGCTGAATTGGGGGAGACCAACCTCTCCCTTATAGCTCAGCCAGATGAATCCGCCTGCAATGCAGGAGACCCAGGTTCAATTCCTGGGTCCGGAAGATCCCCTGGAGGAGGGAATGACAGCCCACTCCAGTATTCTTGCCTGGAGAATCCCAGGGACAGAGGAGCCTGGAGGGCTACAGTCCCCGAGGCCACAAAAGTGGGACACAACTTAGCGGCTAAACCACCACCGTCAACTTCTCCTGACAATCTTGGCTCCTTGGGAGCTCAGTAAGTGACAAAGCAGGGATTTTCCAAGATTACGTAATTCGGCTCTAAAAGCCAAGCCTCGGAAGAGCCAGGTTGGGCTGACAAACCTCAGGACACGTCTATCCAGCGGTGCATCCCCTGTTCTTTGGGCTGGGGATCTGCTGCGTCTGCTCTCCAGGAAACAGCAGGTGGTGGGGACCCCTGGAGCCCCTTTCCCCATCAGGGTCAGGGCCTCCTGGGCTCCTTCAAGCTCGGGGAGGAGGCTGGCTTTGCTCATGACCTTGAAAGCAGGTGACAGCCTCCCTCGCCGAGCACAGAAAACAGAAGGTGCCCGCTCTCTCATTCTTTATTCACCTGGCAGGTGCCCTCTGCCCTCCCAGAGGCTGCACTCGTGATAAGCGTAGGAGGTGGCACCAAACTGGCCACAGCAGGGAGTCTGAGGAGTCACGGGCGCCGCCTGGCGAGCCCTGCGCCCAGGGGCCCGGCCTGCTGACCTGGAGCACGGCCACCTTCCGGCAGCCCGCGTGACCCCGGCCCTCGCCAGCAGGCCCTCCTCTCCCTGGTCTGCCCGTGACAGTGCCAGCCTCATGGGGGTGAGCCGTCAGAGGGGATGAGTGTCCACACACTGAGCCAGCACCTCGAGCTACGCAGTCTTCCACACTGCTGCCAACATCCCTGTGCCTGGCGGTCTGGGGTCCATCAAAGCTGGACCGCAACACCTGAGGGCCTCCTGCATCCAAGGGTCTGCCCGGCACACCTCCGCCACAGCAGGCCAGCTGCCCTGAGGCCTTGGAAATTCACATGTTCACGGAACTACCCTTACTCCCCCAGAAGAGCCTTAATTGTGCGCATGCGTGCTCATTCATGTCTGACCTTTTGTGACCCCAAGGACTGTAGCCTACCAGGCGCCTCTGTCTATGGAGTTTTCCAGGCAAGAATACTGGAGTGGGTTGCCATGTCCTTCTCCAGAGGATCTTCCTGACCCAGGGATCAAACCTGGGTCTCCTGCATTGTAGGTATATTCTTTACCATCTAAGCCATCAGGGAAGCCCAGAAGAGTCTCAGAAGCCCTCTAAACCAGCTCCCTTGCTTAAGAGGTGGAGACAAGAGAAGCGAACGGCAAAGGAGAAAAGGGAAGATTTACCCATTTGAATGCAGAGTTTCAAAGAATAGAAAGGAGAGATAAGAAAGTCTTCCTGGACAACGATCAATGCAAAGAAATAGAGGAAAACAATGGGAAAGACTAGAGATCTCTTCAAGAAAATTAGAGATACCAACAGAATATTTCATGCAAAGATGGGCACAATAAAGGACAGAAATGGTATGGACCTAACAGAAGCAGAAGATGTTAAGAAGAGGTGGCAAGAATACACAGAAGAACTTTCAAAAATGATCTTCATGACCCAGATAACCATGATGGTGTGATCACTCACTTAGAACAAGACATCCGGGAATGCAAAGTCAAGTGGGCCTTAGGAAGCATACTACAAACAAAGCTAGTGGAGGTGATGGAATGCCACTTGAGCTATTTCAAATCCTGAAAGATGATGCTGTGAAAGTGCCGCACTCAATATGCCAGCAGATTTGGAAAACTCAGCAGTGGCCACAGGACTGGAAAACGTCCATTTTCATTCCAATCCCAAAGAAAAGCAATGCCAAAGGATGTTCAAACTACCATACAATTGCACTCATCTCACAAGCTAGTAAAGTAATACTCAAAATTCTCCAAGCCAGACTTCAACAGTACATGAACCGTGAAACTTCCAGATGTTCAAGCTGGATTTAGAAAAGACAGAGGAACCAGAGGTCAAATTGCTAACATCTACTGGATCATTGAAAAAGCAAGAGAGTTCCAGAAAAACATCTATTTCTGCTTTATTGACTATGCCAAAGCCTTTTACTGTGTAGATCACAACAAACTGGAAAATTCTGAAAGAGATGGGAATACCAGACCACCTGACCTGCCTCTTGAGAAATCTGTGTGCAGGTCAGGAAGCAACAGTTAGAACTGGACATGGAACAATAGACTGGTTCCAAATAGGGAAAGGAGTACGTCAAGGCTGTATATTGTCACCCTCCTTATTTATCTTATATGCAGAGTACATCATGAGAAATGCTGGGCTAGATGAAGCACAAGCCGGAATCAAGATTGCCGGAAGAAATATCAATAATGTCAGATATGCAGATGACACCACCCTTATGGCAGAAAGCGAGGAAGAACTAAAGAACCTCTTAATGAAAATGAGAGTGAAAAAGTTTGCTTAAAACTCAACATTCAGAAAACTAAGATCATGGCATCTGGTCCCATCACTTCATGGCAAATAGATGGGTAAACAATGGAAACAGTGATAGACTTTATTTTTATTTGGGGGGGGCTCCAAAATCACTGCAGATGGTGACTGCCACCATGAAATTAAAAGATGCTTGCTCCTTGGAAGAAAAGTTATGACCAACCTAGATAGCATATTAAAAAGTAGAGACATTACTTTGCCAACAAAGGTCCATCTAGTCAAGGCTATGGTTTTTCCAATAGTCAGGTATGGACGTGAGAGTTGGACTATAAAGAAAGCTGAGCACCAAAGAACTGATGCTTTTGAACTGTGGTATTGGAGAAGACTCTTTAGAGTCCCTTGGACTGCAAGGAGATCCAACCAGTCCATCCGAAAGGAAATCAGCTCTGAATATTCACTGGAAGGACCGATGCTGAAGCTGAAACTCCAATCTTTTGGCTATCTTATGTGAAGAACTGACTCACTGGAAAAGACCCTGATGCTGGGAAAGATTGAAGGCGGGCGGAGAAGGGAACGACAGAGGATGAGATGGTTGGATGGCATCACTGACTCAATGGACATGAGCTTGAGTAAGCTCTGGGAGTTAGTGAAGGACAGGGAGGCCTGGTGTGCTGTAGTCCATGGGGTCACAAAGAGTCATACATGACTGAGAGACTGAACTGAACTGAACTGAACTGAGAGGTGGATAACTGAGGCTTGGAAAAGTGTCCAGAGCTGCTCCAGAGAGAAAAGAGCTAGAACACAGGCTCGGCTCTCCTGACCCCACAGTCTGCTCTTTTCATCCACAACCACGCACAGCTAATGCTCGCACATCATCTGGGGCTGATGAAGGAGGAGGGGAGGCCCCTACTATCCAGATCACACATAGCCATCACCCGCTGAGAAACTCAAGGTAACAGGTCCATACCTCGTATGGTCCTAGTGCTTGGCGGCAAGTGCCTTTCTCTGTGATAGACAGCAGAGAGGAAAGGTGTCCTGGGTGTCCCCCTCCCTGAGCTCCCTGCAGGCCAGGCACCTCTTCTCCGGTATCTCTGGCCCACACTTGGGAGAGCTTCTTGGAGGGGGTGACGGTGGGTACGGGAAGGTGCAGGGGGCAGGGTGGCACCATAAACCCAGGCGGCACCACGGGGGGCATGGGTAGGCAGGGTGTCAACAGCCTTGGAAATCGTGAGGAAAAGCCTGACTTCAGCCTGAAGGTGCCAAGAGGAAACCGGAAGGGCTCATGACGGAAGGATGTGGGCCGGACCGGAAGGGCGGCCTTGGAGGTTCCGGAAGGCGCAGTGGAGGCACAAACTGGGTGGAGGAAGCTGAGTTCATGCGAGAGACCCTCACACGCTCCTCTGGAAGAATCTAATGATGTTATTGCGTTCACCTTGGTTCAGAGTCATGAAGGATGCTCTTTCCGTCTGCCTCTTCCAAGTCCTGTCGTGCGTGAGGCAACATCAACAAGTGGGTTAAAGTGCTAAGACTCAACCCCGTGGCTTGCAGCCCAGATGTCCTTCAGAGGCAGATATGCTCAAGAATCAGGTCCTCAGGCCACAACACACACGCACAAGCCAGAAGATAACGTGAAAAGAAAGGCCAGCCGTTGAACTATGGTCTGCTCCACCGATGGCAGAGCGCGAGGTCCGGCTGCAGCATTGTGGTCCCCCGGACACGGCTCCACACCCACAGGGGCAGAGGGTTCCATGCACACGGCATGAGCTGGGACCGGCTTCTCATTTCCCAGGGGGCAGAGACCAAACCACCTCTTTCCAAGGGCAGTGAGTGGATCTGCCAAACCTCCACACCACAGGAGAAAGTAACACCTCCATAGATTGAACACAACTCTACCAACGTTTCAGACTTGGGCATCTTTCTGACTTGGGCTGTTTCTGATTCTTGGCTTTCACTGGCGTTTAAGATCAGGCTCACATTTCTTCATTTTTCCTAATTGATTTAAGAAACTGGCAGGGATGCTGGATGAGCGTACTAACCTTGGGAGGAATCCTTGATGGCCATCTCTGGAAAGGAGCGCTGAGCCTATTAAGGGTCATGCCTTGGATCTCATTGGTTGCTCCCCATGGAGGGTAGGGGGATGGGTACAAGCAGGAACTAAGGCATCGGACTGGCAGGTGCTGAGTGCTTACTGTATGTCGGGTGCTTGGGGGCTTCCCTAGTGGCTCAGACGGTAAAGAATTTGCCTGCAATGTGGGAGACCTGGGTACAATCCCTGGGTCAAGAAGATCCCCTGAAGAAGTGGAATGGCAACCCACTCTGGTGTTCTTGCCTAGAGAATTCCACAGACAGAGGAGCCTGGCGGGTTACAGTCCATGGGGTTGCAAAGAGTCAGACACGGCTGATAAACTAACACTTTCACATACATTAACTCATTCAATCCTTCCAATAACCCTGAGTGGTTGCCCAGTAGATATTTCCTCTGCCCTACAAATGACAAAACCGAGACTCAGAGGAAAACTGAGAACCTTGCCCAGAATCGCCCAGTTAGCAAACGTCTAGGACACAGTCTCTGGGCCACCTGACTCCATCCAAGGCCACTGTTTGCATCTCTACAGCTTGGACATCTTGGCCCAAGACGCCCTCCTGACATACACAGTGGTCCATACAGTCTCCTGGCCTCCTTACTGGGCAGCATGGCCTAACTTCATCTAGCACCCGCGAGGCGATGTTGAAACTGAATTCTGACAGCGGAGCCGGTGTCCGTGCTTGAGGCCAAAAACTCAGCCAATGGGAGATCCAAAGGCAGAGAACACGTACATATCGTAAGTCCTAGAAGAAGGTCGGAGGACAGCTGAGTGCAGCTTGCAGGAGAGATGAGACAGGAAGGCAGCTCTGGGCTAGACTGGGGACCTTGGACGCTGGAGTAAACTTCTAGGACTTTATTTTAAGGGCAATTAGGAAGCCAGCGAAGGATTTAAAGGCAGGAGTATTGGAATCTGATTTGCATTTTTGGAAGATCACTCTGGCTGTGGAATTGAGCATTCCACCCAACACACACACACACATACATTTTCAGGCTGGTTTACAATGGACAGCTCCCCATGCCAAGACCCAGCTGCCTGGACTCTCAGGACCACACTCCAGCTCCACTTGGCGCCAGAACATTCTGTTACCTACTGGGCTCCAGTCCACATCACCTTGGAATTCTTTACTGGCATGTGAGGTCATCCATCCATGCCAGCTTCCGTCTCCAGGAGACACACAATTGGAGGACGCCTGGGACCCTCCTTGACAAGCAAGGCATTCTCTGTCTTTTAATTACATTACATTTTTAAATGCTATTACAGCTGAAGCCTATTCCTACTTTTTTTACTAGAAGCATATTCTTAAAAACCTGTTCTCTTAAGCATCATTTTGAATGACTGCATAGCATTTCACAACTTGGGCAATGGCACCAAGGTAACATCTTTAAGAGTGGCAGTGATTTTCCTGGTGGTCCAGTGGTTAAGCATTCACCTGCCAATGGGAGAGACACAAGCTCGACCTCTGGTCCGGGAAGATCCCACATGCCTCAGGGCAACTAAGCCCACAATTACTGAGCCTGTGCTCTAAAGCCTCGGACACAAATACTGAGTCCACACACCTTAGAGCCCACGATCCACAACAAAAGCCCCTGCAGTGAGAAGACCACCCACCACAACCAGCGAAAAGCCCACCATGTAGCAACGAAGATCCGGTCCGGCCAAAAAAGAAAGAGTGAGGAGGGAATTCCCTGGTGGTCCAGGCATTAGGATTCCATACTCTTGTTGCCAAAGGCCTGGATTCAAGGCCTGGCCGGGGAACTGAGATGTAAGTTCTGTCCCCACTGCAGTCCCCTCTGCCCTGTGCCTCCCCTGCAAGCATGAGTATCTGCCAGTCAAATGCCTGAGCTCCCCCGAAGCCTAGTCTTGCAGGCTTGCCAGGTTCATGGGCCTTAATTAAGGCAATCTCTCAGATGCTCTGCACCAGGGCTTTGCGAGAGCTCAGACTTGAACTGAGGGCCTTTCCTCTCCTTCCCAAGGAGTCTGACAGCTTCCCCCCACATTGAGGAACACTTCCTATTAGCTCCCCCTCCATCACATGAGCCCCAGGAAGCTACCGAACAGTTCAGTTCAGTTCAGTCGCTCAGTCGTGTCTGACTCTTTGCGACCCCGTGGACTGTAGCACGCCAGGCCTCCCTGTCCATCACCAACTCCTGGAGTTCACCCAAACTCCTGTCCATTGAGTCGGTGATGCCATCCAGCCATCTCATCCTCTGCCATCCCCTTCTCCTCCTGCCCTCAATCTTTCCCAGCATTGGGGTCTTTTCAAATGAGTCAGCTCTTCGCATCAGGTGGCCAAAGTATTGGAGTTTCAGCTTCAGCATCAGTCCTTCCAATGGATATTCAAAACTGATTTCCTTTAGGATGGACTGGTTGGATCTCCTTGCATTCCAAGGGACTCTCAAGGGTCTTCTCCAACACCACAGTTCAAAAGCATCAGTTCTTCGGCACTCAGCTTTCTTTATAGTCCAATTCTCACATCCATACCTGACTACTGGAAAAACCATAGCTTTGACTAGACAGACCATAGATCCCATAAAAAGGACTCATCATTTTCCTTCTCACCTGCTCCATGAAGGGCGCCCAGCTCCATGAAGGGCGCCACCAACTAACCACCCCAGTGCCAAGTCCGATATGAGGCCTCGCTGCCATTTCATATTACACACATGTGGATGTGTTAACATATGTCCAGAAGAAACCCACAGCATCATCCCCGATTACTTACTCACAGCCACTTTATTACTCACAAAGACTGACTTCCTCCACCACCCAGACATCTACAGTCTCTCACACGCTCCATCACCACTGGCTGCCTAGCACGACCACCTTACCCTTCTCTGGACCACTGCTCAGCGTTCTCAATTCACTGGCTGCCTAGCGCGACCACCTTACCCTTCTCTGGACCACTGCTCAGCGTTCTCAATTCCCTGCCTACCGTGCCGCAGCCCTATCCTGACCCACCTCTGCCCTGGAGGCGCAGCAGCTCTGCACACTTCCCTCTGGAGTTCCTCAGGCTTCCTCTGGGCTTTGACCCTGGCCTGGCCCCAGCTCAGCTTCCTCTCTAGCTCCCCCTGTCCTCCCGACCTCACTCTTTCAGCTCCTGCTACTGGGCTCAAAGGTCCCGGGCCAGCTCTGTCTCCAGACCCCACTGGCTCACCCTCCACCCTTGCTGTGGCCTCCGCTGAGTGTCCTGTCCTTCATCACCTGGCTGACCCTCAACAGTCCATGAGGACCCAGCTTCTCCCTGGGAGAGCCTCCCCAGACCCCACTCCCAGCTGGGCTTACTCCTCCCACAAGACTGGCCACAGTGCTCAAGTCAACCCTTCCTTCCCCACCTCCTTTGGGGAAGTGGACACAGAACAGACCAGAAGCCCAGGCAAACCTCCTGCCCTCTCCTCCCTCCCCTCACCTGCTGGCTTGATTCTCCGTTGGCCTTGCCACGTCCACCAGCTGCTTCCTGTCTGTCTGCTAGAGCAGAGCCCCCACACCGCTCTGTGGAAGCATCATCACCCAGGGGACCTTACTGGACAGGCGGGCTCCTGGCCCCACTGCCTCCAGTGGCCAATTCTGCAGGGAGGTAGTGGGGCAGGTGCGCCTGTGGCAAACCCTCTCCCCAGGGTGGCTCTGAGCCTGGCAACGTGGGGGAGCCGCCGGGGCCGTTTCTTTCTGTCCTCCCTCTTTCCTTGCGGGTCTCACCATGAGCATCTGGGGCTATCCCTTCCATCTTAGAACTGGGTTAGGCGTCACGGCTCCGGCCGGTCCATAATTAAGCGCCTCCTTTCCTTCCCTCTCCTGGGATGCTTCCTCTGACTCCACCCTGACTTCTCCCAACTTGACTTTAAGGCTAGTCTGTGCCTTTTCCTCTCTTGCGGCTGTTTTCTCTCTGACTGCACTGCTCTTCACGGGCCCCTCTTAGCCCACTGGACTTCTTAGGAACGGAAAATGAAGCCACAGAGATTCAAGCGAGGGACTCAGGGTGGGAGTCTGGCCCTGCTGTTTCTGTTCCCACACATCCAAGCTGAGGTCTTGGCAAGCATTACACATACAGGCCCAGGACCTCACAGGTATCCAGAAGAAAGCAAAAGTCCCAGAGAGTTAGGGGAAATGGATGAAAACGGAGACACATCTTCACTATAACTCCATGTAGAAGCACGTTATTAAATGATTATACAGGGAAGATGCCAGCTCTGTGGCAGGAAGTGTGGCGGGCGCACGCTCAGTCATGTCCAACCCTTTGCAACCCCATGGACTGTTAGCCTCCCAGCCTCCTCCATCCACGGAATTTTCCAAGCAAGAATACTGGAGTGGGTTGCCATTCCTTTTTCCAGGGGATGTTCCCAGCCCAGGGATCAAACCCACATCTCTTGCGTCTCCTGCACTGGCAGGCGGACTCTTTACCACTTGTACCACCGGTAGGAAGAGAAATCTCTAAAACAGGCAGTAAAGGGAGAAAGGACTGTTCTGTGAGGCAGGTGAGATGGAAACAGAGCAGGCCACCCCTGGGAGTCACTCATCATCCGGCCCCTTGTCTTAACCCAAGGCCTCAATGGGGTCTTCACCATCCCACGGGCTGCTCCGGGGATGTTCAGAGGAGCCCGTGGACCCCACCACCCACCTAGCATCCTGGCGCCAGTGCTTCCGTCCTGAGCCCAGATCACCGGCCCCTGTTCTCTGCCTCCTCAGGTTACTTCCCACACTGGCAGCTTTCCCTCTAATGTGCAAATCCTTCCCACGTAGGCAGGAAAAGTACCGGCATTCTGGCTCCCCTCCCAGCACCTGGTAGCCTTGAACACACCGAGGATGTAACAAACGGGTAAGAAGGCAGCCTAGCGCAGAGGCCTGTGAACGAGTTTTGGACCCAGGCCCCAGCTCTGAGGTCACCGGCTGCCAGAGGATCCAGCAAGATGATGCCCATAGGACCCACAGCCTCTCATTACATACGGGCTCTCCTCAGATAAGCAAAGAAGGGTGTTTGCAGCTGTCACGGTCAAGGATGCCCTGAAATGGATAAAAAGGCATTAACTGACCCTGCAAAAGCATTATCACCTTAGCAAAAACACAGGAAAATTTCCTTCTCAGGAAAGCATCCGGTCACATGGGCAGCAAAGGAGAAACAAAAGGTGTTTTGGTTTCAAACTGGCTGGCCAAGCAGTCTTTGCTTTATCCCTGAGGGCTCCTCATGCAAGTTCTCCTTTCCTGGAGGATGTGCGGAGCTTACACTCCTGAGATGCACAGGGTCTTCCCTGGAGGAGTCTAGTCTGTCCATAACAACACGTTTCATTGTCTGTAATATTCCACACCCAAGATTTACCAGCCAGGACTCTAACAGGGATGGTATTCTCAGAAAGTTCAGGAACCACGTTTATGTGTCTCTCTTAGCAAGCAGCTGTAATTGTCACCCAGGGTTTTAATAAAGCCCATCTCAAAGTTGTAGACTGCACCCATGGAGATAACTAATCCCGCAATAATAAATCTTGTCAAAATAGGAAATTCATTTCTTTCCTGAAAATGAAATAGAGAAAATGATTTAAAGTGTCCTTTTTCTCATTTACCAGCACTGAAATAATAATGGGCTGGCCCTGCCAAGCCAGTGTCAAGATTTCACACCACCACTGGAAGTCAGGCCGGAGCTTTGGCTTTGAATTCATTAGAAAGAATAATTTAATTAACAAACATTATCATGTTACTAACCGTAACCTCTTAAATAGACAAGAGTTTTCAAGTTTACAAAGTACACCTCCTTTATTCTCATTTCAGTTTCACAGATGAGAAAACTGAGGCTCAAAGAAATTTGGTGGCCAATAGGTACGAGAACCGAAACCAGAATCCAGGCACCTGACTCCCAGCCCAGTGCTCTGTACGAGGTAGATGTGTGAGCTGCTTTTCAAGAACCAGGAATGGCGAGATGGAGCCAAGCAAAGCATACCTGCCTTTTCCAAAAAGCAAAACACTGATGGCAGCAGACTTTGCCTTAGTTGGAATAATTCAGGGAGGGGGAAAAGAAACTCCAGATTTACTTGGTTCCACTTCTATAGGGCCAACTCTTCAAACATCAAATTGAAAGACCAAGGGAAAAACTTCTGAACCAGTTAAATGTAGCTCCTGAATCATTTCAAGCCATAAATATTTGTTGAGTGGTTATGTGCAAAGACTGGCTTTGGCTTCAAGGAGCTTATAATCTAGTAGAAGGGATAAAATTAGAACACGTCTCATACACACACACCCATGTGCGTGCACACTCACACCCAGAACAAAGGCTGGGGCAACCTGGAATGCAGAGAAAGAGTGATGGAGGATTCAGGAAAGCTGTCTTGAAGAGTGATGGGCTTTGATGGTGAAGGAGGAAGGAATGGCTGATGGATTCACCCTACGGAGACAAAGCCTGGGAATGAACCAATATACATGAAAACTGCCTAGCACGTGGAACCCACTCACTAAAGCTTGCTTGTTTTTATGGAAAGACGGGAGGAAGAGTCCTTCAGTTCAGCTGTTCATTTGCTCAGTCATGTCTGAATTGACTGAACTGAACTGAAGAACTCTTTCCCCCTTCTTTCCAAAAAAAAACCAAGCAAGTCCTTAGACTAAGGTGAAAATATAAACTTTGTCATATTGAGAGGAGATAAAGCAGAACTAGCGAGCCAGAGAAGGGTCCCAGGATTGGCTCCTGGTCCCCTCGGCAAGAGGCCCCTTGCTCCAGGTTCTGAATTTCAGCTGCTGCTCCACCTACTCTGAGCAGCGGCTGTGATGCGCCAACCACAAGCTGCCGGATACAGCTAAGGGTCTAACACCTTCTTTGCCCATAAGACCCTGCTCTCTGGGTCTAGTGGATGGTTGAGAATGACGTCAGGTAGCCCCCAGGGAACGGCCCCACCAAAACTGCCCCTGCAGCAGGGAGGGAGGGCTGGATTGGGAGATGGCTGGAGAGCAAATTGGGAAAGTTCTCACAGCCTCAGCCAGTGCCAGAGCCTCCCAGCACTCCGGAGAGGAGCAAGGCCACGTCCCTGTACTGAGGCTCCCTGGTACTAAATGAGAGGCACCAAGGTGGCAGTTACCCAAGTCATGGTACATTTTAAAGGCTCGAAACTAAATAAATGAGTGCATTTAATGGCAAACATGCAGTCATGATGCTTTCCAAAAGCCAAATGGAGATTTCACATACAAAGATCAAGGCATACTGCGACATACGCTACTGCGGGGATTTCATGGCAGGCCCTTGGTTTAAGGATGTGTGAGGAACATGCTTCTTTCTGATCCTGTGTGTTCTTCTTGGGTTCAATGTACAGATTCATTTGGAGGTACCAGCAGTTCACATCCGGGACCCTTTACAAATGGGAAACATGGGTTCACAGGACCCTCCTGCCTGATTTCCTGCCCTTCATCCCATTCTTATTCACCCACGCCTCCCTGCCCCATCCCACCCTCTTCCTGGGAAGAAGCCCTGGCCACCCCACAGGGCCAACAGTCTCCCACACGTCCCCCTAAGTCTCCCTGTGATTCCTGTCACTGGATCAATGGAAGACATCTCTGCAGTCCAGGAGCAGGGCCTCGTCCGCTGCGTGAGGAAGGCCCAGGGCCCCGGAGGATGCTGCGGAGGCTGGCAGGGCCGACAACACTGTCTGCACAGCTAAGCAGAGATGGCCACTTTCTGCTCCCGGGCTTCCGTTTTTTCCTTTCTGTACCCTCACCTGGGCTCCTTGGGGCCCTGTGCAAACACTGCTGTTCCAAATGGCTAAGCTCACCTGACATTTAGTGCAGCAGGGACCCTGCAAGGAACTAACTGCAGGCTCGTTGGTAGAAGTCACTGCACCAAAAAATTAGATGGTTCCACTGCCTGCCTACAAGGCTCCAGTGGTTTGCAAAGTGATCAGGAATGAAAGAAAAGTCAGGCTTTCTTTAGGTGCCCCCTAAAGACAGTCAAGAGCGCACTTTTCACCTAACACAAGCGATGACCAAGAACCACCTGGGCGAACAGAGACAGACATGAGACCCTACCCATTCACCCACCCATCCCCACCCCCACATTCAGGGCATGCCTGCTGGGTATCAGATGGACAGCTGTGAACAGGGCCTGGTCCCCTCCTTAACCAGCATCAGAGGATGAAGGAGATGGACAGAATAAGAGACGAGGAGAAAGCTCAGTAAATGCCACCCCGGGGGCACTTACAGGTGCTGCAGGCTGAGGGTCACCCCTTAAAGTAGGGCTGAGATTCCAGCCCCCTTCTCTGTCTGCCTCCCTCCCTCTTCCCACTTCCACCACCCCTTTCTTGAATTCTGCCTCACCTCACCTCCAAACTCCTCATCCTCGTCTCCCAACCTCAAGCTCCAAGAAGGCCCAAAAAGCATACATATCCTTATGCCCAAGGCTTCTTCAGCCCTAAAAAGCTGCCGTTCTTACTGCAAATGCCTGCTTAACATATGCCCTGCAATTTATTTACTTCCATCCCCGTCTTCAGATGCAGGGGACTTATCAAGTCAGCATCATAAATACTGGATCTTTTTTTTTTTTTTCCAAAAAGCTGCAGCTCCAACAGCAGGCATCTGATGAGGACGTATGCTGCATAAGCAGAGAACTGAATGAAGCCCCAGAAGAATGCAGGCCTTTTTCCAGCTGCAGAGTCTGAGCTCAGTTCCCTGCGTCGAGGTGGTTTCTATCTGTGTCAGTCAGCACGTCACAACAGCAGCCTCCAGGCCCGCTGCACAGCACCCCTCAGCCAGCGCCTTCCCACACAATACCAGCAACTGTAAAAGCTGCAGCCACCACTGAATTTACAACCGTGATGATTTCTACAAATGGGGAGCGCTGCGGTTCTGCTCCGTCAGACCCCGATAAGTAGGTTACCCGTGGGACAAACGCCTTCCCTTTCCGTAAATCCAGAATGCCCTTGCTGAGCTCCGCGCTCCCCTGAATTACCAGTTCACTGGCATCAAACGACTATCTGCATGTGTGAATTCTTTCTTCGTGCTGAGATGAGGGTGGTGCCACAGCCTCCCCGAGTCTGGGGTGACCAGGGTAGAGTCCTCAGCTGCTCAGTCTTAACATACTTCACCTCAAACCATGACTTAGTTGGTGAAAAATGGGTCTAACAAAGACCTCACCTTATGTGAACCCTCCCTTGGGCCCCTACCCCCACCTCGGCCATCTGCTCAACCAGCTCCTGCCCGCGTGTCCTCAGCCCTCTCCAACCAGCCTTTCTGCACTGCTGTGCCTCCCCTCACCTTTCCCCAAGGGCCTGCCACCTTCTTGCAACGTTGCCTTTTGCTATAAATTTTAACTCGGCTCTCTGAAATGGCTCGCAAGATCAGGCCGATGGCAAAAAGAACTCACTAGCATTATCAAACACAAATACAGCACCCCAACACCTCATCTCGTACCTTGGTGCCCCTCTAGCCCAAAAATCCCTTGAAGAGTTTACAGCATTGCTATCACTTTGAATTCAGCCTTCCTAATTATTGCTGTATCCCTCCTAGCACCCAGGATACTGCGTAAAATAATGAAAATCTGTGTGGAAGATTTTCAAATGCTTACTGACGCAGTATGCTGTGACCAGCTAGTCAAACAAAATAACCCAACTGGTTGGGCGGGGCGGGGGTGGGGGGAAGTGCAGAATATGTTATCAGCTAGACCTGACATGGAGATTAAGTTGACTAAGAATGTCCAGATTAAGAAACAAAAAGAATATTGGACTTGCTACTTTTCTAGGTATGTCTTGCAGGCAGTTGGGATTCAGAGTTATCCTGAAGGGATATACAGTGAATGGAAAGAATTCTCAGAAGAGAGGAAAGGGAGACTTTTGTTTAGACTCTGGCTCTCTCTCTCTCTCTCTCTCTCTCTCTCTATATATATATATATATATATATATA